>JAPMOQ010047097.1:215389-298848 GCA_026543055.1 Argiope trifasciata
ATGGATGAAAGTTTCAGTTAAAGGAGTTTCCCAAATAGTCTAAGAAAGTATTTCGACAACTGATGGAAAGCTGTTATGATTAAATATGACATAAAGAAATGAGATTTAAATATATATTTTTTAAATTTTAGATTCACACAATGATGAATAGGCATAGACCTTTTGTAGAAGAAGAAGCGGAGGTTGTGAATTCAATACTCAAGTGAAAACAATATCATGTTTACACATGATAAAAAAAAATTCTTAGAAATACTCTTATGTTTTTTTCCTGATAGTGGCCTATAAAAATATTACGCAGGACATTTATATCCACTTGTTTCCACTAGTCACTACGTCAATTATCCATGGAAAAAACGAATCAATACTATGATTCAGGCTTCACTGTATACGAAAAAGAAAAATCTTTATCAAAGGTATGCTTATCTAAATAGATTACAGTTTATTACATCATTTACTTGAGAAATTATGTTTCTAAATCTTTACACACAATACATCTTAAGATAAACAAAAACATTATTAATTTCTGTCATACTTTGAGGGAAATTTTATCTAGTTTACAGGTGCACAAATTCTGTTAATAATTTTCTAATTTCTAGATAAATGGAACTCTATCTTTTTTTTTTTTTTTGAAAAATACTTTTCTAAAAATATTTGTTAATACTTCTCGAACTGGAAAAAAAAGTTCAATATGGAATTTATCCAATATGACCCCCCCCCCTTTACCTTCTTTGCATTTGGAGATAAAAACGAGAAATGTATACTATTTACATTCACTGACGATTCGAAAAGAGATCTTCAAAAATGCGTTCAAAGTATTCATATATGAGGCACAGAAAGAAAAAAAAACTTCCGCATGTTTTCAGTTTCCAAAGCAAAGGCAAGAGAAAAAAAAATTCAGAAGGAGAATTTATTCCCAAGTTTTGTTGAGAAAATATTTCTTTCTAAATATTCCAAAAATATAAGCTTTTTATTAGAATGTTACTTTTAAAATTGCATAAATATAAAAAAATAAGATCAGTTTTCTAGATAGTAAATTATGAGATTGAGAATTTATGTTTGATAATTGAGAAATAAATTCAAAAGTATATTAATAAGGGTAATGTTTTTTTTCAAAGCATAAAGAATAAATTTTTTAAGATAAATTAAAACCAAATAGTCTTAGTTTCTCGGCTGTTTGAAAATCTTTAATCTGTTTATATTTGGAATATTGTCAAAATTTTTCTTGATTGTGCAATGGTACAAATAATTTTTTTTTTCAATTTCATGTAAAGATTTCGGTTTACTAGCAATTTTAGTTTCTAGTGCTATATGTTTCCACATGTAAAATATCCCAGATTTTTCTTAAAATTTACGTAAATTGAGTCAGAATTTCTGATTTTAACCTATATCAAGATCATAAGAAAAAAGCGTCCATATCTATAAAATAAAAAATTCGAAGGAAAAAGAGTTATGAGTGTTTACTTTTTCTGACGCATAAAATTGGAAGTTCTCAGGCTCATTTTGAGTTATTTCTTTATGCATTTTATTTTAATTGAATGTTTGTAAATTATTCGATTCTACTCTAATAAGTGAATAACTGTATATATCTATTTTATTTTATGAAACAATAATATATTTGTAATAACAGATTTTATAAATCAATCATAGTTTAGAAAATCTGTTGCTTTACATTTTTTCACTCTCACTGTATTTCTGTAAAATCAAATGAGTCTTCAAGTAAGTAAACTACGATATATAGAATTTAATTTTGATAATGGAGAAACACATTAATAAATGAGAATATTGAGAATAATACTCTGTTTTCAATTAATCGAAGTAAAGTCTTTATTACACGCATGTTTACAGATCTTTAAAACCCATCCATTAGTACTTTTCGTTGTTTCTTTCTTATGTTTATGCACATTTTCAATACATTGTTAACAGCGAAAATTCCATTTCACAGATGAGTTCATAACAAGGAATCGATTTTTTTCGGAAAATAAGTCTTCGATACACGGTTTTGATTATTTTCAGAATTGCATTTTGTGAAGTGGTTAATGCACTTTTTCAGACAAGAGGCTTTATTTTGATATCTTATGAACATGTTGAAAATATAATTTTACTTCTTGAAAGAATATTTTATATTATTTGTTTTTTTTAATTATTTTAAAACTGAGGTACATAATTTATTTGTTTCCAGTCAACAAATTCTTCCCTCTCGAATACTATCCTAATTATTTTATATGTAAGTAATTTCAAGATGAACTTTATTTACAAAAAAAAAGCATCGGAGCAAAAATTTATTTACAACTGTAATATGAGTAAAGATTTTATCGTGTGAGAACACGATGTATTTTGGTCCATGTGTTTTTAACCCTCGAAGTGACAGTAATTGATTTATCACTTTTAAATCATTCATTTTTGACTTTTAGAGTACAAGTTTAAGTTTAATTTTAGTTATATCAAGGTCCTGTTGTTAAGTAACACTAGGGCTATTTTGGGACGGACCTAGTCCAAAATTGTAAGAATTGAATCACAGTCAGAAAACGTTTAAAACTTAAGAAAATGATAACTGCGGCTTCTCGCCAAAAAATGTTACAACTGGGCGTAAATGTCAAATATGTAGCCTATTCCCTGTCTGGACGATAAAGGGCAGCATCAAAAGAAGTTATTGTACGAAGAAGCCCAGAGAAAAATTTGAGAATGAACACAAAAGAGCGAGGGAAGGTATCATTAGTTTATGTGGGAAAAAATAAATATTCCCATATTTCTCAGATAAGGCTAGAATAATGGCATGGTAAACTCTTATTTGTTTTATTTTATGGTTTTCAATGAGTAAGTTTAATTAATCTTGAACAATTGTAATCGTTATTTGAAAGGTAAATTTTCAAATCATAAAAATTTATTAATATATTGTATGAAATTATCGAGTTTGATTATTGATTGAATCGAGTTATTCAGTTTATGTGTAATTATTTTTTAATCTTTGTTAATTAAATCTTACATTTTAACAACAATGTTAAAATTTCTACGCGTTCGCTTCCAGATAACAAGGAAACTAATATGCTTAAAAATATCTTAGAAGTTCTTTGTCTGAGATACTGAATATTACTTTCAATGAAAATATTTTGTATTTTAGGGGCCTGTGGATTGGAACTTCGGATTCGAATTTCAATATGCACTTTTCATCCACCAACAACTCAAATGTAATCTTTCTATACTCTGTAACCGTTGAACAAGGGGTATTCAACTGAAAAGGTACAAAATGGCATTGTGGGAATAAATTAAGACTTTATTCTAAGTATACACCATAGGCCTGAGCACAACAATCCCGCTGATTAAGGAACCGAAAGATTCCTTGTTCCCAGAGTTCATGTGCCCATGACGAGATCCAGTCCTTTACAGCGTTCTAGAGTCTACTCTTCTAATTCACATCTTTCAGATGTGCTTTCAAAGGAAAAAATACATGAAAATCGCAGGGTGACATATCCGGGTTGTAGGGTGAATGGTCGAGTTGCTCTCCCTTGAAATTGGCCAGTTCCGCGCTTATGTACCTGGAGATGTGTGGACATACGTTATCATGGAACAGAACCCCACCGCCATTGAGTAGCCCATGTTTTTTGTTCTTGATGGAAATGCGTAGTCTTCGAAGAGTATCACAGTACACATCGTAGTTAATTATTCTGAAAAAAGCATTTGGAAGTGAAGCTCTTCAATTCGGAGGGCGAACTCAATGACCCTATGAAGGAGTGGGTCTCATCACGGCCCACAGGAATTCGGAGATTTGTAATCCTTTGACTCGTTAATCAATAGGATCTTTGTGCTCAGATCTGTGGGGTATACTTTGAATAGTTTCCATTTATACCCACAGCGATGTTTCTTAGCTTTTCATTTGTATTTTTTCTTCGACTTAAGCCTGGCCAGTTCCGCTTCTGGTACCCTGGAGATGTGTGGATAAGCGCTGTAATGGAGCAGAACCACACTTACTATGAGTAGCCCCGGTCTTTTTTATTCTTGGACCTATGCAGTCTTCGCAGTGTCTCAAAGTACACATCGGAGTTCATGGCTCTTTTAGGTTCGAGGAATTCCACAAATAGTGGACTTAGGACGATAAAATAAAGGACGCTGTGAAGGACTGAGCCAAATAAATTCTAGAAACAAGAAATCCTTCTGTTCATTTATCAATTGGATTGTTGTGCCCAGGCCTATGGTGTATACTTTAAATAAAGTCTTCATTTGTACCCACTGTGCCGTTTCGTATCTTTTCATTTGAACATCCCTTGTATATAAAAGACAATTTAAGGAATAATTTTCCATACACCTTTCATGACCATGTAAAATAAAAGTTTTTTTTATATAAAAAGGCTAACTTTATCAATTATCTCAGCTACCACAGCTTAAGAAATCAATAATTGGAACTTTGTCAAAATGCAACTACCCAAATTGACATCCATGTAGTCAACAATTGTTCGACAAAAAAACAAAATTCGTCGATGAAAAGCAAGATGGCTTTCCAATGGAACTGAATTTCACCAGACATTTCCCCCTTGCTTGCTTTAATAATCAGTTGACAACATGCCTTATTCCCAAACCTGTGGCTCTCAAGATGGTAGCGAATTAAAAGTTCATTTCAGAAGTGCCCACAAATTAGAGGGAAAATCGAGTTTAACTTCTTCAGTAAACTGCCCTTGTTACTTGTGCTTCGAGATTATGTTTAATTAGCAGACAAGTACTGTGTACATCAGAAAACTGTACAAAATACAAATTGTTATTAGGGTAAATAAAATTCTCTGTAGTATCCATCACGAGAAAGAACCGGCCGAGAACCTGACTCAGAGAGCGATAAGACGCGAGTAAGAAAGCTAATTTTGCTTGTTTAAATTTCATTTGATAAAGGGCGTTTGCTTGGGAACAGCGAATTAAGAAATTACTTGTGTGTATTTGTTTCAATTCCAGGATTTTTTTCAATTCATTTCAAATATGCATGTTCCTTTATATAAATAAAGTCGTTTTGGATTTAATATTAAAAGGGACTGTGAACTTTGAAATAAAATTGCACAAAATGGTACAATTTCATTTTCATTGTTTCTTCAAAAAAATACATTTTTATATTCAATTAAAATAGTGTTCTAAAATGTATTGATTAATAAAATAAATATTTAAAGGGTTAAGAGGGATAAACGCACATATTAATGACTTTTCTCAAAAAGATATTGTAATTAGATTTAAATATCTTTGGAAGGTTCCCGGTGTCTTCACTTTCGAAGAAATTAAATAAAATTGATAGTAAAAATTTCGATCAAACATTAAGTGAAAATGGGGTATGCCTTTTAGTTTTCAAGTTTTTTAGTTACTTAAAACCAATTTCAATTTCAGTTAAGGAATATATCAAAATACCTATAAAAATTCAGTAAGTATGCATAAAAATATTTCTAGAAAGGTAACATTTAATTTTAATTACAAAATCACTTGTAGTTTTGTTCCAAATAAATTTACACTGACTAGTAAAAAAATAAAAAATCAAATTTTCTGAAATATTATAAAATTTTTAAAAATTATATATTTTTAATAACATAATTTGTTATAAAATATATTTTAATAAATTTTACTTAGTTATATATTAATACAAACGCACAAGCCTTTTCATAGCCTTAACTGGTTAATTCCAAAAAGCGTCTAAGATTTTTTCCTCTACCCCCTTAAAATATATAGTTGCATACAGAAAATTTTAAATATATATCCAACAATAAAAAAACAAACAATTTGCATTACGAATTTTGGAATAAATACAGATAAACCAATCATAAGGAAAGAAAATAAACTGTGTTATTGTATTTCCAAATAGATTTTTAGATGGGACTAAAAGGTGGAACTGATAATGCAAAAAAAAATTTATTTCCGAAAATGATGCTTACACATTAAAGTTTGAAGCGAGTTTATAACAGCTTTTTTTGCAAAGAAAAAGCAACAAGGGGAAAGGAATTTTCCAATTCATCTGAAATTATGCAAAAAATTTACAAATTTCGAAAAATGGATTTTTTAAATTATTATTCAATAGAAGAATCTTTTATATATTTCTTGAAATATATCTTAATGATAAAAAGTAATCTTTAAATTCATTGATGTGTGCTCTTTTCAAAACAAAAGGGAGGTGTTAATAGTTTTTATCAAAGCTTGAAAACTTGCGGAAAGCAGTTATATAATTTTTTTAAAGAGAAACAAAAATTTCTTAAACCATTATCATAAAGCATTTTCTCTAAAGGAACAAAAAAGTTATAATATATTTTTCCAGTGAAATATTTTTTCCTTTTCTCTCATTACTTGCTAAAAACTGGCAAATAAACTCCGTCGGTGTTTTGAGACTGACAGATATGGCCGCGTAAAACACAGTTTTGAGGATCCTTTTCGGAAACCTCAGTAAATAGAAATAGCATACATTTCCGTTTTTTTCCTAATGGACGTTAGACAAATATGTCTTCGTAGAGGAATTTCATACGATGGGTCCCTTTTGATTTTCAAAAGAGATGACACTCAGAAGCAGAAATTGGAACGTTTTTTCGGAGCGGTTCCTTTGGAAAAGTTTGAGAAGATCCGTCTTTAAAGAAAGATGGAAAAGTAGGAAAAGATATTTTTGTGAAACCTAAACAAGGCAGATTCTTTGATTTTTTTTCTTTGCTTTTGTAAGAAGCGTTGTATGCAAAAATACAGAAATACAGTTTATCAAGTAAATAGCGAAAAAACTATATTGGCTCCTGTATAGATATTCTCTTGACATGTTGTTTTCATTTTGATATTGCTGATATTTTCTCGTCTTTATTGAAATCATGATCGAATTATTCTCAAATCATGATTCTTCTTTTCTTTAATCTACCATGGCAAATATTTTATATTTTGTTGTTTATGTGTCTGCTTTTCTGCATACATATAAATGTATATTATATATTCTATGTATGCATTTTTAATTCGCATTTCTCTTTTTGTTGAATACTTCTCAATAATTTTCTCAAAACAATCATTTTACCCACTTTTTTTAATTGGAAATGAGAGATACCTTTGCACAAAATTTGTCTCTAGCATCTCAAAAATAAATAAATAATAAAGATTGCTCCAAAGGATTCTTATAAATGGTAAAAAGTTAATTGTTTTAAAAGAAGTAATGAAAAACTTTTAATGAATTTTATAATACTTGGTTGCAAAACTATTTGTATAAAATAAATTTTCCAAGAATGTGACAAAACTTTGCTAAATATTATGCTCCACAAATTAAATATATATTTATTATTTAAAATATAAATCAGTTTGAACTTTAAATTTCATTCGACTACCAAGAGCAAGTAGTTGATTTTTAAATCAATTTCTGAATTAAAAAAAATAATTAATATTTTTTTTCAATCAGAATAAAAACATTATTAATAAAATAAAAATAATTTTAATATTTTATTTTAAGTTTTTCATGTTAAAATTTAATTTAACATATCTTAGAATAGAAGTCCCGAAGTCTCATGTTTGCACAATGAAAATTAGATTACCTATCATTAGTCTACCCTAACGTTTTCATTAACTTTTCAAAAATTTAAGAAGAAAATGTATCAATCTTGAATAATTTGGATATCTGGCACCGTTGTTTTCACTGTGGATTCCGATGATTCCATTGTTTTCTTAGTTATATCATGAAAAAATGTAAAATTACGTATCTTTCATCCTTTTAATTATAAGAAAGTGACTTAAATACTTGAAGTTTTAAGAAGGTATAAAGGAGATTTCAGGAGATATTTAATATCCAGAAACGATATCTACAGAAAAACAGTACCCTTACAAGTCCAATTAAGTGGAACAGCACTGCCCAACTTTAGATTCTCTATGTCAAGTGCTGATAATCGAAGGCTTCAAATGATTTTTTTATGTAAGTGGAATATTTTTCACACTGAGTTCTCAACATTATTTAAAACTTTAAACTACATTGCTTAGACTTTAAAGACAAAATTATATTTTTCCATGAAAATATTTCTAAACTTTTTACTTAAAAACTATCGATTCAACTAGAAGGGAAATACAACATATATGCAAATTAATTCTCATGATATGTCATTTTGACATGGATAATCAACAGATATTTCCATTTAAAAAGAATGGAAAGTATCTTCACCTGCATCACATGATTGAAAAATGAACACTCAGGATATCCTCATAATTTCATGGCGTTAATCCAAAATGATTGCTTTAATATGCATCTATATTTGATAATGTTTTTTTAATTTCTTTTACACGTTTCCATCATTTACTATCAAAACGCGATTTTTCATCCAAAAATTACCTTTTTAACAGAATATTTTATATTCAATGCTGCGCTTAATTAAGTTGAGTGCAAAGAAATGACAAACAGAAAATAATTTTTTTCACAAATATATGAATTTTTATTGTGTTGTATTGACAAAAACTATTTAGAAAACAACAAAAAAGATATTAATTCCTGAATGAAACACCACCATTTATTTAAAAGACCCAAGTTGTTCTTTTTTTTTTTTTTTTTTCCTTTTCTACAGAACAGATGATCACTCATCTTGTAAAAATATTATTCTGAAAAAGATTGATGTAAACTTATGCCAAATTTGGAAGGAATTCCTTTTACAGATACTGAGCACTTCTTAAGTATATTTTAATGAAAATAAATGAAATTGCTCATTCTTTTCAAGTTCAATTAATTTAGATAATATCCTGAAACAATAATATGAAAAAAAAGCAATTTTAATTACCTAATTCGACAACCATGGTATCAACCGTTTCTCTTCCAAAAAGCAATCAGTTCACTTACGAAAATCAAGGTGCCTTACCAAAGGGACTTAATTTCTCCAAACATAAGTCTTTTCTTTGACTCTTCTGGTAATCAGTTGCAAATACGCTTTATTCCCAGTCCTGTGGTTCTCAAGGTGGTCGTGAATTACGAGTTCATTTCAAAAGTGCCCACAAATTAGAGAGAAAACAAAGTTTAACATATTTAGTAAACTGCCTTCATTACCTCTGCTTCGAGATTATGTTTAATTGGCAAACAAATACTTTGTACATCAGAAGACGGGACAAAGTACAAATTGTTATTCGAGTAAATAAAATTCTCAATTGTATCCATCACGAGAAAGAATCTGCCCTGGCTCAGTTAGCGATAAGTTTCTAGTAAGAAAGTTAATTTTGCTTGTTAAAATTTCATTTCAAAGAGGGTCTTCACTTGAAAAGAGCGAAATAAGAAATTGTTTGTGTGTGTTTGCTTTCAGTTCAGGACTCTGTTTTACAGCAAACAGTGATAACTGGAAATGTCTTTATTTTTTTCCGATTGTGAAGTAAATTGGCCACATTCCAAAGTGTGTAATTTTTTTTCTCTATACGAAAATAAATGCTGCGACTTATCATTTTTGAAACAATCCATTTATTTTTCAATAAAGTTTTACTTTCATGTTTAACTCTATCTCTCCTCTAACTAATTATTCAGAACTATCTTAACTATTTAGACTGAAACAATAGATTGTTTGATGTGTAAGCTTAAGAGACGTTTTGTCACCATGTTGCTTCAGACGTATATCACTCCATAATATTTCCCCATATGTAAGCTTAAGAGACGTTTGGTCACGATATTGCTCCAGACTTATCATATCGCTCCATAATATATGTCTATACATCATATCGCTCTTTAATATTGGCTCATATATCATATCGCTAAATAATATTGGTCCATACATCATATCGTTCCATAATATTGTTTCATAATCAGTATGACGTATCATTATCCCCGATTTATCGTATTGCTCATATCATCTCATACTTATCATACTGCTCCAGACATATTACTACAGATTTATCATTTTTCTCCATCCTTTTGCTCCAGGCTTATCATATTGGTCCATCACATTGCTTCAGACTTTTTATATCTCTCCAGGTTGCATTTGTCTAAAAAAATTCATAAATCTACAATGATCTTTAAAATAGTTTAAATTGATTTTACAATGTTGGTTTGTGTGATCTCAAAATTTCAAGAAAATATTTGGACTCCTATGTTTAATTCGAGAACAAAACTTTATTGATTCTAAAAGTGGAAGAATTAGAAATGTGAATAAAATATTACCAATCAATGTCGATGAATAATTGAAACTGCAGAAAGAAAAACAAACAAACAAGATTGAGAAATGAGCATTTTCCTAGTAAACTGGAAATATATACGAAGCTAATACAATTAAATCAGTATGAGTCTGTTCTCCTATTTACTAATAGGTACTAACGAAAAATTTAGCATTTTTAGTTCAGAAGTATATTATGAATGCGTCACTCTTTTTATTAGATAAATTTTCTAGTGCAAATTTAGCAACATTCGTTTGTCAGTTTAAAACGTGCGCTTTGGATATTTTTACGAATCTGTAATATTGCTTTCCTGAAATTTTCATCTTCTCACTGAAAAGAGATATTTACGATATTCATAATAAATGATGAATGGATGGGCGGTCAGTGATCTTCAATTTTAAAACGAATTTAGTCATCACTGGATTGTTTGGAAATGGATTTTGGGAAAGGAACAATATGTAAGATTTGGTCTTTTTTCTATTACAGTTTAAAATTGGAAGATTATTCTAAAAAATTTCAACTCTGAAACACATAAAAGGCGGAGCGCTCATATGAATTCAATTTGATTATCTTTTTAATGTGTATCGGCAGTTTGAACTGCAAGGATTGTTCCATTGCAAAGGTACGAAATGTCGTAACAAAGTAATCGTTAACATATTTGCATATGCCCCAATGGAAGAGTGGCGTATGTACGTAGATAGACATCTAGGGATCCGATAGGAGTCACCGGCGTAGATCGGAACATGGGCAGTAGAGAGTATATATATTATCAAGAAAGCCTTCAGAGATCTGCTACTTATTAAATTCCTCTAGCACAGAAGAATCATTAACACCGATGCGTACAGTGAGACACTCCAAAGACCATCCACATCCAAAGACCGCAGATCCATCAAGAGCAAAAGATCGTGGCTACACACGAAGGGTGTGTTTCTGCTCCATGATAACGCGCATCCACACATTTCTAGGTCCACACAATCGAGACTGGCCAAATTAGGGATGTAGCAGCTCGACCAGCCACCCTACACCCGGATATCTCACCCTGAGATTTCCATGTGTTTGGCCCCCTGAAAAAAATAGGAAAGATAGAGGAGGCTTCAACTCGAACAGCGAGCTCAAGGACGCTGAAAATGGCTGGGTTTAGTGGTCACGTGAATTCTTTGAAAAAGAAATTCTATGGTTCCTTAATCAGTAGCGGAAGCTGTATAAGCCAGATAACATCCTCAAGATTAAGTGATCACTTTTAGTATTGTGGTCATGTTATCTGGCTAAAGTTCATAAGATCGAGAGTTAGATCCTGACGATCTCCAATCTCTACAAGCTCAATAAATAAAATTAAAATGAGAAATTAAAGTAACAAGACTTTAATGTATGATAGTTTGATAAAATCATTATCTTGCTGTTGTATGTCATGATGATGTAAGACTTTAACTGAAATCAAATGTAACCAACGTTCCAAAAGAACCAGATAGTCGCCTAAGATGACCTGTAAGGAATAACATATAACATAAGAAATGAAATCAATAAATTTGTATTTAAATGGAAAATCAGAAGCAATAAATGCTGCAAAATAAAACCGAAAAGACTCTGTCCAAGAATTAACATGAAGTTTCCTTCTATTTGCTCGAGAGACTTTATCTATGCATCTTTGCGTATAAAACTTCTCTGAAAGAGAAAGGAACAAACATATCAGGTAATTTATTACATTTCTGATGAAGACGCTATACGGCTTGAGACGCAGAGATTCTGTCCTTACTTTTATAGCTTTCCGTAAACACAGATTGGAGTTTTTCCAAATAACGACAGTGGAAAACATTCTCTTTATGCCTCCGAGAATCTCCTCTTTTCGAAATAAAGAAGAACATAAGTCACGTGATATTCCTCCGTAAGGTCATATTTGCCTACCTTCCATTTCGAAAACACAGAAATGTGAGCTATTCATATTCACAGAAGCTTCTGAAAAGGATCTAAAAAATCCATTTTATACGCATGTATTCAGTGATCTACAGATACTTTGTGTATCTGTTGCATGCTTTCCTTTCAGAAGTGAAAGAGCAAGAAAACTATAAAGAAATTGGTTTTTTCACGTTTTAATTACTTTTGAACATGCACTTCCCGATATTGACTTTAAATATAAAAGCTTTTGATTAAAAATTTAAATTTTTTAAAAATAACAAGCCTTTAATAAAAACACTCAGAAAATTGCGGTTCTTTTTTTGAAAGAATAAAAATAGTGTTTTAAAACTGCTTTTGATCTTTAAGTAATATTGCTAAATCTCTTTAGAAAATTATTTAGATGTTGTTCAAATGAAAATTAAAATCTCTAAATAAATTTTCAGACTTTCCATCGGAGCCTTTTTGTGTATATTCTATTTCTTAATAAGTTATAGAACTCAAAAACTTCATTCGTCTATATAATAAAAATTAATGTTTTTCTGTTTGTCTCTTATGCCTTCCTAAACTGCTCATCCGATTTCGAAGAAATTTGGTAAGCTTATTGCTTACATCTGCGGGATGGTATTAGGCATAGTACAATTATTTAAAATAGAAAATTTAAAAAAACGCATCAATTTGCCAAGGATAAATCTTTGAATAACTCGCCAAGGAGACACAATAAATTCAGTAAAAATGCTAAATCCAAGTTAAAGCTTGATATTGTATAATATTAAACACAAATGCCATGCAAGCCATTCCCAGAGGTAACAAATGTATTACAGATTGTGCAAGAAAATTTTGGGGAGACCAATCCTGGGGCTTTTAACTTTTAATTAAATGTTAGTGTTTTTCGTAATAACTTCCAAAAATATTGTAGTACAAATAAGTACCACCTTATTTTTCAAAAAATTATCTTTTCAACTATGTTAACTCTTTTATGGTATAAATATATTTTCTGTATTTAATTAATTTTGAAAGAAAATATTTTAATCACATTTTCTAAAATTAAACTTGAGAATTTCGTAAGAGAATTTAACGAATCATGAGACACAATAACTAGTTTCTTTCACTATCATTCTGAAAGAACACCAAGTTTTACAATTCTGAAAGAACACATAAAAATGAAATTTTTAATGTTCTGTCCTACCGTTCATTCTATTTCGATCAAACATTGCCAAATTATTGATTGATTGCATTTAATATTATTTTTTTGGCAGCAGAAACACGCCGGGTTCCAGCTAGTATCAAATATTTGTCTAAATGAAATATATTGACGATTATGTTGAAAAGTAAATTATGTTCAGTGTCGATTCTACGTTTTATGTCTTTCATTCATGGTCTTTATTTCGTTAACCTAACATTGAAATGAAATAAAATAAAAGAGTCCTTTGTTTCTTTCCGTTATATCCATATTTATTTAAAGAGTTTGTGCATGGAATATGCTTGTTTCTGATAAGTGGTATATTCTGCAATGAAATATTTGCATCCATTCATTTCCGAAGCGAAATTTGAAATCAGATTTATTTACAAAAAGCAACAGGTAATTTAAGCAGATTTTAAACGATATAGTTGCAAGAATTTTATCAATAGTTCAAAGAATAATTAAAGGGTTTGCTACAAAAGGCATGTACTCCAACTTGAAGGAATTTAGAGTTACATGTAATATCACGTGGAAAAAATCCTTATCCTTTTTCATTTGTTACCAATAAGATGTAGGACCAAACATTAGTTCTCGCATTACTCAAAAGATGAAGTTATTTGTCTCAATGGAATTTATAATTTTCTGAACATTTGAATAGTTGGAATTATCTTCTTTTTGCAGCAATTCTTTAATTCCTTTCATTCAAACTCAAAAACAATAAACTACTTCGAAATGGCAAATTTTTAATATATATTCGAAGTCTGAATATAATTATTATGACCAAACATGCTCTATATAAATAAAAATAAATGTTTGCATGTCTCATGCGCTGCAGTACAGCTCATCCGATTCTGGTGAAATTTCCATAACATATTACCTGCAGGTACATGAATACAATCATCTTAGGTATAAAATATATTTTCCGATCTATTTACCGCATCTGTTAATCATGGATTAAAAATCAAACGACTCGCCAAGGAAACTACATAATCAGTATAGATGCTAAATTCATGCTAGGCGTTAATATTTCGTAACTATTACACGCAAATGAAATATGAGTTTTTCTCAGAGGTAATAGTTTTATTAGAGAGTGTGCATGGAAGTTTTAGGGTTTGAAATTTTAATTAACCATTCAATAAAATTTGAGCGATTTTTGCAGTAACTTTGCAGTAAAAATTATCTTTTCAACAATGTTAAAGATTTTGAAGCATAAATGTATTTCTATGTTTAATCAATTTTAAAAGAAAATATTCTAATCACATTTTCTAATATTAAACTTGAGAATACTGAACGAATATTAAAGAAGCCCGAGATTCCATAAATAGTTTCGTTCATTACCATTCTGAAATTAACTTCACTTTTTGCAGCTCTAAAAAATGCACAAATCTAACATATAAAAAAAGATTTGTTTGTAAAATAGATTAATAAAAATAGAATAAATACTATTTATGCTTCTTCCCCTTATAGATCCTTCTATTTCAGAGCAGTATTCACTGTCTATAAGAAAATAAACACCATTCTTAATTTAACAAGATAACTGTTTCAAAATCAAAACGATGCTTCCAAGATTATTTCTTCAATGGCAGCAATGCGCGGGTACCATTTAGTATTAAATAAATTATGGAAAAAATTATTATAAATAAAAGATAGGTATTGAAAGCAAACGCTTAGTAGTAATTATATGAATCTAAGATTCTTGTTTTTTTTTCATTTTACACTACCATTTACTGGATTGCTGAGGATTAAAATAATCTCATGTTTCAATTTATAATTTAAAATATAGAATCTTGAATACGTTCAGACTATGGTCTGACTTCCCGAACATGATGCATGGCCGAAGATGATTGGCCAGGACAAAAAAAATGTTCCGACCACCCCAGTTCAATCAGGAATATTTATTGAAAAACATAAATATAGGATAATTCAAAATGAACATAGCGATGACAAACGGCAAAAAGTATTTAATGTAAAAGTATTTATTTATAAGATTAAAACAAACCGTAAACTGAACTTTCAAATTTTGTATTCATACATCATAGAGGTTCTATGTGACTTCCTTTGATCATACGAATAAGGGTGGTAGTCCATTTCACGTCATACAATCATAAAGCATGTCTACAGTCGTCGACGCAAACGCATTACAAATGCGCATTTTGAGTTCTTGCGGGTGTGGGAAGTTGATGCTGCCTCAGAAAAGAACCTGGGACCTTTGGATTAGAAGGCAGATAACATAACCACAGGACAAAAGTACGCTCTTCTCCCGTAGATGTTATCTGTCTTATTAAGATATCACCATAGACTCACCCACCAGTGAGTTAGACGTACGATATGCGTTGTTGTTGAGTGGAGATGACTTGGTTGGTTGAGTGAGTGGTTGTTGTGTATCTAATGCGCCGTACCCATGTTTGTTTGACGAGCGCAGAGCTTTTTAGTTATGCCAAGCGTTATGGCGAGTGTGCTTAGATTGTTGCGTCAAGTGAGTCTGACGACTTTGTTTTGCTCAGTCAAGTGAGTCTGACGACTTTGGTTGCTGGTAGATGGCGCCACACATCAGTTGCTTGAAGGTAAAGGTTCATCACGTCCGAGGTCACCATTGTGGGAAGTTGATGTTGGCACATAATAGAACCTGGGACCTTTGGATTAGAAGACCGATAACATAACCACAGGACAAAAGAATGCTCATCTCCCGTTGATGTTATCTGTCTTATTAAGATATCACCACACGGACATGGGAAGCACATCTGTCCTTCATATAATCCCATAAATAAAAATCACTAAGTGCAAAGTCCGGACTCACCAGTTTCACTATTGAAACGCCCGCGATGATCAAGTTTCTTGTCTTGCGAAGTTTGAAATCCATGCGAGTGTAGGTTTCCACTTCATTGCACCTGCATCTTATGTAAAGAAATTTTGCAGAGCCGTCTACATTATGTATTAATCTTAAATTCTTTTTCTTCAGATAGTTTTTCCAGTTTGTAATCTCAATATTCATTTTGAATTGCCCTGTAGCATGAAAAAATACAGGGTAATTCAAATTATGGAAAAAAAAACAGGATACGAAAAACATATTTTTTCTTAATACAGAGTATATTCACCCAACTGAAAAGTCATAAATCTGTTAAGTGAGTGCACGGTAAAAATTGTCCAGCAGGCTCAGTATCGAACAAAAAAGCTTTATACGAACCTGTTGAATTAAGCAATCGATTAAAGGCTATTGACCTTTTATTCGATGTTATACCTAAACTATGTTATTTTATTCGATGTTAAACAGAGAAGCTACGGGGAAACTTGAATTCAGTGTAACAAAACACAGATAAAGGCTACACAAAGAATTATTTGGAATAAACTATCTCACAAAAGCAGCAATCCTTAGTAAATAACTGAATAACATGAAGAGCTCAAAGAGAAGAGCTATATTTTATATTATTGTAAAAGTGAAATGTACCTGGTATTCTTTGAAATTTTTAAAGGATCATTTAAAGACTTGGCAGCAGAAACTTGAAAATTCCTGCTACTATATTAAACAGCTTCTGCCAAACATAGTTATTTTTAAAAATTTATTTCTTAAATATTTTAAATATTCATTTTTTTAATTTAGTGTACAGATAATTTTTGAATTTATTTGCAAATTGAACATGACATTACACCTGAGAAACCAAATGTTTAACATATGTCCCAACTGAAATCTACTTTATTTATTAAAACTACTATTATGAAGAATAAAGACATTGAAATTTCCAAAAAGAATATTCCCAAAATTTCTGTGCCTTTTTTTTAAATGTCATCTTTGTTTCAAAAATAGATTTCAACATCAGATATTGGTGGCTTAAAACATCATGTATTTAAATTACTTTCTTATCATTAAATTGACGAAATTTTATAAATTTTTTCAAGTTTTGAAAGAATTAAAAATGTGGAAACAATAGAATAAGAGGAATCCATTGAGAAAAGAATTCAGCTAGAGATCCAAATTCAATAGATTTTTTTTTCCTTTATATTTTAATCTAGACAATTCATATGTTAACCTATTAATTAAAACATATCGTTAGTTTTAGTTTTAAGTTTAGTTATATTAACGTACCGTTTAAAGCAACACGAGGGCTGTTTTGGGACGGACCTTGTAATTTTGAACCACGGTCTGATGACGAGGACGACACCTGAAGTAGCACCCTCCTCTCCACACCATACCACACCAGCGGGAGGACTTTGGCCTGACAGATTTAACGTGCAAGAGGCCCCCTCACACGACGGATCTTCGGTGGAATCGGGTCTCGAACCTGAAACCCTCCGGTTCCGAAGCCGAGACCTTACCAACAGGCCACCGCGGCCCCCAAAACATATAGATAAGTTTTGTATTTGGTATAAACATATAACATAGCCAATATAATACTTTTTAAATTAAATTTTTATATATAAAATATTAAAATATTTTTTTCTTATTGAAACTGGAAATTTTTTTTAGATTTAATATTTTTAGAAACTGATAAAAAATCAACTACTTGCTTTTACATATTAATGGAAAAACGCCTTCAAACTGGCTGCTAGAATATTTTAAATAATAAATATATATTTAATATGCTACGCTTCATATTCAATTAAAATTCATAACATTTTTATAAAAATTAATTATTTTACTGAAACATTTAATTTTTCACTGAAATTTTGTAACCACATTTAAAAGTAGTTCATTGTTTTTTGGAAAGAATTTAATCTTTTTCCATTTCTAAAAATAATTTGAAATTGTTTTTGAAAAGCAAGAGAAAAATTTGGTGCAACAATTTTTCTTATTTCAGTCAAAATAAAATAGGTGTAAGGATTATTTTCGAAAAGTTACTAAAATATCATTCAAAGATAAGACAGAAATTAATTATAAATGTATTCATAGAAGTCATACTACCAATTTAATTTATTTGTATGCATAAAAGCAGGCTCATTAAAAAATATGAAAAATTTGTCATGGCAAGTAAGAAAAAAAAAAGAAACCTTGATCATGATTTCAATAAAGAATAGAAATGTCAGCAGTATGAAAATGAAAATAACATGTCAAAGGAATGCCTATTCAGGAAGTAATATACAGTTTTACGCTATTTACTTGAGAAACTTGTTTTCTGTATTTTTGCATACAGCATTTCCTTTCAAAGCAAAAAGAAAATAAACCAAAGAATCGGCTAAATATTTGTTGAAGCTTCTGCCTTGTTTAGGTTAGGCAAAAAGTTCTTTTCCTACTTTTTTATCTTTCTTTAAAGACGGTTCATCTCAAACTTTTCCAAAAGAGCCGCTCCGAAAAACGTTCCAATTTCTGCTTCTGAGTGTCGTCTCCTCAAGAAATCAAAAGAAACCCGTCGTATGAAATTTCTCTACAAGGACATATTTCCCTAACTTCCATTAGGAAAAGAAGGAAATGTATGCTATTCATATTCACAGAGGTTTCCGAAAATGATCCGCAAGAATGTGTTTTATGCAGCCATATATGTTGGTCTGAATACATCCATGGAATTTATTTGCCTGATTTTAGCTGGCGAAGACAGAAAAAGAAAATAATATTTTCCTAGAAAAATATAGTTTAACCCTTTTGTTTATTTCAAGAAAATACCATCTGCGAAAGGTTCTAGAAAGTTTAGTTCTTTATTAGAAAAATCATAACTACTTTCCGAAAGTTTTCAGACTTTGGTAAAAACAACTAAAACCTGCTTGTGTTTTGAAAAGAGTATAAATCAAAAGATTTCAAAATTTCATTTCATCATTAAGAGAGACATTAAAAATGATTTAAACGTTTCTTTTTACAAATATTGTTTTGAAAATCGCATTTTTCAAAAGGAGTAAATCTATTACTTTCACACTTCTATGTAAATTTAGAAGAATTTGAAGTTTGTTTATTTATTTATATGTTTGTTCTGTGTTTATGCTTTTTCTATAAACAAAAAGTCAAAAACGTCTTCCGAAATTGCTCATCTAAGTGCAGTAACGATCACTTTGTGAAATTAATTTTGTGTGCATTATCAACTTCATAATTTTGTCTCAATTAAAAACTTTTATTTTCAAATATAATATCAAATGTGGACATTTTTCTTTATTTCCGACTTTATCCACATTTATTCAAACATATATTGTGCTTTTATTTTTTTGGGTACTTATTCTAAATCTGTGCGCAACTATGTATTTAAAGCATTAAATCGGAAATGACTTTATTCATAAGAAACAAGCAAACTTCAAACAAATTAAGATTTGAAATATTCGTAAATATTTCAAAAGATAAATATAAAATTTTCTGGTTTATTCGTGATATTAAGCATTGTATACGATTTGAGGAATTTGAAAAATATAACGTAATGTATCTTTAAGCATGTTTTAAGAACAGGAACTATCATTAACACCAAAAGTAAACGTTAAAAATATAGAAATTAGAAACGAAATATCAATATACGAAAGTCAAATGGAGCATAATAGTCATGAAAAATTCGGAAGATTTTCATGATTATTTTTACACATAATTAAAACCTAGTCCAAAAACGTTCAGTTAATATCATATTTGAATCCTTTGTTTCATAAAATATTTACCTTCGCACTCAGAGAATTCGAAAAACATAACATAATGTATCTTTAAGAATGTTTCAAGAACCTGAACTATCAGTAAAACAAAAAATAGAGGTTTAAAATATAGAATTTAGAAACGAAATATCCCTTGAATCAAATAAAGCATAATAGTCATGAGAAATTTGGAAAATCTACAGGATTCTTTTTACCCATAATTAAAATCTAGTCTAAAAATGTACAGTTAATTTCTTATTTGTTTCATAAAATATTTGCCTTCGCACTCAGTAAATTCGAAAAACATTGCATAATGTATCTGTAAAAGAAGTTGAACTTTCATTAAAACCGAAAACAGATGTTTAAAATATAGTATTAGCAAGAAAATATTCCTTAAGTCAAATAGAGCATAACAGTCATGAGAAATTTGGGAGATTCCTTTTACACATAAATAAAATCTAGTCCCGAAACATTAAATTAATTCCATATTTGAATCCTTTGTTTCACAAAATATTTACCTTCGCACTCAGTGTGGACTCAAAAACAAATTTGTTAAAATTCCCCTTTTGGGATTTAAATATTATAGACCCTTTCCTAAGTATAAACTTAGCATATGAGCTAATACATCAGAAGATAAAAATTCATTTGAATGATTAATTAATTGTTTTAATTTAAATAATTGCATGACATTTTGTTTCATAAAGAATTTCTTTTTAATTACTTGGAATTCATGTACATTGTTGTTGAAATGTAAAACCAATGTCCCTTTTCTACTTTTGGCCAAACACGCAATTCTAGAAACGAAACAAATGCACGCAAGAAATTTCTTAATTTACTGTTCTCAAGCACAGGCGCTTTCTCAAAAGAAATTTAAATAAGCAAAATTAGCTTTCTTACTCGCGTCTTATCGCTCACGGTTCTTTCACGTGATGGATACAACAGAGAATTTCATTTACTCGAATAACAATTTGTACTTTGCACCGTCTTCTGATGTACACAGTATTTGTTTGCCAGTTAAACCTAATCCCTAAGCAGAGGTAATTAAGACAGTTTACTAAAGAACGGTTTTCCCTCTAATTTGTGGGCACTTTTGAAATGAACTCGTAATTAGCGACCACCTTGAGAACCACAGGCCAGGGAATACGATGTATTTGCAACTGATTACCAAGAAGAGTCAAAGCAAATACTGGTGTTTGGAAAAATTCAGTCCCTTTGGAAAGGCATCTTGACTCTAGATTGGGAACTGATTATTTTCTGGACGAGGAATGATAGGCTACTTGATTGTTGAATTGGACTTTTTAAACTGTTTTTTCATGTGTTGTTTCAAGGAAATAAAACACTGACTAAATATAGTCAATTGAATGAATAAAATGTCAATCAACAATCCTCAGTAAATAACTTAACAACACTTAGAGCTTAGAGAGGAGAGGTATACTTGATATTACTGTAAAAGTGAAAAGTCCCTTCTGTTCATTGGAATTTTTTTAAAGTTTCATGCAAAAATTAATAATTCATTAATAGAAGGAAAATTCCTGCTATAAAATTAAACAGTTTTCTGTAATTTGCAAAAGCTTTTATTTTTGAAATCAGCAATTCTTAACGATTTTAAATGTTCTGTTTATCTAGTGTAGATAATTTTAGTTTATTTACAATTTTAACATGTCATAACACAGCGAAATTCAAATGTTTAGCATACATCACGAAAGAAATCAACTGAATTTACAAAAGTTATTATTACCTAAATAAAGGCATCGATATTTTCAAAATTAATACATCCAAATTATCCTTTAAAAACATTTATCTTAATTACATAAAAAAACAAGTCATTCATTTTTAATAAAAATACATAAGTCTTTTATCTTTATATGCATATAATTAAATTTTAAATATTAATTACTTTTTTATATCTTATTATCTATGAGACAAATGTTTCATTATTAACATATAACTGGGATTAATATTTCCTATTCATATAAATTATTTGCAACAACTAGTAAACGGGGTTAAAATTTCATTTACTGTTTGAACAGATATTTTTTAAATCAAACAAAAATTGCTTGAAAAACTAGAAATATTTTCAAGAATACAGTTTTAACTTTTTTTAGTTTAAACGACATAGTTCAACGTTTTAAAACATAGACCAACTTTACGGTACGAAAAATTTACCATTTGCAATAAAAGCATTTGAAGTCTTCATTGATCATCACTTAATACAAGCAAAACTAAAGCCGTGCAATACTGTTCTGATTTATTGAACTTATAATTTGATACCCTTTTCAAGGGCATCATGCTATTTGATATTGAATACCTTATGAAGCTTTATCTCAAAACACCAAGAAAATTATTCAATTATTCAGTTTTGAGATCAAAACGCAAACAATAAAATAAGAATAATCATTAGAAAAAACAACGGAACTGAGATCTAAATTATTCAATATACTTTAAACAATTCCTTTTTTTTATTTTTTTAAATTTATGAATAGGAAATTAATAAATAATTGCTTATAAATTAAAAATTATGGCAGTTTTCTTTATACAAACATATAACTTAGCCAAATTAAGTTTTTTATTTAATACATAAAACAATGAAATAATTTTTTCCTTATTTAAATTTTGTTTTCTTATTGAATAATTATTTTTAGATACCTTTATACATAAATTGATTTAAAAGTGAATGACTTTTTCTTGGCTATTGATTAGAAATCATAGTTCTAATTGGCTGCTTTAATATTCTAAATAATATATATACATAATTTGTCGCTCAAAATAGGAAACTAAACTCTGTAACATTCTTTATAAATTCCATCCTGTAAACAATTAGCTTTAGGATGAAATTTTTTTAACATTTTCTTTTAAATTATTCATAAAATTTTGAAAACAATATCTCTCCATTTATAAAAATCGTTTGGAGCATTTTTATCAGAAGCTAGAAACAAATTTCATGCAACAGTTTTTTTCCTATTTCAAAATAAAGTGAATATAATAATTTATTTTGGAAAAATTATTAAGAAAGATTTAACAAAAAGAGAAATATGAATTGCAACATACATAAAAGCTATACAACATTTGCATATATAGAAGTTATACTATCATTTACATTTTTATGTATGCATAAAAGTAAACAAAAAAACTATAAAACCTTTGTCTTCACAGATTAAAAAAAACCAAATCTTCTATCACGATTTCAATAAAGATTAGAAAATATCAGGAAAATAACATGTCAAAGGAATGTTTATCCAGGAAGTAATATACAATTTTTCACTCTTTACTTGAGAAACTCGTCTTCTCTATTTTTGCATGCAACACTTATTTCCAATCAACGAAAAAAAATAAAAGAATTGGTAATATTTTTGTTGAAGCTTCTGCCTTGCTTAGGTTTCGCAAAAAGTTCTTTTCCTACTTTTCTATCTTTCTTTAAAGATGATTCGTCTCAAACTTTTCCAAAAGAGTCGCTCCGAAAAACGTTCCAATTTCTGCTTCTGAGTGTCGTCTCCTCAAGAAATCAAAAGAAATCCGTCGTATGAAATTTCTCTACGAGGACATATTTGCCTAACTTCCATTAGGAAAAAACGGAAATGTATGCTATTCATATTCTCAGAGGTTTATGAAAATGATCCGCAGGAATGTGTGTTATGCAGCCATATATGTTGGTCTGAAAACATCCACAGAATTTTGTTTGCCTGTTTTTAGCTGGTGAAGACAGAAAAGGAAAAAAAAAAATATTTCACTAGAAAAATATAGTATAAACCTTTTGTTTATTTCGAGAAAATACCATCTGCGAAATGTTCTAGAAATTTTAGTTCTTCATTAGAAAAATCATAACTACTTTCCGCCAGTTTTCAGACTTCAGTAAAAACTACTAAAACATGCCTGTGTTTTGAAAAGAATATAAATCAAAGGATTTTAAATTCTCTTTTCATCATTAAGAGACTTCAAAATTGATTTAAACGTGTGTGTTTTTTTTTTACAAATATTGTTTTGAAAATCGCATTTTTCCAAAAGAACAATTTTCCATTCACACTTTTATATAAGTTTAGATAAATATGAAACTTATATATTTATTTATTTATTTATTCTGTGTTTATGTTTTTCCTCTACACAAAAAGTCAAAAATGTCTTATGAATTTGCTCGTATAAGCACAGCAATGATCACTTTTTGAAATTAATTTTGTGTGCATTATCAACTTTATACTTTTGTAAAATTTAAAAAATTTATTTTGAAATATTTTATCAAATATGGAATTTTTCCCACTTTATCTATATTTATTCAAACTTAAACTATGTATTTTAAGCATAAAATTGGAAAAGATTTTATTTATAAGAAACAAGCGTCCTCAAAATGAGTTGAAATAAAAAATAGTTACTAATATTTAAAAATATATTAATCATTGTATACCGTTTGAGGAATTCAAAAAACATAACATAATGTATCTTTAAGAATGTTTTAAGAACCTGAACTTTCCTTAACACGGAAAATAGATGTTTAAAATATAGCATTTAGGAATGAAATATCATTTAATTTAATTACAGCATGAGAAATTCGAGAAATTTCTTAATTATTTTTACACATAATTAAAATGTAGTCCAAAACATTCAGTTAATTTCATATTTGAATGCTTTATTTCGTAAAATACTTACTTGCGCACTCAGCGTGGACTCTAAAATAAATTCATTAAATTTCACCATTTGGAATTTAAATATTATAAACCCTTTCCTAATTATATACTTAGCATATGAGCTGATACATCCTAAAATAAAAGTCCATTTGAATGATTAATTAATTCTTTTAATTGAAATAATTGTGTGAAATTGTTTTTTATAGAGATTTTTTTAATTATTTGGAATTCATTTACATTGTTATTAAAAGGTAAAACCAATTTTCATTTTCTACTTTCGGCCAAACACGGAATTCTAGAACCGAAACATTTGCACGCAAGTAATTTCTTAATTCAGTGTTCCCAAGCAAAGGCCCTCTCTCAAATGAAATTTAAACAAGCAAAATTAGCTTTCTTATTCGCGTCTTATCGCTCACGGTTCTTTCTCGTGATGGATACAAAAGAGAATTTCATTTACTCGAATAACAATTTGTACTTTGCACCGTTTTCTGATGTACACAGTATTTGTTTGCCAGTTAAACCTAATCCCGAAGCAGAGGTAATTAAGACAGTTTACTTAAGAATTTAAACTCGATTTTCCCTCTAATTTGCGGGCACTTTTGAAAAGAACTGGTAATTCGCGACCACCTTGAGAACCGCAGGCCAGGGAATACGATGTATTTGCAACTGATTACCAAGAAGAGTCAAAGCAAACGTTGGTGTTTGGGAAAATCAAGTCCCTTTGGAAAGGCATCTTGCTTCTAGACTGTGAACTGATTACTTTCTGGGCGGGGAATGATAGGCTACTTGATTGTTGAATTGGATTTTTAAAGCTGTTTTTTCATCTGTTGTTTCAAGAAAAAAATAATTACTGAATTAAGTTAATTTGGAATGAATGAGTTAAATGTCAATCAGCAATCTCCAATAAACATGATGAATTTAGAGAGAAGATCTATAGCTGATATTACTGTGAAAGATAAAAGTGCCCTTTTGTTCATTGAAGTTACTGAAAGGTTCATGTGGAAAAATTGCTGGAATGGAAATTCTTGCTACTAGATTGAATAGTTTTCTGCTATTTACAGACATTGTTATTTTTGAAATATGCAATTCTTGACCATTTTAAATCTTCATTTGTTGGTTTACATAGTGTAGATTAATTGAATATTTACAAACTTAACATGGTATCACACCGCACAAATCAAATGTCTAGCATATATCACAAATAAAATCAACTGCATTTACTAAATTTTTATTATCCTAAATAAAAGTATTGATATTTTCAAAGAGAATACGTCCAAATTATCCCTTAAAACATTTATCTTAGTTGCAATTTAGTTGAGTTATATTAACTTCTCATTTTGAAGCAACAATAGGACTATTTTGGGACGGGCCTCGTCAGTTTAAACTGCGGTCAGATGGCGAAAACGACACCTGTGCAGGAACCCCCTCTCCAAACTTCGGCACCACACTATTGGAATAAAGTTTGGCCCCGACGGATTTACCGTGCACCAGACCATCTGAAAGGTGGATCTTCCTCTGAATCAGGCATCGAACCTGCTGCCCTCCGGTTCTGAGCCCGAGAACTTACCACTAAGCCACTGCGGCCTTTAGCGTATTTGTAGAAAAAGAAATAATTCTCGCACAATTATGTTTATTACAGATCTTCAAATTTGTATATCTCCAATTAAAATACGTACTATTAAATTTTAAATATTAATTATTTTTCATATCTTTTTATCTATAAATCAAATGTTTTTTAATATCACTATAATTAAAAATATTACCTATTCACATAAATGATTAGCAACAATAGGTAAATGGCGCTAAAATTTACATGTTGAACACATATTTTTCCAATCAATCAATATCTGTTTGAAAAGATTTTTTCAAGAATACCATTTTAAATTTTCTAAGTTTAAATGACATTGTTCAACGTTTTAAAATATAGACCAAATCCACAATTAGAAAAATTTAATATTTGAAAAGAAACATTTTCGGCTTTTAATGATCATAAATTAATACAAGCAGAGCTAAAGATATGTAATGCTGCTCTGATTTATTGAATACTAGCCGCCTTTGGCAACCAGCTGGTTCGCCATGAGTAAAACGTTCTAAAATTTTCAATTAAATCACATATTCATTAGCCTTGAAGTAATTCCGGGCATTAATTGGCCTGAAATTAATATTTTCTTTAAGATGATGGACGGAAAGTTCTAAAAGTACACCTTTTCCTAATAAGATTCTTTAATTTTATAAATGATTCAGTTTTAACTATCGGTTATGCTTCCAAAATATTAAAAATGTTTTTTTCGGTGATGTTGCCAAAATATTAAATATGTTTTTTAAAGTAAGCGAGAAAGCAATTTTGCGATGATAGTTGTTTTTGTTTTATTTTTTGAACTTCCGTGATTGTTTTATTTTATCCAGTCACGTGCTAAAAAAACATGGTTAAAATATTTCTTTAAAAATTCGTTAAAAATAGAAGCTTAAGTTATACATTAAAACCCTGATATCATTAGAAGGCTAATTTTTTAATCCTTAAATTGATGTAAAAATCATGTTTATTTTCGGAAGTTATAGCAGAAAAAAGTCAAAATTTCGCTTAAATTTTAATTAATTCAAATTCGAATGAAAAATTAGAAAAACGGGCTCCAAGGTGCACATTCCGGACCTCTAAGGTATACATATACCAAATGTGGTAGCTGTAGGTCCAATAGCCTGACCTGTAGAGCGCCAACACACACACACACGCACACACATTGAGCTTTATTATATGTATAGATAATTTGATGGCCTTTTCAATTCCATCATCTTCTTAGATATTGGATACCCTGTAAAACCATCTTTATCTTAATACACCAGTATTTAAGCTACTGTCTTATCATTAAATAAAGAAAATCATTTAATTTTTAAGTTATGAGATAAACATCCAAACAATAAAATAAAAGGAATCGGCAGAAAAAACAACGGAGCTAGAGATCCAAATTATTCAATATATTTTATAAAATTATTTTCTTGAATTTCAGAAAAGAATTAATGAAGTTTTATGATAGGAAATTAAAAAGTAACCGCTTATAAATTAAAAATTACAGCACAGTTTTCTTTGGACAAACATATAACAGCTAATTTAAGGTCTGCTATTTAATATATAAAACATCGAAATAATTTTTTCCTTACGGAAATTTTTTTTTCTAATTGAAAAATTATTTTTAGATATCCTTATTCATAAATTGTTTTAAAAGTGAATAACTTTTTCTTGGCTGTTGATTAAAAATCAGTGTTTAAATTAGCTGCTTTAATATTCTAAATAATATGCATACATAATTTATCGCTCATAATATAAAAATAAATATAGTTATATTCTTTAAAAATTACTTTCAGTAAATAATTAGTTTTTCAATAAAACTTTTTAAACATTTTTTATAAAAAATTATTCATTAATTTTTGTAAACAATATCTTTCTATTTTTAAAAATCGTTTGGAAAATTTTTTTCAGAAGCTAGAAACAAATTTTATGCAAAAGGTTTTTCTTATTTTAATGAAAATAAAGTGAATATAATAATTTATTTTGAAAAAATTACTAAGCAAGATTCAACAAAAAGAGAAATATAAATTGCAACATACATAGAATCTATACTACATTTGCATATATAGAAGTTATACTATCATTTACATTTTTATGTATGCATAAAAGTAAACTCATAAAAAGAACTATAAAAACTTTGTCGCGACGGATAAAAAAAACATTTCCTATCACGATTTCAATGAAGATTAAAAAATATCAGCAATAACAAAAGGAATATAACACGTCAAAGGAATGTTTATAATGTTTATTCCGGAAGTAATATACAATTTTTTGCTCTTTACATGAGAAACTCGTATTCTGTATTTTTGCATACAACACTTCTTTCCAAGCAACGAAAAAAAAAAAAAATTAGCAATATTTTGGTTGAAACTTTTGCCTTGTTTAGGTCCCGCAAAAAGTTCTTTTCCTACTTTTTTATATTTCTTTAAAGGCGGTTCTTCTCAAACTATTCCAAAAGAACCGATCCGAAAAACGTTCCAATTTCTGCTTCTGAGTGTTTTCTCCTCAAGAAATCAAAAGAAACCCGTCGTATGAAATTCCCCTACTAGGACATATTTGCCTAACGTCCATTAGGAAAAAACGGAAATGTATGCTATTCATATTCTAAAAATTTTCCGAAAAGAATCTTCGAAAATACGCTTTACGCTGCGATATCTGTTGATCTGAAAGAACTGTTGGAATTTATTTTCCTTTTTTTCGATGTTTAAAAGAAATTGATTTCACTAAAAAAGTCTATTACAGCCTTTTTTTTTGTTGTTTCGAGAAAATACTTTCTGCTAATAATTCAAGAAATAATTATTTCTAATTAGAAAAACCGTAACGGTTTTACTCAAGTTTCTAAACTTTG
This sequence comes from Argiope trifasciata, assembly GCA_026543055.1. Classification (NCBI taxonomy): domain Eukaryota; kingdom Metazoa; phylum Arthropoda; class Arachnida; order Araneae; family Araneidae; genus Argiope; species Argiope trifasciata. The sequence continues at coordinate 244,102 of JAPMOQ010047097.1, forward strand.
GTAAAAACTGTTAAAACCTGGTTCGTGCTTTGAAAAGAGAGTATTTCAAAGATTTCCCGATTACTTTTGATCATGAAGACATAATCACAGGAAATATTTAAATTTCCTTTTATAAAATAATTATTTAAAAATAGCATTTTTCTAAAAGTGTAAATCATTTGAAATTCACACTTTACATTATTTCGCAAGAATCTGTAATTTTTTTAATCTTCTTTTTCTTAAGTTTATGCTTTACATAAAAAATTCTGTCACACTAGTCTCTGACTTTGCTTTTGTAACTTGGATTAGCGATAATTTTCCGAAATTAATTTTGTGTTCATTATAGCAAAATTAATTTGCACTTTCATCGTATTTAAAAACTTTCATTTTGAAATACAATAAAAGAGCTAGAATTCTTATTTCATTCAAATTTGATACATAAAGTGTTTTTTATTGGATACATATTTTCAATCTCCTGTAAAAGATCGTTTATTTGTATATCAATTCAGAATGATTTAATATTCATTATTTTAAATATTTATTCAGAATGATTTTAGTATGCAATATTTTAAAAATTAATTTCAGAAATGATTTTATTTATATAAATAAGCAAACATATTTTAAATGAATCGAAACTACAAAATATTTACAAATATATAAGAAGATGAATACAAAATGATCTTATCTGTTCAAGATATTATATATTGTATATTATTTTAGAAATTTGTTAAACCCATCATAATGCATCTTTAGGCATGTTTTAAGAGCTTTAGATTTCATTAACAACAATAAAGATATAAAAATCACAAGTATATATTTTTCATTTTCAAAAAATATACTGGGATACATATAGAAGAAATCTTATTTTAAGGAACACTGGCGGTATTTGACAATCCATTGCTTTGACGGAAATAATAGCATAAAATTTTGTATTATATAATTTAGGATCTTTCAATTACAATTATAATTCTTACTTCCAATTATATCTAAAAAAGAGGCAGCGTTATCAAAAATTGAACTTTATTCATTATGTTAAGCCTAAATTAAGATATTAAAGCTACATAGTACATTAAAGTATATAGTATAATGATGCAAAATAATTTTATAAAAACACTTTCCACATTTTAATATATTATTCATTATTATAAATTGTAGAAGAAATAAAACTGGAATAGTCTTGGAATAGAAATTTTCTTACAGAAAGACATCTGTATGGCATCACTACTAGATGATATCATTTGTATGAAATTAAAATTTAGTTGAGCTATCCGAATAACTAACTGATCAATAACTCCTTCATTACTGACTCTGACCAATCAGCCTTACAAATTTCATCCATGAGAGCCGGTTTCTGTTTTCAATGAGAAGTACACAAAGTAAATCGAGTTATCACCAGTGACGACTTCACTTTTCATCCGACTCCTATTTAAACAGAAACAGACAAGCCAGTGCGGAATTTGCACGGACGACTGTTTGGGATTAGTAGAGAATATGTTCAAATCTAAGTAGTGGATGGAAAAATTGAAGTTCCGTTAATATTCTAAATAATAATTATATATACTTAGATGTGTCACATATAAAATTCAACTAAATTTTGTAACATTCTTTAAAAATTAGTTTTCAGAATAAATTTGTGTTTTCAACCAGGTTTTGAAATATTTCCAAAACTATCCAATATTTTTCTGAAACAATGAGTTAGTTCCATTTATAAAAATCGTCAGGAGCAGTCTGTATTTTTCGAAAAATTAATCAAAAATTTAATAATTACAATTAAACTAAAACATATGTGATTATTAGTTTTAAAAAATTATAAAAAATATTTGTTAAAAGGAGAAATATATATTATCAAAACATAAACAGAAGGAATACTTTCTTTTACTTTTATACGTATTCATATCTAACTGGTACCCCGCGCGTTGCTGTCGCCGAAAAAAATAACATTAAGTGCAAGCAATCAATAATTTGGCAATGTTTTATCTAAAATTGATAAATGACACGACACTATATAAAGTAAGAACAAACAAACATTCATTTTTATATTAGATTTGCGTATTCTTTTAGAATTATAAAACTTGGTGTTCTTTCAGAATGGTAATAAAAGAAACTATTTATTGTATCTCATGATTCGTTTAATATTCTTTCAGAATTCTCAAATTTCACTTCCTAAAATGTGATTAAAATAGTTTCTTTCAAAATTGATTAGATAGTTGAAAAAAATAATTTTTAAGAATTAAGATGGTGCGAAATTATTTGTACTACAATATTTTTGGTAGTTACTGCGAAAAATGATAAACTTTAATTAAAATTTAAAAAAAACCTAGGTTGATCACCCCAAAACTTTCTCGTATAATCTGTAATAAAGTTATTACCTCTGGGAATGACTTGCATAACTTTTGCGTACCAAATATTCACCTTTAGCTTGGATTTACCATTTCTACAGAATCTATTGTCCCCTCGGTGAGTTATTTGGAGATTAATCCTCAGTAAATAAATGCGGTTGAGTTTCGAAATTTATTTTTAAATTTTTGATAATTGTACTGTCCCTATAACCATCCTGTAGATGTAAACAATAAGCTGACCAAGTTTCATCGGATGAACAATTTAGAAAGACATACAGATAAACATTCATCTTTATTTATATAGCTAATGCAGATAAAATCAAAACTCAATCAATTTGTCATGACAGATTATAGAAAAGAAGAAACTTCGGCCAAGATTTCAGTAAAGAGTAAAAAATCACCCACATCAAAAAGAAAATAACAAGTCAGATTCAGTTTCTTGTTTCATTTAAAATTAAGTGTATGTAATGATTGTTTCCGAAGTATTATTAAGTAGTTTTCGACTTAAAGGGAAATATGAATTAAAAACGCATGAATAGAATATATACTATCATATCCATCTATATGTATCAATAAAATCAGACTCATAAAGAAACAAAACCGAAACGGATTTATCTTGAAAGATTAAAAAAATAAATCAAGATTTCGATCACGATTTCAGTATAGACGAGAAAATGTCAGCAATACCAAAAAAGGAAAGTAACACTTCAAAGAATGTCTATCCAGGAAGTAATATAGTGGTTTCCACTGTTTAATTGAGAAACTGCATTTCTGTATTTTTGCAAACAACGCTTCTTTTCAAAAATACACCAAAAAATCTGCTATATTTTTTGTTGGATCATCTGCCTTGTTAAGGTCCCTCAAATAGTTCTTTTCCTATTTTACTATCTTTCTCTAAAGACGGGTCTTCACAAACCTTTCCAAAAGAACCGCTCTGAAAAACGTTCCAAATTCTGCTTCTGAGTGTCGTCTCCTCAAGAAATCAAAAGAAGGACGTCGTATGAAATTCTTCTACGAGGACGTATTTGCCTAACTTCCATTAGGGAAAAAAGGAAATGTATGCTATTGCTATTTTCAGAGGTTTCCGAAAAGGATCCTCAAGAATGTGTTTTACGAGGTCATATCTGTTGGTCAGAAAACACCAAAGGATTTTATTTGACTATTTTAGCTGGTGAAAAGGAAAACATTTCAGCAGAGGAGTATAGTATAACCTTTTTTGTTTATTTCAAGAAAATATTTTCTGTTCATGGTTCAAGAAGTTTTACCTTTTCATTAAAAAAATCACAGCTGCTTTCCGCGAATTGACAAACATTGGTAAAAACTACTAAAACCTTTCTTGGACTTTGAAAAGAGCGTGAATCAAAAGTTTAAAGAATATTTTTGATCATTAAGAGAGACTATATATTAAAATATTTTAAGAAATATTAAAAAGTATATTTTTAAAAATAATTACTTAAGAATTGTGTTTCTGTAAAGGATATATTTGTAAAAAAATTATTTGTAAGTTAAAATAATTTTTTGCATTCACACTTTTACATAGTTTTCGAAGAATATGAAAATGTTTTATGTCATTTCTCCTACGTTTATACTCTGAACAATAAAGTTGTTAAAAATTTATCTTAAAACTAACTCGTATAACAAGCAATAGCAATGTACATTATCGATTCAATATTTTTTTCCGTTGTATAAGTTTATTATGAAAAACCTAAAAAAGATAGAATTTTCTTTATTTTTTTTCTTTTTGGTTTGTTTATTTGCATTTATTAGAAATTTTGATATATATATTACTTTTTACTCTGGAATATTCTTAATTTCCTATATACAACTATGCATTTTAAATATTAAATTGGACCTTACTTTATCTAAATAATCAATAATATTTAAAAGGAATTGGTTCAACAAAATATTTACTAATACTTTGGAAGATTGTTATAAAATTTTCTAGTGTATTTAAACTAATTAGCTTGTATACTATTTGAAACTTTTTTTAAATCATGCTGTATTTTGAAGTATTTTTTAATAACTTCAACTTTTTTAACAGCAAATAGATGTTTACAATACAAGATTTAGGAAGGAAATATAGAACTAATAAAACATAATAATCATGAAAAATTCTAGAAATTCTAAAACTTTCAGTTATTTCCAAATTTACATCATTTAATCAAAATTAAATTTCTCATTACTTAAAATGTTTACTTTAGCCATCAACGAAGTCTATAAAAGTGAAATTTGTTAAAATTCACTGATCTGAATTTAAATATTATTGAAACTATTCCTAAAAACATATTTTCCATTCTAGCAAATACAACTTTAATAAATTTTTCTTTAAATGAATTAAATAATTGACTTAATTTAAAGAATTGTATATTATTTTATACTCAGTAAAAATAGAATTCGGAATAGAATTAGTAATTCGGAAATCGATTTAAATACATATATTACCTGCAAAGTGTCAATACATATCTTCAAAAATCATATGCAAATTCCTGGAAGCCATCAAATGACACTAATACTAGTACGTCACAATGACGAGAGTGTAAGAGAATGATGTATAAGGAATGTAGGCAACGAGGTAAAATTGTTCGCAAGTGCCTTATGAAGCTTTCAATGCAATAACCGCATAGTTATGACACAGAGGACGCATTTTTTTGTGTTAGAATTATCAACCTCCTGGAATGGTGGCGTACCTAACTGGAAGTATCTGAGGAACTTGGAATCCCCCAGTGTCATTTCCAGGCTTTGGTAATGGTTACGAGATAATGGTAATGTGAGTAAACATTACAACACAGATCTCTCCCGAGTTACAACGCCGAATTCGGCAGTTATTGCCAAAAGAAACAGGCGAACACAGCATCAGACTTGTCACATCAGCTCTCTTCTACCACTGGAACGACAGTCTCAAGGCAGACAGTGTACAGACGCTTAGAGCAGATTGGTCTGTATGCTAATAGACTTGTCAGATGGGTTCCTCTTACTTCAATTCACTGTCGCCTGTGGTTAGCCTGGAGTAGAGAACATGAATTTTGAACACCACAATAGTGGTCTTGTGTGATGTTTTTCGACGAGTCCAGGTTAACTTGAAGTCTGTTTCTTGCCGAACTTTCATATGAAGAGCTCCAAGAGCCGGTTCATACCCGTTACCACCAAAATGTCATTTACCACCCATTGACCAAAACCGTTACTGTGCTCGTTTGGAAAAGAATTGTTCTGGGTTCCAGAACTGACCTGCTTTTTCAAATTGGAACCATAACAGGCCAAATCTATCGGGACGTCCTTCTGGAACAACATGTTCGTTTGTTTTGGCGCACCATAGACTCAGAATTCATGTTTATGAATAACAAATCCCGTCCTCGCCGTACAAACAACGTAAGCGAATGTCTTCCATTGCCCCGATGGATTGGCCAGCATTCTTACCGGACTTGAATTCAGTAACGCATGTGTGGAATATGCTAGTGCGACGAGTTGCGGCCAGCCAACCACCTCCTACGTGTCTACAGAATCTTCGGAGAGCATTGCTTGATAAGTGGTTTAATATTCCCCAGTATCATTTAATAATATGATACTCAACATGCCTAGGCGTAGTAAGAACTGTATTGCATATCCTAGAAGACATATTATATAATAACTACAGTACCAACCATATAATAAAGGTATTTGTTCATAAGAGTTTTTTAATGTAACTTGCTCCATGAAAGAAAAGAAATTCGAAATTTTCATTAATGATATAAAACACATACATTTTTCCTCTTTACATTTTGTTTAATAAATTGTCATTACATACAAGTCGCATTTGTTTTACTTCTGACTCTTTCTTTTCCTAAACTTGCATTATCTTCAATTTACGGACATGAGTGTATTATATAGAGTTTTTTTTTAATTATTTCCAATGTTGTAAGAATGTTAAACCAATTCCCATTTTACCTTCTACCCACACATTAAATCCAAGAATTGAAACACACACACACAAGTAATTTCTTAATTCGCTGTTCCCAAGCGTTGGCTCTCCCTCAAATGAAATTTAAACAAGCAAAATTAGCTTTCTTACTGGCGTCTTATCGTTCACTGAATCAGAGCCTATTCTTTCCAGTGATGGATACAATAGAGAATTTCATTTACTCGAATAACAATTTGTATTTTGCACAGTTTTCTGATGTACAATGTACGTGTTTGCCAATTAAACAGATTCCCAAAGCAGAAGTAATTAAGATAGTTTACTAAAGAAATTAAACTCGGTATTCCCTCTAATTTGTGGGCACTTTTGAAATAATTCGCGACCATCTTGAGAACCACAGGACTGGGAATAAGATGCATTTGTAACTGATTACTAAGAAGAATCAAAGCAAACGTTGGTGTTTGTTGAAATTAAGTCCCTTTGGAAAGGCATCTTGCTTCTCGTCGACCAACTGATTGCTTTTTGGATGAGAAACGGTTGGTTCCATGGCTGTCAAATTGAGTAATTAAAATTGTTTTTGTAAATTGTTAAAGGGAAATTAAATACTATCAAAATTAAGGAAACTTGAAAAAACTGAGTAACTCGTTTATGTTCGAGAAATTATGCTTAAAAAGTGCTCAGTATCTCAAAAAAGCAATTTCTTCAAAGTCTGGCATAAGTTTGCATCAATCTTTTGTAGAATAATATTTTTCAAGAAGAAAGATCATAATTTGTTTTCAAAAGGAAAAAAACAAGCATTAATGTCTTATAAATATATGTTGGTGTTTCCTTCGGGGTGTAATATCGTTTTGTTATTATCTAAATAGTTTTTTTGTCCACATGGCACAGCAAAAATTCATATATTTGTGAAAACAATTATCACCTGTATTGCATTTTCCCTGCACTCAACTGCACAAGCGTAGCACTAAAACTTGGATATTCTGTAAAAAAAATGTCTGAGGTGTTTTGGTAGTAAATATAAATAGAAATTTGTAAAATATAAAAAATAAAATTTCATTCCCAGTTATATACATAGATTAAAGCAATAATTATAGATTAACACGATGAAATTTGGCAGGAAATCCTTTCTATCCATTCTTTAACGTATTCCTCATTCCATTCAAATAATAGTATCCTTCTTAGCTGTGGAACACATTTTTATCAGATTTTTTTTTCTTAGAATTATTGCATTTATATGTGTGTGTGCGTGTGTATGCAGAATATTAATCTGTATATCATAGATAATATATGTCCCGAAGACAAAAATCTGCCTTCTTCGACAACAGCATAGGGTAGGATTTATAATTCAGCTTCAATAACAACCATTGGTGACTTTATGATCCTTCCTGTTGTTAAGTTATATTAACGTCTCGTTTTAAAGCAACACTAGGGCTATTTTTGGATTGACCTTGTAATTTTCAATTGGGGTCAAATGACGAGGATGACACCTGAGCCCATTCAAAACTTCCAAGTCAAACGATTGGGAGGACGTTTGGTCTCGACGGATTTAACGTGAACCAGGAGCATTTACACAACAGTTCTTTGGTGTATTCGGGTCTTGAATCTGAAATCTTCCGGTTCAGAAGCCAAAACCTCACTACCAAACTATCTCAGCCCAATCAATCTTTTAAGAAGCATGCCCAGGCATCGGTAATAAATATTGAACTATGTCTGAAAACAGGGGTTTGAAATGCATATTAATTTCTAATTCCAGATAGAAGCAGTTAGGTATCAATCATTAACCCACAGTAGTTCAGCATCTTTTCTCAGGTTTCGTTATATACGATTAACATAAAATCAGTAGATATTTCAATTTGATGGCACATTTTGTAAAAATAAAAGCAGATCTCACAACATAAAATCAGATAATTTCTATGACTTAAAATAGGTGTTTGATTATTTTCTATGCAGATTAATCAGATAATTTCTATGACTGAAAATAGGTGTTAGATTAATTTCTATGTAAATTAATTTCTAATCTCAAACAGAAGTAGGTACAGACCATTACCCCACAGTAATTCAGCATCTTTTCTCAGATTTCGTAATACATGATTAACATAAAATCAGTAGATATTTCGATTCGACAGCCCATTTTGTAGGAATAAAAGCAGATATTACAACATAATATCATGTGACCTGTTAAATGATACCAACTTACTTTTTAATGAGAAATTAACATCCCATGAATTAACTATATAATTTTAAAACTGATTTCCGAGACATATTATTGCTGTATTGATTGATTCACAAGTTATTTTCAATGAAAAAAAAAACTTCACCATTTAATTTCCTTCATTGACCTTTAAAATAACAACTAAATATCGAACACCACTAAAAAAAGCAGAAGAATTATTCACGCAGCATTCGTACCATAAAATTCGACATCTTTATTTACGAAATGCTTCCTTTTTCACTTTCGTGCATCCTATTACTCAAGATTTACGGCTATTGCACACCAAGAAAAAAAAACTAATACCCTACCCCCCCCCCTATTATTTTTAAAATGAACCACAGCACCTCACCTCAGACCCAACGACGTCACGTGGTGTATAAAGGATATTTCCCAAAGCCCATTTGGAAGATAAACAGCGCGATAGCGAAATGGAGGGTGGAGAAGAAAAAAAAAGATCCCACAGCCAGATTAGACTGGGCCTATCCCCCCAAGAGAAGTGTATCTGACAGCCTCAAGCTCTATCAGAAGCTCAATGGAGCGATTACTATAGGCCTTTTGGCCTGTTAGGGGACCTTGTGGTGTCCAGCTGGGCAGGGAATTTTATTTGCGCGCCGAAATATCGACAGTTTTTTTTTCATTCTTTTGTATAAAAGGGGCGTGTGTTTTAAAATAGTTCATTCATGGGTTGTACGTGAGGGGTTGATACGGATGTAAATTGTGGCTGTAGAGCTTCATGCTTGCTTTAAGGAAGTATTTTCCGTATCTGATGGGAAATTGTCATGAATAAATTTTAAAAAGTGGATTGAAAAACATTCCCTATTTTGCATATGAATTTGGTATTTTGGAAGGGTAAATAGGCATTGTATTAGTCACAGTGCGCAATTTAAATTATTCTTTTTCGTCGAAGTATGTATGTGCTTAAAAATACAAATTATATTTACTTTATATTTAAAAATATGCATGCCGTAAGTATTTCTCTACAAAAACTTATATTTCCATTTTAATATTTCGTTTTTATTTATTGGTAGAGGTAGAAATAACATAAGGAAATAGTAATTACTTATTTCTTTCCATAAATATAGATTTTTATGGAATTTTACAATTAGCAAATCCATAAAGCACGTTATAGTGTAACAACCATGCCAGTTAATACTGCAAAAACTTGGTGATTAATCTGTTGCTTGTATAAATATTATTTATTTCTATATAGAGAATATGTTATTCATATATATATCTATATTTTCTAAGTAACAACAACAATATATTTTCTAATGATTAGAGAACCCAACCAGCAAATCTGAGCCCTGCTGCTTTCAATATTTTTACTAATAGTATGTAAAGCATTTATAACTTGAAAAGATGTATTTTGAATACATTCTTAGATTCCCCAAAATTTTTTAATCAATGTTAATTTCTACTTACCCTACTTATTTTTTCTACTTTCCTAAAACAAAAACTTCTTAATTAATGCGGGTTTCTACTTGCTCTCCTTAACTTCACTACTTTCCTACTTATAAAAACTTTGTAGCAAATGCCTTGAGACTCACTTGACGCAGCACCCAAAGTCGTAAGACTCACTTTACAACTCACTCACTCTCGCCATAACTCTTGGCGCTAAAAATCGTTCGTCTTTTCGCTGACTTACTGGTGGGGGTGTATTGTTGTGGTATCTTAATAAGCCAGTAACAACCACTAAACATTAGTGATCACTTTTGTCAAGAAGATATGTTATGTGACTGCAAATCATAAGGTTGCGAGTTCGACCCTTATCACAATTCAACCTCCCCATTTACGTGACCCCACAATAAAACACCGCCACATTTGTTGATGGATAAGAAATTATTCTTAAACTACCAAAGTTTTATATTCCACAACAGTTAACCCATTTACATAATGTAAATTTATGCAATTAAACCTATAGCCTTGAGTCTGGCCTTTGGTTTTCGTTTTATGTCGACAAGCAGTTGGCCACATCTACAGGAAATGACAAATTAAGAGAACAGTTAACCTGAGTGTTTGGAAAACGCGGGAACTCGTCATGGCTGGAAGGGCAAAACCATAATGTGATTACTCACTGATGAGTGGTTATTATACCAGGACCAAAACAATGAATAGTAATCTAATGTTTTTAGTCCAACAAGCTGAAGACAAAATTTGATCTAGAATACAATTACAATCATAAACTCGCGTACCGAATTTCACATATTTCAGTCATTATGTGTCGAATTACTAATTTTGCATGCAAAGCTAAAATAAAAACGATCAGAATATCAACCTCTTGTCAAATTTAATTAAACATTTGATACAGTTCTGAGATTTTGTGGCTTATCTGGAAAGCATTTTTATCGTATTCCCTACATTTAACAGTTATTTTTAAATTCAAACAATCGGTTAGACAGACTTCCTCTGAATAAACCTCATTCAAGATTTGATAGAAGTCTACTAATTTGGAATAAAGACCATGTACCTAATTTCATCCTCTGTTTCAGAGGGTTTTGAATCATGTTGATATAAATATCGACAGCTCTAAAGCAGAATATACATTTTTTTTTGGAGTCTGGGAGACCTAAAACTTAAAAATTCATCAAAATCTTGAATTCCAATCTTTTTCTTTGTATACTGCATATACGAAAAAAAAATATATCAGTGAATGCTTTTACTATCCAGTGATCTCAGCGATTTGGAAATTGCAACATGATTGCTTGTGACGTGCTCATCTAACAACTCATGATACAATAAATAACGGAACAATCACTCAGCTAGCAATTAATGGAATTAACAAAAATGAAAATATTTTATCCATGATTTTTGATTCACTCTTAACTACGGTAAGCTAAAACAGAATATTAGTTAACGAATTTTTTCTGTATCCCATTGTTACAATCTCGGCTATATTTTTTCTTATATGGGTAACAATGTTACGAATACCAACATTCAAAAACATTTGCTGTAACAAGAGCATTAAAAACTGTTGACATAAAGAAGATTCTTGAATATGAGCGTTATTGAATTTTCGTAATCAAAACTTAGTTACTGGAATACATTTTCAATAAGTCATAACTTTTCTTTCCTTTTTATTCTTATTTTATATCTACGGTAATTAGTTGACGTAAGAAATCGAGTTTCGTGACCAATAAAATGGATTACCTAATTCATCAAAAGAATTCGAACCAATGACAGACTGCACTTGAAGCGTTATAAATTGGTGTCGTCACCACTTTATGCCACCAATAGAAATCTTAATATAAAGAGATCCAAAACTGTCTTTAACGCCTTCTGTACCTTTTTGGTGTTCGATCCATGGTTAATGAGCAAGCACACGGAAGAGATAAAGGACTGACGGTTGTTCACGGATCATTCATCAAGAATGAAAGATGGACTTTAGCTGTCGAAGAAGACAATGATAAAGATGTTTTCAGATTTTGATTCCATCATATCTTCTGTGCTGCCGAGTTGAAGACATCGCTTTGGTCGCAGTTAGTGCGGGCACAGCTATCACGTGAGCTGTTCAGTGCTGACGTCAGAGACATCGATTGGACCATTGAAGAAGTGGCGATAGATTAAAATTAATGAAAAGAAATCGCATTATAAGAATTGTAACTAAAAGACATTTATTAAAGCTATTATTCTATAAAAAGATACACGATTTGCTACTTTCTTATTATTTAAAAGGTTATTATTTCTTACTAGTCAACTAGCTTTTTAGACGAGATTTAAATCTAATTTCATTTGAATCACTTACTTATAACTTCATATCCAAGGTTCATCCAAATGACATTCATGCAATGTTATTTTAACTATATTATTTTAGTTTTATTTATTAAATGTAAAAATTTCTATAGAATACGGCTATATAACGTTATAGCGCTTGAAAAAATGGAAATTATTCCACGCATGTATCTTCAAAATTTGATATTTTCTCTTTTTTTTCTATTTTTCTAGTAAATTACCCATATTTTAAGAAAAAAAAAGGAGAAAAAATAATAAAAGGTAAATAATAAATAATTAAAGGAAAAAATTAAGGAAAAAATGATAAAACAGTGAAAGTCGTTTGAATTTCAGAGTTATAATGTGATCTGATATATATGATGATCAGAACAAAAAAAAAATACTTTTGAAAAATTACAAAGATATTCCAAAAATTTGCACGATTATAAAACAAATTTTGTACAGTAATATTTTTGAAAAATATATCGTTAAAATGCTAATATTTCGCTTTATTTGTAATTAAATAAAATTCTGATCAGAATTTCTAAAAATTAATTATAAGATGTACATTTTCGGACTCCAAAATACATATGTATATAAATTGGTAGTTCTAGATCAACCTGTCCAAGAATCTGTTTATAGATAGATCGGTCTGTAATGTAAAGAGTCAAGCTCACTCTTTCAACTTTATTTGAAGTAAAGACGAAAAACCAGAGACAGACACTATCCTCGAATTTCACTCCTTTTTTTCCCCATTAAGATCTTATCCCCGCTACCAACACGTAAGATCCCAGACCTTGAGTAAAGCCACCTTAACAACCACACACGGCATTGGTGAACGATAATTGCGAAATATAGATCTTTGACTTGGTCTATATTTCTACCAAAGGAATTCATATTTCGGAAGTAGTATTTGAGATCGATTGAAACCCAGATTTGGCACTGAGCTGAAATTGTAATAACGGGATCACATATCGAATTTTATTATTTTAAATCATTGCGTAAATATCGATTTCATTTGCACTCAAACAGTCGGAAGGACAGACTTCTAAAAGTTTTCATTGAAATTTTGATAACAGAAAAAAACTAAAAATCCTAAGTTTCTTTGATAAATATGATTGATTTAGTTTATATCCTTTTTGAGTCACCTGTTGTCACAATGATACCCAAAATCTGATTTAGGACTCAGAGAAGGCAGACGTATAGAGCAAAATCCGAAACTTTAAGTACGACTGCAAAAGCATGGCATTAGCGTCTAATATCAACGAAATACAGATCTTTAGTGTAAAATCAACAAAATTTTTCTCCTATCCCAATACTTCATACTTTGTACATGAGAAAATATAAATGTTCACTAGAATTTAAAAGAACATTTCTTTAATTAATTTTTTACCATTTTGAAAATAATTTGTGACTTTTGACAATATTTTTACTAATTCTCGTCAATAGTCGAAAGAAAAAAACTGCACATCAGTCATCGGCTCAATTTTCAAGCTTTGTGAAAATACTATAACGGAAAAATTTCCCTCCAAATGGCAATTTTATATATACAATGATGATACAAATTATAGGTAGATTCGATACTAAAACTCTATATATTCTATCCAAAGAGAGTGAATCTAAACTTTTAAATTTCTTCTGTGTTCATTTATATAAATCAATAAACACCCCCTCGAACATATCCTCAATTCTTCTTCTATTAACTTCTTTTCGAATCAAAATATGTATCTTACAATCGAATATTTCTAGAAATTTGATAATTTCCATAAAAATAACTACCCTATGGATATTTTGCAATTTCAAAAGTCTTATTATGATAACACGACTGTGTTATCCACCTTTACACGAATGTGATATTTATTCTATAACTTCATAAACCGTGTTTTCACATTACATCTCCTCAATGTTATATTAAAAGTCTGTTTACAATATACACAAATCTCTACAATATTTCACAATGCGATGTTTAATAATTTCAAGTCATTACTTGAGTCATCAATAATATAGCTTAGTCATATCTAGTTCCGAAATCTTGTTGATCTACAAGAACATATTTTCGTCAACAACCTCTTTATAAAAGCTAAATATGAAAGACCTTGGATCTTCTATTAGAAACAAGCCTTATGAGTTTCTCTAGACAACAAAATTGATGTGTTGATAGTTTCTCTGATCTTTTAAAACGTATTAAGAAACCAAATATTTATTAAAGTCATTACAGAATTTTAGTGAAATTAAATTCAAATCCATATAAATAAATGTAATGAAAATTCTTAAAATTTCTGAAATTATTGTTATTCTTTTTAGGATATAGATTCAAACTGACATCTTAATGGTATGGATTCTGAAACGTAATTAACATTTTCACTATAGTTCATTTTAATTATCCAAACCAATAAACCTGCTCGAAAACTTCGCCTGTTTATTCTTCAAAGGGATTTCTGTCGTTTATTGGAATATAGAACTTAAACACCCAGAGAAATATTTATACGAAACGCAAGACCACTTTTAATATATCACTAACTGATAATTTATTTCTGCAAAGATATATCAGCTATTATTTGATTTCAGACAACAATCTTGCTGACATTTGATAATTGTTCAAGGCAAGAATCGTTCAAAGGAAAAAAATGTAGTGTTCCTTCATGGTCATATATAAATCATTTAGATCAATATTTTTGTCCGCAAATAACAAAAACTTATACAAGTTTGATAACTCAACAAAAGTTTTTACAGTTTGAACAGGGACATACCGCCACACACACCATAATCTCAAGATCTAGCACCTTTCAATTATTTATTCCAGCCTATACGAAATTTTTTAGACATTAAAACTTTTACTTCAAATAAGGAGTCCAAAAATCACTTAGATGATTTTTTTACAAGCAAAGAAAAACAATTTTATAAGCATGGAGTCATGCGATTAAAAGAAAGATGACAACAGGTTTTGGACCATAATGAATGATATATAAATCATTTAGATCAATATTTTTGTCCGCAAATAACAAAAGTTTTATAAACATGGAGTCATGCTACTAAAAGAAGGATGGCGAAAGATATTAGACCAGAATGGAAGATATATAAATCACTTAGATCAATTGTTTTGCCGGCAAAGAAGAGCAGTTTTATAAGCATGGAGTAATGCTATCAAAAGAAAGATGGCAAAAGTATTGGACCAAAATGTACAATATATAAATCATTGAGATCAATTTTTTGCCCGCAAAGAAGAACAATTTTATAAAAATGGAGTCATGCTACTAAAAGAAAGATGACAAAAGTTTTTGGACCAAAATGGACAATATATAATTCACTTAGATCCAGTTTTTTGTCCGCAAAGAAGAACAATTTTTTAACAATCATGCTACTGAAAGAAAGATGGCAAAAGGTATTGGACCAAATAAGACAATATATAAATAATTTAGATCAGTTTTTTTTTTTTTTTTTTTGCCCAAAAAGAACAAAAATTTTACAAGCGTGGAGTCATGATAATAAAAGAAAAATCACAAAAGATATTGGACCAGACTGGGCGATATACAATTTAATAAAATATAAATCACAATATGAAATAATAATATATAACATAAAATAATATCACTATATTAAAATTCTTTCATTTTCACACACAGAAAAACGAAATTGCCTTCCTAACAATTCAATAAATCTAAACACAGAACATATCATAAATCACTTAAAAATCAAAATAGCTAAAATAAAAAAATTTAATACCTACCTTAATTCCTGAAGCATAAACCTGCGTGCTTTGCTGATAAATAAATCGCGTCCATTCCCACAAACTCA
Source organism: Argiope trifasciata (assembly GCA_026543055.1). Taxonomy (NCBI): domain Eukaryota; kingdom Metazoa; phylum Arthropoda; class Arachnida; order Araneae; family Araneidae; genus Argiope; species Argiope trifasciata. The sequence goes on from JAPMOQ010047097.1 coordinate 260,027, forward strand.
TAAAGAGATCTTTCTTCCCTTAAGACACGCAACACACGATATGCAAAAACAAATAATCTATTTCCACCCCCTTCCCTAATTTTAAAACAAAATAAAACCGTCAGCCTTAAAATCTTTTTCGCAAACTTGGAAATGCAAAATGTCTCTCACTGCCTTTAATCGCCAGCTCTCCCAATCTGTTAATGCTTTTCCAATAATTTTAACTATGCTAATCTGAAACTTTGGCTTGTGGTAAAAAGCAATTCTCCAAATATCGATTACGCGTCATATTTTATGTTCGATTCAATCGATAGAGAAACTCGATAAATTTCTCGTTTTAAGGGAAAGCAAATACTATCGGACTGGTATTAAACAAGGTTCAATCGGGCTATTTTTATGTATTTTATTTTTGGAAAATCCACTTGTGGTTTTAGAAGAATGCCATTGGGTTTTAATGGTATTTTGACAACGAATTCTTCGATTATCGAGCGATTTAATCCTTTGGGACATTTGAGTTGGAAGTTGGGGTTAAAATAATTTTCTGGTTTGCGGAGTTTTAACCAATCTGTGTAAAAATTGGAATAACATGGTTTCCTTTTTTATATACTGGAGAGAATTGGTGTTTTGTTTTCAGGTTTTTGACATCTCAAAAGGCCGGGCAGAAAAGTGATGACTTTTCTCTTTAGAGGCATTATTTTTCCACTTTTAAGGTTATTAGAAAATGCTAAAGAATATTGTCACATTTCGCGATTTTTCGCTAACAAAATGTTAAGCAGTGGTTCGAATATCCGGCTTATACTCCATTCTTCTGTCTGGCCAATATATTGCTGAATCATAAGAAATTATCACCGGAAAAAGCCTAGAGAGAAAGATGTTAGTAAACACGAAAATTTTTTTTAATTTTTAATTTATTTTAAATGGCAAAAAAAAATTTTGGAGCTCACGCAATTTTGATATTTTAATATATATATATATTCTAAATATCTAACGCATGCGAATCTGATTGTCAGGTGATTGCTTCAAACCTATTTAAACTGATTTTTACTAGAAAAAAATCTGGTCTTGAGAAAAAAATTTCAGAACTTGGTTGATTATGAGATAGTCGAAAAACCCAACGCTTTTCTAAAAGCTGCTGATTACGAATTATGAGTCATGCTAGGACATGATTCTTTTTCTATAGCATTGATGTTATGCTACTTAAAAATGATATTCTCATATAATAATTTGAAATTTGCGACAGCAGATTTCAATTTTTTCTGGCATTTTTTTATATAGATATCACTTATTTTACCACCTTTTAGAATGGCAAATGAGTTTTGTCAGTTTTCAGACAGTCATATGATAGCATGAATTAAGGTGAATACATGTAGTAAGTAATTTAATTATTTTATAAATTTGAATTGAAAGAACTTCTCAACATGTCATTGCAAATGCTGGACTGTCATATGATAGCATGAATTAAGGTGAATACATGTAGTAAGTATTTTAATTATTTTATGTTTGAATCGAAGGAACAACTCAACGCTTGAACAACACTCATTTAGAGCTAATAAAACAGTCAATTCTACTTGCATAACTTTATAAAATGTCTTACAAAATTTTTTTGACTGTGTGTAATTGTTTCATATTCATGTAATTAACATACAATACGGTATACTAAACTCATATAATATGAGGTATTCACGAACATTGAAAAATTATTTAATAGCAAATAGTTATCGATTATTGAACACAAATCAATGCCAAAATTCCAAATGCATGTCAAATTTTCACTTAGTTACGGTAAAATGTAACCTCTGATGAATATTTTTTAATATAAATTATATCCTTTTTCTTCAAGCAATTCTCAATAAAAAATATTCTTTATATCCTTTGCTAGAATTTAGAAGTTCCTTCAATTTATAATTTCATGTTAATTTAAATATATTACATATATTGAAATTGTAACAATTTACCATAAGTTATGCGATGATAATTATAAAAATCCATCAAGATTTTGAAACCTTATCTAATATTGTCTCTCTACGTAACGGACTTTTTGAGATTTTCCGATAAGCTTTTAGATACAACGCTAAAGTATAACCACTAATGAATTTTTCTTTTAATTTTTCTTAACACAAAAATATTCACCAGAAAAAAACTAAAGTGTTTTTTAAGTTTATAATTGATGATTGAATTCTTAAAATATACTGAAAATATAGCTACCTACCATGTTGTACATGTTGACAAATTTATACCATGCATCATAATACGATACAATAATTTTGAAAATCTATCATCAATATAAATTCTCCCCAAATATTGACTCATTTTATATTGGATTTTCAGGTTAGCTATTAGATACAGATTGCACAAAAAATTGGACATTCTTATTGTTTAAAAATGCTCACCACAAAAATCAATCTTCCTTTGACTGATAGTTTTATAGAAATCTGATGGAATGACGTTATTTAAGTTGCGGATATTAGTTTTAAATTCAAACACACGTTTCGAGATTTTTTTTTTGTATTGTTAATAATCAAATCAATAATATATGCTTAAGGCGATGTTAGCTATGTAACGGAAGGGCATTACCGTCTTGTAGAATAATCGAAACTGTCAGATAGAATAACTCTATTATATGGCCCCGGTTATTACAGTTGTTCGGTTGTTATGGATGCTCAGTTATTATGGTTATGATTATACTTCAGTTGTTATGGTTATATAAATAGTTAAGCTAGACGCCTATATAGAGTAGTTAGAAATCGCAAGTGTGGTTGAAATACGATCTAGTTAGCCTGTGTTTACCTAGGAAACATCAATTCTCATGATGTTAAGTCTTGAGGACTGAAATTTTAGAAATAGTTTAAGAGACTATATTCAGAAATATCTATATTCAGAGAGATTACATATTTAGAGATGTCTATATTCAGAGAGACAAAACCAGTATTCCTTATGGTATCCGACGGCGTTTAAAATACTGGTTATCGATCACATTGGTGATTTTAAAAATAAAAAAATCTTATTATTTCCTATAGTTCAGACTTTTATCTTCTCAAACAGTTTATCTTTTCTAAGAAAAGGAAAGTATTGCCTATCATAAAGGGTCACATATTTTTCAACTAAAATTTGTATTCAATTTTAATTTTCTTAAAACTTTAATTTTCATAAAAATTTGACCCGATTAAAAATATATAAACAAAAATATACCATATAGACATAAAAATATACCCGTTAACATAATATCCCCAAAACTAATAGAGGTATTTACATAAAAATTTCAGAGTGTATTTTAAATAATATGAAATGAATCCAAAGTTTAATTGTTGGTGAAATAGTTTTTCATTTATAGCTGTTTTTAGAAAAATTGAGTTGTAAATTTATGGTAAAAATGCACATATGCGCATATTTTTACCCATAATATTGACGCGACTTCAACTGACGCCCTGTGGCCGAGCGGCAAAGTGGCTGGCTCGGAAATTGAATCGCCTGCGACTCTGGTTCGAATCCCAGCGGAGGAACTTTTGACTTTATTTCTTTTAAATATTATAATTTATTCAGAAAGTTTCCAGAACAATCTTGATCTTTGTATGACGTGTTTTCCGGGACAGTACTTCCGGTTATTTGCTATTTAAACTACTGTAATATATCTGTCAAAAAATTGTCTTCAACCCGAGCAAGCTGCTGCGTGTGTTAATAAAAATCCTTTATTTTAAATTAGTCTGCATTTATACGTGACAATATCTTTGCATCTCAAAATTTTTCTTAGCTTCTGGTTCCTTTCATTCATCATTAAATTCTATAATTTGTGTGCAAAGAAAAAGAATATAGCTGTATTAAAATTTTGTGTAGAGCGTTAACCGTTTTAGTTAAATTTCATTAAAATTTACTACAAATTTTCCCATTTCTCAAAATATATTATGTTTTCAAGAAATTGTTTTTGTATTTATAGTGTTTATTATTGACAATATAGCCAAAAACTATAAATAGTTTCTAAAAAATCCAATTTTTAAAAACTTTTCCATCGAACGTAGTCGGATACCTTAATTTTTTTTGTGTGTTTTGTAATCACAAGATTATTTTTAATCATCCTGTAATAACTATTGAACAATGCTTTTTGTTTCGATTCTTGGGAATTATTTCATTTGAAGGACAAAAACTAATGAAAAGCTAAGACCTAAGGTAACCAATTGAAAATTTCTTTATCCCAACATCAACATGTTAAGAGAAATCAGGATTAACACTTTTAACTGTCAAGATATCTCGTCATTCTGATTCTTCCACTTGCAGATTTCTGTGGGCTAAAATTAGTTTCTTATGCCAGTTTGGAATAAGCACTGGTATTCTTCAGATATGTATTAGAAAGATCGATCTATCTAAACTGGCATAAGAGACAAATTTTAGCCCACAGAATCCTGAAATTGGAAATATCTGAAAGACGAGATATCTCGCAAGTTGCATTGAAAGTGTTTGATAGATTTTCTTTAACATTGTACTTATAATTATAAAAACCTGTCCATATGAAATAATAATTTATAAATCTTAAATTATTGTCTTTTAGCATTTGATTTTTCTTACTTTGTTTAGATTTTTTTCTAATAATTTCTTTCATGATTGTTAGTTTTTATAAGTTCATTATCATTATTATAAATTCTAACGTTTTCAATTATGGGTTTTCATTATGGTATTTAAAAGTTTGAAAAGTAGTAAATCTTTTGGAATTTTTGAATTCTGGGAATTAAAAAAAAACATCTTAAAAAAGATAAAAAAATTATTTCTTATCAATCCTCCTCTATTCTTCTTCTACCAATTATCTTCCATTTTTAAAACTTAACCTTATCAATTATATTCTATTTTCAAACCTTCCTTTTAACTCTTAGACAAAATTAATTATCACATGTTGAAACAACCATAACAGATAACAATGAGATTATTGTTGCCTTACTTTTTAGCTTTTTTTTTCAAAAATAAATAAAATTAAAGTAACAAACATTTAAAAAATAATATACAAACAGCTTTGTTTTTCAATTTAATATATTATATATTAATTAAGAGCTTTGAATTGGTTTTGAAGATAAGGAATTAATATTAAATTAACCTGCAAGGACAAGAAAGTCGTCTGCAATTGATATAGATTTGAAGAAATTAATTATTGCTAGAATTGTTCCCTTTTTTAAAAAAAATTAAATGCGGAGAATGACGATTTAAGATTAAAAAATTAAAATTTTATCGCATGAATTTTAAATTAAATTGGGAGAAAATATCGTTTGTTTTTAATTAATTCTGGAATTAAAACCTTATCTGCTTCATTTTTTAAATATTTGACTTGTAGCTTTTAATTTGAACATACGCGTATAATTATTAAAACTGCATATAATAGTTGTTTTTATATTCTATAATCAGTAATTCGGCAGTCAATTCACCGAAAAACTTTCATTTTAAAGAAAATTTTGCATCACCAATGTCCATGTAAAAAAATGTATATAGATAAAATTTAAGTTTATTGTAAAACAATAAAGAAAATTATACAGAAAATTCAACTATACGCAGTAAATAATAAAACTCAAAATGTTAGCAGAAACTCATTCAATAGCACAGCCCTATGAAAGCGGATGATATATATTATATAAATTATTTGATCACTATAAAAATGTTATATGTTTGACCACTGTAAAATCTATCTGTTGAATGTTAAACCTTCGATTCTTAAGATTACCATGTATGCCTATAACCTTTTAACCTATCCTTTTAAAAAGATTCGGGTAGATTTTGCTAAATAAATCATTACAAAACGTCAACGTCATAGAAAAACGACCCAATTCAAAATATACTTTTACTTATTCATTTGTAGGTTGTTACACTAGCTGTCAATCACGAAATAGCTTTCAGAATGTCAACATAAATATATCTGGCTGCACTTGTGAGATTTATTGCCTGACGTAGTCATCTTATTGGCATTTAAACAGAGCAAATACTGAAATTTATAGTTCATTAAATTATTTAAAAAATTATTAAAATTAATTCAAGTACTTCTCTTAAAAATTTCCTAATTATAAGAAAGCATCACATAGAGATTTACACCATAATATGGTCCCAATTTCGGAAGTATTTTAAAATCATTCTTCAACTTACTCAAAAGATAATTTCCCAAGATATATGGACATTTTCTAAAGCTATCTGCTATATGGTGCCAGATAGAGGCATATATCAACTCAAGTCCGCTTACACCACTAGCTATCCATTTAACTTTGGATCTTTCACCCATGGACATTTTCTTGCTCCTTCTTAAGTTTCTTGAATGAGCTGTAATCATTATCAAAATCTTAATCTCGTTTGTTTGTTTTTAGATGGGAAACTGTAGTTTATGCATCAATCTTGGTGTCCTTGTAAAAGAGTTACCCTTAACGAACTGCAAATGTCCCAGAGATTTCATCACCATTAAAGTCTTCTTTCCTTCAATATTCTTACAATTGAATTTTTTTCTAAAGATGATTCTCGAAACTGATGATATTTCTACAGCTTCTCTTCTTCATCCTGCATCTAAACACATCAATGTCAACATTCCGCTCTGCAGAGAATCCCAAACTCGCCAAAAGACATTTTCTCAAGATGTCATTTGGACATTTGCTAAACTTTGAAGAACTGCATGCTCTCTTAAGCCAGATTGAGATTTTTATCAAGTCATGGCCTTTAGTACAACAAGCCAATAACCTAACTGATCCTCAGCCTCTCAACCCTAAGAATTTGCTAAATGGAGAACACCTCCCCAAGCTTTTTGAATAAAACTAGTGTCATACATTAAAACTTTAGTCTTTCTTGCATATGGAAAAATCAGTCGTAGCTGATACTTCAGTTCTAGGGTCAATGTGAAAGAGATGTTCTTAACGAACAGCAAGCCCAAACGAAATGATATAAACATCATCTGTCCTTGCTTTCGCAATCAAGGGTGAATAATTTAGAGATTTCGTCACCATTAAAATCAACGTTCCTTCGCTCATCTGACCAATGAATCTTATTCTGAAGATGACTCTCGGAACAAATAGTATTCCCCAAGTTGCTCTTTTCCTGCTGTATCTCAACCTATCAAAGTCCAATGCCAAAATTCAGCCTGGCAAAAAATGCCATAATTGCCAAAAGACATTTACTCAAAACATCATATGGACAGTTGCTAAACTTTGTCCTTCACCAGTTGCAAGTCCAACTGACTGATCTGAACACCATCCTTACTCAGAGATATCATCATCACTCAACTAGACAACTTCCCTTTGCTTTCATGAATGTTGAATTTTATTCTTGGGATAATTTCCAGAACTCGGGATATCCATAGCGTTGTCCTCTTTATTAAGAACCTGATCATATCAAATGATCCGTTAATCAATTGAGGCCAATGCCAACGTTCCACGCTGCAGAGAATGGGAATTACCCTGAACTCCAACAGATGCGCGCTAAAAGGTCTATGATCAAAACTTTTATTTCAAGTCTCTTCTCTTTAGTAACTCTGATTAGTATTCTAAGATTATTGGAAACAAAAATTCTAATTATGTATAGGCCCGTTATATGTGTATTGCTAGTGCCATTAGCCCAAAATCTATTCTGAATTCTTTGAAAGTGATTTGTGTCTGAAAGCAAGAAATATTATATATTATTCAAGAAAATTAGTTGCAGCCTGTAATAAATATTGAAAAAAGGGCTAAAAAGGCAAACTAAATGTATATTAAATATATAATGAAATCAATTTCCTATACATTTAGTTTGAGATTATTTATTCTGGACTAGTTCAAACATATTCTAAATCCAAACTATCGTTACACTGGGTACTTGATTTCTAGAAGCGAACACATGAATACATCCTTTATTGAAAAGCAGAAAAGTTTTATTTACGCAAAAATCCCATCCGTGGGTAATTGATATATGTTCTAATAAAGTTTGAGTTCAAAATTCAGAAGATATTAGCAATTTCACTTAAAATAGCTTGCTACCTATTAAATATTTTTTATATTATTGAACTAGAAGTCTGGTTACAAAATAACGGAAATTCTAAACTGAGGCTATTTTATTACACCAGCAAGTAACTTTGAAAGCACGTCTAGACTACAAAAAATATTAATAAAACGTTTTAAAGTGGAAATAGAATTTATGTTGAAGTAGAACAGCCAATTGTTAAAGCTATAATTTATTCTAATAAATGCTGAGTCTTTCACAAAAATGGAACACATTTTAACTATTTGCTTCTGATTGATTACCACAGATAAAGCACAAAATAAACATTGCTGTATAAAGAATATAAAGAGTCTCCTTTGTATTTTATATCATAGAAAGTACGTGAAAAGAAAATATTATAATCTTTCAGATATTAAAACTCGAAATTTTGATGAATTTCCACGCTTTAGATTTCCGTAAAACCACAAGGGCTGAATGAATGTTTGAGGTTTTATGGCGCAAAAACCAATTTCGGTTATGCTGCCTTAAGACTACAAAAACACATTTCTAGGTTCAGTTATATTAATGTCCCTTTTTAAAGTAACACTAAAGCTATTTGTGGGCGTCCCTCGAAATTTCGAATCGCCTCCAGATGGCGAAAACGACACCTGAATTTGCACTCCTTCTCCAAATTTCCACACAACACCAGTTGGAGGACGTTAGGCTGGTTGCACACTCAACGCTTTTTTCTGATCGCTTATTTCACCGATGCCGACATAACAATAGTAGTGTATTGAATTATACAAGAACTTACACACTAGCTATTTATCCGCCTAGTATGTAAGCTCTCGTTCAATTCAATACACTACTGCTGTTATGACGGCATCGGTCAAATAAGCGATCAGGAAAAAGTGCTATGTGTGCAACCAGCCATAAGACCCAGTTTTAAGGTGCACTAAACAAGCTTATACAACTGTTCTTCAGTGGAATCGGGTCTCAAACCTGAGACACAAATCTTAAAATTTGGTATATAGTTTACTATCTAAAAGCAAGATTCTAATTAAATTTTAAAAATTTTGACAGTTTATTCATCACATATTTTCCGTATATATTAATATAATAACTAAAATCCCAATGATTATAAATACAGGGTAGTTCATAAAGAAGTATACATTTTCTAGATGCTGCTAAATAGTAAAACTCAGAGACACGAACCACCTTAGCTTATCATAAGGTAGATGTATTCTTGAAGTTTGCGAATCACCCTTGACAGAACTCACATAGGCCGTAGAATGTGTTTCAAGTGAAAAATCAGCAGAAATTCTGCTTTCTGCAGTAGAGAAGGGCTTTTGCATCCAATTTGTCAAAACGGAATCTCCAACTCTTGTTCAATGGCATTTTCAAGCACAATTCGGGAAAGAAGTTCCAGTTAAATCTATCTATCAATGGCATGAAAAACTTAAATCTATGGAGCTGTTTGGTAGCCATCTGTATTGCTGGGTCAGTTAAAAAATATATTTGTATATTTTATCTATGTCATTTTTAAATGCGAAATTCCAACTTCTGCTTGTGCATCTAGCAACTAAGGCATTATTTATATCAAGGTTGTTGTTCTTTTAATTTTGTATTTATCGATATGTTAGTAAATCTAAGCATGAATCAAACTTAGTTATAGAATCGTAAAATTCCCCTTTATTTATATTATGGTAGATTGTAGCAAAGATTAAAGATGTAACGTCTATTTATTCTTAATATTACCACTTCCGGTAAGTTATTGCTAATATATTTTTTGCATCATTTGTATTTTGCACTGCATTCTTTTTTCTGTCGTGGATGATTTTTGTTTCAAATTAAATTTAGAGACAAATTTTTATTTCATTATAGAAACAGAAACTCTCACTGAAAAGAAACTAAAAGGAATTGTATTTCAAATATTGTTTATCCTTTATTTCTTAAAGATTTTATTAATGCACATGGTACATTCTACCCATTTGTATAAGCAATTGTGCTGTAAATTTCATTTTATAACTTGTGACGGGCAGATCTTATTTCATGCAAAAAGGTTTATTTAGTGTAGTTATTTTAACGCCCCGTTATAAAGCAACAACTAGGGCTATTTTGTGACGGACCTTTTAATTTTGAACCACGGCCAGATGACGAGAACGACATCTGACCTGGCAGTCCCCTCTTCACACCACACCAAACGGGAGGACGTTTGGCCTGACAGATTTCACGTGCAAGAGATCCCCCTTACAAGACGGTTCTTCGGGGGAATCGAGTCTCCAACCTGAAACTGTCCGGTTTCGAAGCTGAGACCTTGCAACCTGGTCACCACGAACCCCCATGTAAAAAGGATAGCAGCATTTAGACGGTAGCAGCTTTTAAAAAGCAGTAATGCAGAAACAAAGAAGATTGAAGTAGTAATGCAGTAATAAGAAAAGAAAAGAAGAAGTAGTAAGAAGAAAAAGCAGTAATTCAGAAACAAATGAAGGAATATACGAGGTTTTTCATTTGATTTGCAAATTGAATTAGATCCTTTATTAATAAAGAGATTATATGAAAAATGCTTACGTCGAATTTTCCAACTATAGTGCTACGTTGTTCAAATATAATAAAAAGAAAGGACTCTTAACCCTAATTTTTTCGAAAATCGTTTTACAGGTTCTCACTTCATCTTAAACAAAATATTTCATTTATCTTTTAGCTTTCCCATGACTCATTAATAAACCAACCAAATGCAGCTTCGAATTCGCAGAAAACTCCATCACTGAATCCCCTGGAAAAACCATGCTCATCGATTTCTAGGAAAATACTGAAACAAAAATCTCGGATATACATTCCAGCAATTACCCAGATTGCACTTCGGTCCCAATCTTAAAAGCGTACTTCGTTTCCAGGCTTCCTGATCAAGGAAATGAAAGGCTGGAACTTGGAAAAGGGTTGCTCTCTAGGGATGGGAACGTGAAGAATTCCTCGTGTTCTCGACGACACTATTCATACCAGAATGAGTGGAAATGTCTTTCAGTGTGTTGACACAAGGTATCATCCGATGTTGAATTTGTAATTCTTCTCATTTTGCCCTCTGGTGTAAAAGACGTAGCTTTGGACATGAATTTTTAACATTGTGATGTTTGCAGGCCGTGAATTGCATCGTGTGACATGCATGATTAAAAATCATGTAAACTGTTTTATAAGGTAGATGGATCTGCCAAGTGTTACCATATTTGGCACGTTATTGTTTCTAGATTGTGGGTATATACGAAGGAAATGTGTAATTAGATTTGCAAATAAAAAAAACTGAATATTTTCAGTTCAGATATATTAACTTCCCATTTCAAATCAGCACTGAAGTTATTTTGGGACTTACCTTGTAATTTTGAACCACCGTCAGACGCCGACACCTGAACTGGCATCCCACCTCCCCAAATTTCCACACCACATCAGTAGGAGGACATTTTCCCCCGACATGTACTAGACCTGCTTACACGATGGTTCTTCGGTATAATCGGATTAAGAACCTGAAACCCTTCAGATCTGAAGCCGAAGACTTTACCACCTGGCCACCAAGGCCCAATAATTGAAAAATTCAGCATCTTCCTTCAATAACTTCGTAGTCTTTTAAACGCCTTTTTATAATATTTTCAAATTCAAAATATTAAATTTTCAGTGATATTTGCTGAATTTGATTTTTGCTTGGTTTTAACGAATTTGAAAAATATTTTTGATGCCTTTTACAATAATAGTCTTCATTATTTTAGTTCCCATTTATACACACACAAATTTGTTTACTATAAAATACTTTTTCTGTTTATTAATTATTTCGTAAACGTCAGTACATAAATGAAATATTGTTTCCACATAAAAGTTTTTAAAAAAAATTATATATAAATTTATAGCAGCAGAATCTTGACCTTTTAATAATTAAAGATTCAGCAATCAAATATTTTAGTAAAAAAAATTGATAACAAAAATTATGCTATTGGCATTACGGTATAGTTATTTCTTGTAAAACATTAAAACTGCTTTTGAAAAATTAGTGATAAATCCGCGATTGATCAAGGAAGGCAAAAATATAAGTTGAATGAACAATCTAGTTTGACATTAATCCTTTGGAATCTATAAGGCCAAAGGTACTCTTATCAGTTGATTAATCAGTTATATGTATTTTTATTTAGGTGTTACTAAAGTTGAAAGATACAGAGTAATTACACAGTTTCGTATGTTGTGAATTTAATAATATATTTAATCCTTAATAAATTAATTATGTCTTTTTTTTTACTTTTTCTCATACTTTACATCTAGTACAAAGAAAATAATCCATTCATTAAAAGTAGCCTTGAAAATTTTGACAATATCTCTCATTTTAGACCTCCCTGTATGTAACCTTACCTGTCTGTCAGTCACAAAAATAACTCGAAAATTGTTTGAGCTTGATGGATGAAATTCAGTAATCGTTAATTTCACCAAATTTGAAGTTTCATCAAATTCGGAGCAAATTCCATTCTGAAGAAGTGATAACTGTAAAACTAAAACAGCTTGATAGATAAAAATCGGCAAAAAAAAACTTAAAATTTATTGTATAAACACATCAAATTTTGAGTCAAGTCGAATAAGGGCCTGAACGTCTCATTGTCTATACTTACAAAAATTAATAAACAGACAACGATAATTCAAAAATGCAAAGATGAGAGTATATTATATAACTGTAAAACGAAAACAGCGTGATGAATAAAAATTGGCCCACCAATTTAAAATTTATTGCATAAGCACTCATCAAATTTTGAGTCAAATCGAATAAGAGCTTGAACATATGTTTGTCTATACTTACTAAATTATAAACAGAATTAAGGTATAAACAGACAGTGATAATTGAAAGAAATAAAGACTAGAATATATTATATTTTATATTCAATTTTCGTGACTACAGAGCCACTTCTGTGGCAAATTTTTATTTTAATCTCTTGAAAAAAATTATCTGAAGCATTTTCGCAAATTATAAAATGCTTGCCGGGATTGATCGCCAAAAAATTCACCAAAGATGACACAATAGATTCAATAGAAATGCTAAACTGTAGTCAAAAGTTAATATTTCGTAACTATGTTGTTTTTATTATTTATGGCACTTTACACGCCCGCTGACAGAAAGTTGTCAGTGATTTAAACTGAAATGAGAGTCTCTTGTTTGTTCATTACAAAATTATGTATCGAGAAACATGTAAGTTTTGTAACATAATTATTCTAAAAACCTGATGATAGCCATAAAAGCTGCTGTTATTTCTATAAAAACCAAATATTTGCAAATACATGAAGTAGTTACACTTTATTTATTGTGGATAATCAAGGAATTCCACATAAAAAATATTAGTATTAGTTGTTGTGACTAATGGTGCTTTAAATCCTGTTAACAGTTGTCTATCAGCGATTTAAGCCAAGTGAGCGTCTTTTTTTTCTGTAGCACTAACTAGGGCCAATAGAACAACTTGGCTACTTCGTGAGTCACATTCACTTGCACAGCCCTTTTTACATGAGGACATATTCATGCTCCTCATAAATATAACACAGAAGAACCTTGCCCGAAACCTCGACTCAAAACCGGGAAATCCAGATCATAGGAAAGCACGCTACCTCTATGTCAGGATGCCAACTGATTTATTATATTAAAAGTACAAATATCGAAATACTATTTGATCTTATATAATTATTTCTATTCAATTGCCTGAAGTAATTACACTTTGCTTATTGTGGATAATCAAGGAATTCCACATAAAAAAAATATTAGTATTAGTTGTTGTGACTTATGGTGCTTTAAAGCCTGTTAACAGTTATCTGTCAGCGATTTAAGCCAAATGAGCGTCTCTTGTTTTTTCTGTAGCCCCAACAAGAGCCAAATGAACAATTTTGCAACTTCGTGCATCACATTTACTTGCACAGCCCCTTTTTACATGAGGACACATTCATGCTCCTCATAGATAGAACACAGAAGAAGAAGAACCATGCCCGGAAGTTAGACTCGAGCCCGGGACGCTCAGATCACGGGAAAGCGTTCTACCTTTATGTCAGGAGGCCAGCTGGTTTGTTTTATTAATAGTACGAATATTGAAATACTCTATTTGATATTGAAATACTCTCTCATGTATAATTATTTCTATTCTATTGCCGGAAGTAATTACAGTTTGTTTATTGTAAATAAACAAGGAATTCCACTTAAAAAATATTAGTATTAGTTGTTGTAACTTATAATGCTTTAAAGCCCGTTAACAGTTATCTCTCAGAGATTTAAACCGAATGGGTGCCTCTTGTTTTTTCTGTAGTGCCAGCTAGGGCCAAGAGTACGACTTGAATACTTCATGCTTCACATTCCCGAGCACAAACCCGTTTTACAGGGAGGCACATTCATAGAACTCACTGATAGAGCAACCATAACAAGGGAAAGACACGCTACTTCTATGACAGGGAGCCGGCAATATTTCGTAACTATTGTACGCCATGAATTTTCTGATATATATCCTTTATTAGAGCATATGCGAGTAAATATTTGGGGGACAACTCTAGCTGACTGTATAATAAAACAAATTACTTTTGAAAGCAGTAATAGACCAAAAATAATAATAATTTGGTTATTGCCCTACATAGATCAGCCAATCTTTTGATGGCCACATTGCAGATCATTGTCTTTGTTGTAACAGTTCCTCACAGATAGAACAATCATTTTTGGGTGCATTTTTTTTTCTTTGCTTCTTCATTCTCTGCAAACAAAAATCGATTCCGAATCTGAAAAATCCCTTTCGTTTCTCGAACCCAAACCGAATCGGAAACAACAGTTATGAAAACCCGCCATATCCTCTCCTGCCATAATCATTAGTCTGAAACGGTTTTCGCTGCCGGACCTATCCGGGAGGTAATTTCATAGATCACTTTAAAATATCCTGGCGTGTTTGTTCTTTGCTCGCTCAAGTCCCTTCTTGCGCTCAAAACAATTTGCTCGTTTTGTTAATTGCTGTATTAGAAAGCGGTAGCAGCCATTTTATAAATAATTCCCTGTCCATTCTCGCAAATGGCGTTCCTTCTGCGCTAGCGCGTGTGTCTGTGCAACACATTACTACCCCCCATTCTCTATACACACCCACCCAACCTTTAGTAAGCGTACGTGTTCATTACTAAAATGGCTTAATTGAACTCCAAAGTTTCAACAAAGGAAAAGAATCGAGGAAACCTTTTGAAGAGTCTCAATTATTTTAACGAGTTTAGGGCCGCTCTTCTCTCCGAGTCTAAACCTAGATTCTAATGTCTACAATCTCATTGGCACTTGACTTTTCTGTAAATTGTCTTCGCTTTTGAATTAGGAAAGAAAAAAAATAATTCTTTTGAAGACTTTTAAATATTTATTCGTCTGTGGAAATACTGGAATCGGTGTTATTCTATCTGCTAAATAAACAATTTAAGTAAAACGGTTCAGCTACGTATGCTGCTAAATTAATCTATTGATGGCTGTACTTTAGATGGTTTTTAATGCGTGCTTTTTATTGTGATACCCCTTTAAAGCATTAAATTCCCCATTCCTAAATTGGTGCAGACTCATTTGAAGGTATTTATACGAAATTGTCATCATTTCAAAGCAATTAATATTCTTAAAAGCATTTAGAGATATACAAGTTCATACATTATGAAAGGCAAATAATTTTAATGGAACGTATAATTTGTCTGTGCTTTCATTTCTTAGAATTTAATGGCTCACTTCTCGTGATAGATGTACTAATTAAAAATCAAGTTTAATGGATAAAGTTTTATATTGCCAAAACGAAAAACAGAAATATTATTCGAGAGAAATAAAATTAAATTAACGATTTTTTTTCAAAATCAAGACAGACAAAAAAATAAAATATTAAATAGAATTTTACACTTGAGAGGTGCAATGTGAAAAAAAAATTCTAAGCAAATTTTTATTTATATTTCTGGTTATTGTTTTTTAATCTTTTTTTTAAACACCGAAGTGGTGTTAAAGCTCATATTTTTTAAGAGATACTTTCAAACTTAAAAACCCTTACCCTAATTATTTTATCTCTTATAAAAGTTTCAACGAGGCAGATAAAGATTTTTTTTTCATTCCAGAATAATAATTTAATTAGAACGATAGGAGAACTTCACTTTTATGTTTAATTTTTGCATAAAGCTTTTCCGATTATTATTTGAATCTTTTGGATTGTTATTTTTTAAGATTAAAGATATTTGCTAAGTAATTGTTTTAAAATGTTTAGCTGTGTTTCACAATCTGCCAAATTTGTTTTTTCAATTAATTAGGGGCTTTGTTTATTCAAAACGCATAACTTAGATTAATAAATCGGAACAGAAAAAAAAATAATAGATCGTTGATTTTGAAATTAAAATCCTTGTAAATGATAAATATATCTGATACTTTGATCATTATAAATAAAAATTATATATTACACCAAAACAAGTCTTTCAATTTGATAGCTTAGTGTCTAAATCTTTAATTCTTGAAATTCAGTACTTAGCAAATGAGCAATTTCTTTTTTCTTCGTCAGATTTTAATTTCAGGCAAATATATTCACTGAAAAAATTATATTAAGAGCAATTAGTCAATAGTTTGAAAATGTTTTATCGAATTAGTATGAATGGTAAGACTGTATATGAAATACGAAAAAGTATTTATTTTTATATATTAGATTTGTGTATTTTTTTAGAAATGTAAAATTCGGTGTTCTTTTAGAACGGTAATGAAAGAAACTATTTATTTTATCTCGTGATTCGTTTAATATCCAGACAGAATTCTCAAATTTAATGTTAGAAAATGTGATTAAAATGTTTTTTTAATTGATTAAACATAAAAAATATATTTAGTCAATATAGTTGAAAAGATAATTTTTGAAAAGGAAGATGGTGAAAAATTATTTGTATTACAGTATTTTTGGCGGTTACTGCGCAAAAACGCTAAAATTTAATTAAAATTTAACCCACCAGGTTTTAACAAGTTTTGGAGAAACCAGGCTTGGTTTCTCCAAAACTTTCCCGCATAATCTGTAATAAAGTTGCTACATCTGAGAGTGACTTGCATAACATTGCATACAGTTGCGCCGTATTATCTATAAAGTATAAACCTTTAAGTTGGATTTAGCATTTCTTCAGAATCTATTGTCTCCTCGGCGAGTTATTTGGAGATTAATCCTTGGTAAATAGACACGGTTGAGATTCGATTTTTTTTTTCAATTTTAGATAATTGTGCTATCTCTATAACCATCTCTTAGGTGTAAACAATAAGCTGACCAAGTTTCATCCCAATCGGGTGAACAATTTAGGAAAGCATGAGAGACATACAGACAAACATTCATTTTTATTTATATAGATTTGCTAGAGATTTTAAAAAAATTAGGCCAACAAAAATACATAATAAATTACAATAAACTCCCTAGTATCCGGCTTCCGTAATATCCAACCTAGTTTCCTTTTATCGTAATTAAATTCGGAAATCAAAGTTTTGCATTAGCAACACACTATCTGGCCAAGCCTTGCATTACTATCCAATCTAGCTTTCTTTTATCGTAATTAAATGAGGAAGTCAAAGCCTTGCATTGGCAACATTACTAAGGCATTGAAAGTGGGCATCTACTGTAACCATCTTATGCGTCATGTGCAAAATACAAGTTGTGACAGGAAAAGAGCAACTTTTTGCTCCTTTTTCATTGTTTCGCTGTTCCGAATTTTAACTACATAGTACATGCAGTAAGTCATATCACTGACCACCTTCCCGCTTCTAAGGCGTGCGGATTAGACACGCAAGACTGAATTGCCAGACCGCCGCTATAGCAACATTGGCGGAAACTATGGTTGAGTTCTAAGGGCCATCACCGCTCACGGTACATCCCTCCCCTTAGGGAGTGCGTCCCTTCATCGAGAGTAGGGCCATCTTTTATTGGGCCCACCGGATTGGCGAGATCCAACCACCATATCGGAAGCATCTCATACTCATTTCGAGGGTCAAAGTACATGCAATATGGTAATAGATTCTTGAAACACATGTATGTAGTATATATAAACTATCAGAACAGAATCACCTATTTTAACTCGACGCATTACCGGCAACTACTTTTATAATCCTAAAAGAAGTGAGAAAATATCGACTATAGAAGGGAATTTGGATATGTCTTCTGGTATTAGTGGACAAAGGAAAAAGTTAAAAAAGCACCAGTATATCCGGTGTTTTCATATTGGGCAGGATACATGGAAGTGTACTGCATTTTAAATGTATGAACATCATATATTGAAATGTTTAACATTTCAGTGTAGACGCATACAAATCACAAGAGTATAATACTATCCATTTTTGAGACATCATAATCGTGAGTTGAAGGTCATCATAAAATTAAGTATTATTTCAAGCAACATTCCATCTTTTCTCTTTTCTCAAGACTAATTATGAATTTCTATGGTATTAGTATACAAAGGAAAGAATTCATAAAACACCGGCCTATCCGGTGTTTTCATATTAGGTCGGATACTTAGGAGTATACAGCATTTTAAATGTATGAAAATCATGTATTGAAATGTTTAATATTTCAGAGTAGACGCATTCAAGTTTCAAGAGTATAACAGTATCATCATAATTGTGAGCTGAAGGTCATCATGAAATTAAATATTGTTTCAAGCAACATTCCATCTTTTTTCTTTTCTCAAGAATAATTATGAATTTCTATGGTATTAATGGACAATGGGAAGAGTTCATAAAGCACCGGCCTATCCGGTGTTTTCCTATTAAGCTGGATACTTCGGAATGTACGAAAATCACATATTGAAATGTTTAATATTTCAGTGTAGACGCATACACGTTTTAAGCGTATAACAGTATCGATTCGGGGGACATCTTAATCGTGAGTTGAAGGTCATCATAAATTAAATATTGCTTCAAGCAACATTCCATCTTTTGTCTTTTATCAAGAATAATTATGAATTTCAAAAATTTCCCTTTGCTAGTTTTCTTTTACATTTTATCCTCTCGTTATTTTCATTTTTCTTTATCCTTTTTCTTCATTTCATCCTTTCTTATACATTTATCTAAAAATATCTATTCATATATACGAGTAGCCAACATCATCTTGCCAATATGGAAGAAATGTAATCAAATATGTTCCGAGTTTCGAATGTCTCATTCGGCTTATTAAATAATGTGGTTCGTTTTATGAGACATTTCAACACAATAACTGTAATAAGAGAAACCTTCTAATAAGTAATATAGATCTCCATTTACTTACTGAAATAAGTAATGAGAGCCGTTTAATTTTCTGTACTCTCAATACTGAAAAGAGAAAGTCTTCTAATATATGAAGCTGTAGATTCTCTATTTATATAATTTGATCTGTTAACCAAGATATATCAAAGGAACTCCCTCAAAAGCATTAAGAAATATTCCAATAAATAAATATTCGGTATTTATATTCTCTTAGTGCTTAGCCAATAATATTTCTTTATTGCAACACACCAACAAAACGCATACTTAAGTATTGTTGTGGTAAGTATTCAAATTAGTTATTATTAAAGTAAGTATTCGAATTAGTTATTGTTGAAGTAATTATTCGAATTACTTACTGTTGAAGTAAGTATTGAAATTAGTAATTAATGCATAGATTCGCCAAGTAATTTATTAAGTAATGTGTGCACCCTTTAAGTGCTATGAAGAGAGGAATTCGAGTATTATTTAGATTCTCAATTCTTTTAGTCCCTTATTAGGTATGCAATATGGGCTGTTTAATAGAACGCCCTCTAACATGTTAGAAAGAGAAGTAATCGGATAATTAATCGGTTCTCCTAGTAATTCATTAAGTATTATGAACCGTTATGTGTGATGACCAATCTACGTATTCTTACAAGGGACGCAGTATAAGGGACCTTTTCCTAAATGATTTTTCAATACAGTTTACGATTAAATTCGACCAATTAAATATACGAATGTGAAGTTTGTTAAAATGATGGTGATATTACTTCCAGTTGAAGTAGTTGAATTATATTAATATCCCGTTTTAAAACAACACTTGGTTTTCTGAAATGAACCTCATAATTTTTAGATCCGATTATACGATGAGGGCGATACCCTAGCTAGTAGCCCCAGGTTCAAACTTCCTCATATCTAGGAGATGACTTTTCAACTATTTCTGTTGTTCATTTGGTAACAACTATAAATAGCTAGTTATGTTTTTAAAAGAATAAAGTGATGGTTTGATACTTTCAATCTAATTGAATACCGTTAAAACCCTTCATTTTGGCGCCGAAACCCGTGATCGAATCAGGGACCTTTAGATGAGAAGATAAATTATTGCGAATTGTGGGTTAATGGTCTTGTATCTCTGGTCATCCCCCTCGTGGTTCACTAGGTGGGAAGATGTCAGAAGCGAGTTGCTAGCAACAGAAGTATAAACTATTTCTGTTACTCAGTTATCAACAGCTGTAAATAGCTAGTTATGTTTTGAAAAGAATAAATAAATTGTGCGTCCTGATACTTTCTGTATAATTGGATACCGATAAAACAACACATTTTGGTGCCGAAACTCGGGATCGAAACAGGGACCATTAGATGAGAAGATAAATTATTGCGAATTGTGGGTTTATGGCCGAAAGGTAACCCGCCTTGTATTTTTGGTCACCCCCCTCAAAGTTGACCAGGCTGGAGAGAATGTAGAAACCAGACTATACCAACATTTCCGTTTCTCAATTGGCAACAGCTGTAAATAGCTAGTTATGTTTTGAAAAGAATAGCGTGATTTGTTTTGATACTTTCAGTCTAATAGATACCGATAAAACCACATAGCATACATCGATGGGAGGCATTTGGCTCGATGGATTTAGCGTGCAGCAGATCGCTTACACGATGGTTCTTCTATGGTATCTAGTCTCGAACCTGAACTTAATGACACTGAAGCTGAGATCGTATCACAAGACCACCACAATCACTTCCATTTGAAACCACAATCATTCGAATAAATCGAAGTCAGAAAAAGCCAAACAACAATCAACAGAGCATATTAAAATTAAGTAGATCTATGAATAGCAGAAGAACGCTAAAATAATTTATTTTAACGAACAAGCTGGACACGAAACTGCAATTGAAGGGTTTGCTGAAAAAAGGAGGTAGTTCCAATAATTCAATTTTGCAGAAAGCAGTGAAAAACGTCTAAAAATTCTAAATTTGAATGAGACAGACAGTTCTATCCTTATATAAACGCGAGAACAAAGATTGAAGCTACATCTTTTTGGCACTAAACGGACATGGATTTTTTTTTACTACATATAACTCTAACATAGTGCGTGTAGCTCTAATTTTCCCCAAATTGGAGCTACGCCCTTTTTGCAGCAAACTTTTCGATTATAGTCACAAACTCATTTACTGAAGTCTCTGCATTTTAAAGTTATGTTTAAACGAAAGTTAACGTATTGACAAACAAATGGTAGCTCTTTGGCAGATATGGCTCAAAAATTGAAAATAAGCATCTATACCAAATTTCATGCATCTAACTTTTTACATATGAAATTATCATCTTCATTCGAACAGACAGACTTCTTCTGAGTGAGTTTAATTCAATATTTGATTGAAATGTACCATTTTTTCTAATGCCCATAGCTCAAAAGCATTTTGGGGTTATATACATGTAATTTGCACACACAGACGTAGATACATAATTCTAAATACGAATTTGTCGTACTGAAGAAAGTTCGAAGCGAAGAGATTAATGGAAATTTCAAATTTAAAGTTTTTTGACAATTGCAATATATTCTCTTTAATTCATCGCATATGATAAAGTAAAAATGCGCTTTCTTTTTTATTAAATCTGCGCCTTAAAATAAATTTAAAATTAGTTATCGCCAATTAAAAATATGCCATACTCAAAAATTCCATAAATATTTGAATCCTTTATTGAAACCAAATAACATTCTAAATTTTAGGAAATTATCAATAAAAGCTTAATTTCTCTTAACTCTTCCAGGAAAAAAAACACTGAAATTCTATAACGAGAAAAAAAAAAAACTTTTTTCTTTGAAACTGGAATTTTAATAACACTGGAATATTAAATAACAAGTGTTTTTAAGTATATTTACATATGCATTCATAGATTTCCATGAAATAAACTGTGATAATAGCCTGAAGCTTTTAAGATTTAAGATAATAAACTTTTATTCTATAATTGCATTTCTTATTTTTGTTATATTAAAAAAAATTTAATTATTGTTTCATGTAACGCTCGGATATCCAGGTGGAATTTCTTGTCTTTAATTATTTTCACAACATGTTTTGAGTAAGCATTTCTATTCAAAATAAACTGATGTAAAGCATTTTTTTAATATTTTGAATAGAGCTTTTCTGGATGACTTTGTATCACATTTTTTTTTAATTTCTGTTTTTATAGGAACGGAAAAATAATTTATTCTAAAAATTCTTAGAAATTTTTGGAATAAAAAATAAAAATCGAATATAAAAACACTTGTTTACAAAAGTTACATTAAAACTCATCGTTTACCATGTTCCATATGCGGTACAGGAAAATAAACGAAAACACTGTACGTTAATAATTCGATTATTTACATTAATTAGTCGTACAACAGATTGCGTTGTGCTCATGCAGGAAAAATATTAATTTTTCACTTTTTATTTATATTGTAAGTCCTATTTCTGCTCAAAATATAAGAATGACAAACTTTAACAATATATATTTCTGGTACTTTTTCATTATTCGGGTGCAAATGGCGCCAAATTGAACTAAACACTAGTCAAGTCGATAATCGAAGTAAATAAAGCGTTATCAAAAATTTGGCGGAATTCTACATTATTTGGCGATTTCTCGCCTTGCCCGACTAACAGAAAAGTAACATATTTTCTGATATATATAAAGTTATTTAAGACAATAATCGAATTTAAGTTGCTTCGAAATTGCATACACAATATTTTAATTCAAGATTCATTTTACGAGCACAAAAGTACAAAATAAAACAAAAATTAAATTTAATTCCAGAGTTGGTTTATTGAAAATTCATTATATGTGTCACAATCCAATATACACACACACACACACACACACATATATATATATATATATATATATATATATATATATATATACAGAGAGAGAGATTTATTCCTTATAAAATAAAGACTATTTCTATCAGAATTTTAATATTAATTTCTTCTTCCCTTCTATTAAGAAGAAATATATAATTATTTGAATTTTAATAAAACTGAAGGAACTACTTTAATATACCTCCCAAAAATTACGCGCCAAATCTGGCACTCCCTAGGGACTTTTTAGGGTTGCTGTTTCTTATTTTAGTGTTGCCAATTTAGGTTTTTTTCAGCTTTTTCAGCGTAGAATCACGACCATCGTAAACAAGGCCTCACAGCTTGTTTGTGACGTCACAGGAAGAAGACGGTTGGCTACCGCGAGCAGAATCTCGGTTTCTTCTTCCTCATGTTTTAAATTCATTAAAAAAATTACTTTCTCTTATAAGACATATCTTGCATAAAATTCAAGATGACTTATTTCTCCCCTGAGTGAATGAATGAAGCATTCAAATTTTTTAAGATTTAAATCACAATGTAAATTTGTAAGACATACATTGGGGTATTTTTGTTAATTTTCCAGTTTTAACAGAATTTTTTTTTTATTAAAAATTATTTTATCTTTCTCTTTTCTTTTTAAAAAAGATAATCTCTATTTAATTATATATATCCTCTGTTTTTTTTAAAGTTCAAAATTAAATCAATCATTAAGACTTAAAGCTTTTGATTTTTTTTTTTTTTGCAGTGGTAGATAATAAAAGTATTTTAAATAAATTAACATAATTATTTACTTTCCAAATTACTTATGATTATATTAATGTAATATTGTAATCATCAAATGTAATATTAATGTATTTAATATAAAATTTAACTTTTACATCAAATAATTCTATTGATCAAAAAGTATTACTATAAGTTTTTATTTTTTCACATTAAAAATTACATTCACTTAATATAATTCATACACTTTAATAAACTAGCTTTTATTATATCTGGTTTTGCATTTCATTGCATTTATAATAAATTTCAATTCAATCTGGAAAAATAGTAAAAGAATGCATAAATGAGCAAAAATCACACTTTGAGAATCATAAAATTTTATTTTCAGAGACAATAATAAAATACATTTTGTTTTCAAATTTTATTATACATTTAACACAGACAAATGAAAATAATTATTATATTAAACAAAGTTGAAATACAAACTTACAAATAAGGTAGGTTGTACATATACATAGGTTGTATATGTGTGAAATTTGCCTCAAATAAACAGTAGCATTTCATTGTTTCTAAAAAATTTCAGACCTTTTATAAATGTTGCATGCATTTATAATTAAAAATTGCATATAACTAATGATATTTTAAAATAATAAATATTAATTGCTTTACATAAAATCTGATGATTTATAAACAAAACAAAAAAACCTACATTTTCTAAGCCTATATGAGCATGCAATTCATATTGTTTTTACAGCTATTTCTAACTTTTTTACATAATATTTTAGAGGAACATATAAAGTTAATCACTTTATAGTCGTGATATATATAATTAAAAATTGTTTTTCCATTCATTAGATGATTTTAAACCTTTTTTATGATGACCATAATAACAATATATCACTTAAGTGCTTAAAATTTTGGTGATAATTATTAAAAATTTCTGAAACATTTACCTTTATACTCCAGTGGTACTTGAATAAGTTCTCCTGTATTAGAATTGAATGCTTCCCTAACAGTTAAAAACTGATTTTGTTCAAAATGTTTAGCACAGACCTACATAAAAGACACAAAAATTAGGCCTAAATCAGATTTTTAAAAATATATATGAAGTATAATAAAAAAAAAGATATCAATACGAAGACTTTTAAATATTAAGAAGAAATATTAAAAAAGGACTATCATAAGTAACATAAAACAAAGAAAATTTTTATTTAGCTAAAACAAACAATATTATAGTTATTGGAAGCATAAGTAACTAAATCTAGAGCAAAACACAAAGATAAATGAAAGTTATATTTAATTTTAAATGTTTCCAGTTCAAAGGAATTAATTAAAAACTGTATTAAAAAATCAAACTTACCCTACTATATTTAGTTGGCACGAAATTATCCCGCTTTATTGCAGAGATCCATGCTCTTCCACTGTCTTCATCGCTTCGAAACGAAAATACAGGAACATTGGGGCTGTTTTTTGAGTAATTACTTTTACAATTAGGAACGCAGCACGTACTAGGCATCTTTATTACGATAAATTAAAATTAATATGAAAAAAAAGGCTCAGAACACTTTCAAACATAACCAATAACACACTCACCGCACTTCACGACTACAGCCACCGTGAACTTACCGTACTCTATCATACAACTTGCGTTTAGAATTTTCTAGACAATCCGTCTTCAATCGTGACGTCACGGGCTGAACGCGTTGGGAGTTGTGAGGCCTTGTTTACGATGGTCGCGGTAGAATCCATCTTGGCGAGAAAAAAAGGCGCCAAAAACATGCATTTTGCTTGGCGAGAAAAAAAATTGCGAAATTTCTGATTTGGGAGGGGGGGGTATATCAAAGTAGTTCCAAACTGAATTTTAGAAAACATTGTTTTTAGCTGCCCATATGAATTGCATAGTAATTACAACTAAAGGAAGAATATGCTAAATAAGTTAAGGTGCGTTAAATCTCAATACAAAATTTACTTAAACCTTCAATATGCAGTAGAAACATATAAGCTTTATAGATTCATAAATTTACAAATCAAATTACTTCATTTAATATAAGTTAATAGTAATAAGCAAGGTTAGCCTATATTTGAAGGTACCCCTTGATTCTCGATAAGTTGTGATCGCGGTCAAACAAATTTCATTGTGTTTTGGCCACCATTCCTGTTGCACGGTGGGCTCTGTCCCAGTGTACGGTACGCTATTTATTTTGGCGATTTTTTGGCGCCATTTCTCGGGCGATACTTATTTTTTCCTTGTCAACTTCGCCTTTTCTCTTCCGTTAAAAGATGGTAACCTCGTTCTCTCCTTGGAGTCGTGTTTCGCCAATAGTCGCCAAAAACAAGATGGCGGACAAGGAGCGTACCGTTCATTGGGAATTAACCGCACGGTGTACAGCGCGAACAGGCATGGTGCCAAACAAAAATCGCCGATTTCGCCAAAGGTAATAAATTATATTTTAATATATTTTTAAAATATATTTTTTGCCTAATAGCATATACATAAAGCAGAAAGCACTGAGCATACACCTTCTCAAAGCGTTACGGTTTTGAAGAATTAATTAATACTGAGATTCATATTTCAAGATACAATTTCGTAATTTCATGAAGTTTATTTTTTAAAATTGCTGACTCCAGTATTTACAGTTTACCACAACAACACCAGAGGGAAACTTGCGCCACCACGCAATTTATAGCAACTCAAATATCATAAAGGTGAGTTCAAACGAGGTTTACCATTGCCCGCAATCGTTGCCTCTCTGCTGTTGTGCCGGCGGCATTGCCATCGTGTGAACAGTTAAGACAACGTGGACAAGGGACAATTATTTGCCACGTGATTTTCCGGAAGTAGGCGTGATCTTCTATTGATCGCAATAATAAGCCTCATGTGAACCCTTCTTTATAGTTAACAACCAAAAATATTATTATAGTGAATTAGCGAAAATCATAAAAATAGTTTTATTATTGAACTTTGCAGCCGTTTAACTCATGCAGTCATCTCGTGGCAGGAAGACTAATATGCCGCTACACACCAAACACATCATTTGAGTAACAGATTATCTGTTATTAAAGCAGAGAAAAATTTTACCAAACGAAAATAAAATTGCCCTTGGAAAATAAAAAGCAAGAACTTACTTGCTTTTCCATGTGTAACTTCATACGGAGAAATGAGTTACTGGCAAACGTAAGCAGATTGAACAGCACTGGTAGGTAAAATCCTATTTTAGCCCACCTCTGACGACTTTTTCAAAATGTCGCCAATTTTTCAAAATCTCAGCAAATTGAAAGTATTTGAAGTATTTTCTTCAGATGTTGTCAGGGTTGCCATTTTGGAATCATTATCGCTGATTATTCCGCTAGATTTTGAAAAAGTCGCCAAAGGTGGGCTAAAATAAGATCGACCCACACTGGTAAACTTTTAGAGAAGTAGTAGATACCATGTCCTCTAAACAAAATAGCACAAGGAAAGTGACACGCAGAACGAAGAACTTTAATCATACAGAATGGATTACATCACAGAAACACTGTCCAAAATAATAAGCGAGAACAGGTGAATAAGCTGATGACTTTCTTACGAGAAGGGCAACACCACGAATGTCCGGAACATACCCAATGGTTGTGAAGGCAAAGTTGGATCTCAGAATACAAGAAAGTAGACTTAATATGGTTAGTAGTATGCATTGAAAAGTAGACAATGAAAGGGTACTTTCATCATCTGAAATTACATAAAAAGAAGGTTCCAGTCCAAATTGCATATGGAGATCGAGCCTCTAAAGTTCATATCTATCTCCTAATCTGTTTACCATCCGTTTTTTGTTGTAATTGCAATTTTAACGTCTATGTCTTTCAACTACAAATATCGCAGAAAGTATAAATAATCTGTCCCTAAGCCACGTCCAAGAATTTATAAAAACAAATTTTGCCAACCATGCCAAATTTAGATTTGAAACTCATTAGTCAAAAAAGTTAATGCAAGTCTAATTGGATGAGACTGCTTGTATCCAATCACAGTTTATCAATTAAAAATATGCAGCATAATTTTGCATGTGAATGTGATTCGTAGGGGTAAAAGTGAAGAATAGTGTTCACCTGACTGTGCCAAGGATGCCAAATCTCCAACAAAGATGGTGGACAAAATATAAAAACACTTCTATGAAACAGTTATGGTTACCACTTTATGCATTATAGTATTATCTTAATTGATAAATATTATAATTTTTATTTTAATCAGACTTATTTAATCTGAACGTGATATTTTTATTTCATTTTCAATTCAATTTAGAAAGAAAACACCAAACAAGCATTAAAACCATAAAATGTAATCAAAGTTATTTTTGTCAAGTGGAAATCAATTTCAGTTATAATTTGTAAGTACCATGCATGCATCTTTTTTATGCTAAAAATACATAAATTGAGTGTCTGTGAACTTAATATCATATATATTAAAGTAATAAAATTATTAATATACAAAGTTTCATTTACCCAAGCTCATTACAAATTGATCATATTTACCATGTTTCAAGCATCATTTACAAGTTAATGACGTATGAAATGAATAATGATGTATATGAATGTATGATGAAATTAGTGTGTAAATAATGATGTATGATGTGATAAGAATGCGATCGTAATTTAGACTGGAAGCTGACAACGACCACCTCTGAAAAAGTACTCCCAGTGATATTTATCTCGATATAGAGGTTTTTGTGACCACGATAGATTTATACGCGCACCAGTTAGCACGTACGAGGAGATTCATCGACCAGTAGGATTCGAACTCACAACCTAAGGTTAGCCCAATTTAGTTATATTAAAGTCCCATTTTGAAGCAACACTAGGGCTATTTTGGAATAAACCTCATCATTTTGAATCACGGTCAGATGACGAGGACGACACCTGAACTGGCACCCTCTCTCCACACCACATTAGAGGGAGGACGTTTGGCCTAACAGATTTAACGTGCAAGAGACCGCCCTCCCAAGTCGGTTTTCCGGCTGATGTGGTGAGGTTGGGGAGAGAGAGATTACAGCTCAGATGTCGTCCCCTGACCGTGGTTCAGAATGACGAGGTTCGTCTCAAAATAGCCCTAGTGTTGCTTTATAACTGGACGTTAATGTAACTAAGCTAAACTAAACCCAGATTTCAAGTGGCCGTGACAAGACCCAGACATTCTCAGCGTCCTTGAGTTCACGTTCGAGTTGCAGCGTTTCCATTTCAGATCATTTTCATGGAACCAAACACATGAAAATCTCAAGGCGATATTTTCCGGCTGTAGGCCAGATGGTTGAGCTTCTCCCACTTGAACTTGACCAGTTTCATGTGTGTAACCTTGGAAATGTGTGGACAAGTGTTATCATGGAACATATCTACATCCTCCATAAGACGCCCAAGTCTTGATGAGTCTGTGTAATCTTCGAAGTGTCTTACAATACACATAGGGGTTGGTAGTTTTTCTGTGCTCTTGGAATTCAACAAGAAGCTACCCTTGGACGTCAATTGGAAGCCATTCTTTATAAGAGAATCTACTCCCTTCTGCTCATGTGAGCGTTCGTACATGATCAGATCTACGCCGGAGATTCTAATCACATTCCTAGATGTCTCGCTACATTCTCCCATAAATGCATAGGCAGATATATGAACTGATTAGTTGTTACTTCGTTTCGTACATAAGTCACTCGAATAATCAAAAGAAAAAGCTAAAATTACTTCAAAAGTCATCTCCTTATAGAGATATCGCAATAATTCTTGCACTAACCTACAGTTATTTACTATTAATAGCCACAACAAATGGTCACAAATTTTTCTTTAAAAGGGGAGTATTCTTCTGGTATCAAATCAGCATCTATTAAAATATCAATAAAACTGTCTTCCTTACAGTAAGAATAACTGTCTAGGGAAGAAATATTACAGAATCGTAACGGAATTTTATACTCATCAAAAATTCCCTTTACTTCCATTGTTATTATTTATTAATAATGTATTATGGATGTAGGATGAAATTATAATGTAAATATTGATGCATGATGCATTATGACCGCACGATGAAATGATGTTGAAGAAATGTGTATATTATGCTGTTTGATGTATTAGGAATGCATATATTATGATGTTTGTTGGGAATATATATATTATATTATATGATGTATTAGGAATGTATGTATTATTATGTTGTCTGATATATTAGGAACTAGCCGCCTTTGGCGACCAGCTGGTTCGCCATGAGTAATGCGTTCTAAAATTTTCAATTAAATCACATATATATTTAGCCTTGAAGTAATTCCGGTCATTGATTGGACTGAAATTAATATTTCCTTTCAGATGATGGACGGAAAGTTCTAAAAGATTAAATTTAATTCGAATTCTAATTTAAAAATTCGAAAAAAGAGCTCAGAGGTGCACATTTTCCACCCCCAAAGTATACATGTAATAAATTTGGTAGTTGTAGATCCCACGGTCTGGCTTGTAGAGCTCCAACACAAACACATTGAGCTTTATTATAAGTATAGATAAAATATATATATATGTTATTTTTTCTTTAAATTCAGTGTAAAATTTAAGAAATAGTTAAAGTTAAAAAATTCAGTTATTAGTAGTTAAAGAGTAGGTAACTTTATTCGGAAAAACTTTTTGAGTTTAATGCTCTAATAATTTATCGGTTATGCTTCCAAAATATTAAAAATGTTTTTTTCGGTGATGTTGCCAAAATATTAAATATGTTTTTTTAATAAAGCGAAAAAGGGTAAAAAATTATTGAATAAATGATTTAGATGTTGCAAACGATTACAGAAACCTTGGCTTTGCATCTATTTTTTTAGAAACTATCACATTTTATAATGGAAAAAAATTATTGAATTAATGATACAGATATTGCAAACGATTATAGAAATATGCCATTAAGTTGGGATTTCAATGCATATCCTGTCTAAATTCAATCAGGTTTACCGTAAATAAAGAAGATTTGATGAATTAATGATTTAGATATTGCAAACGGTTATAAAAACCTTTGCTTTGCTTTTATTTTTTTAGAAAATATCGCTAGGAAAATATCGTTTTATGTTTCTTTTATTTTATCCAGTCACGTGCTAAAAGTTGCATTTCTGTAGACTTGATTTACGATGACAGTTTTTTTTTTATTTGAACTTCCGTCATTGTTTTCTTTTATTTTATCCAGTCACGTGATAAAAAACCTGGTTAAAATATTTCTTTAAGAATTCGTTAAAAATAGAAGCTTACTTTATAAGTTTAAAAAACTGATACCGTTAGATTTTTTAATCTTTAAATTGATGTAAAAATCATGTTTGTGCGATAATATTTTCGGAAGTTATAGCGGATAAACGTCAAAATTTCGCTTAAATTTTAATTAATTCAAATTCTAATTAAAAATTCGAAAAAAGGGCTCAGAGGTGCACAATCCCGACCTCCAAGGTATACATGTACCAAATTTGATAGCTGTAGGTCCAACGGTCTGGCCTGTAGAGCGCCAACACACACACACACACACACATTGAGCTTTATTATAAGTATAGATGTATATAAAATGAGTTATCTAATGTATTAGGAATATATATATTATATTATATGATGTATTAGGAATGTATGTATTATTATGTTGTCTGATATATTAGGAATGTATATAAAATGAGTTATCTAATGTATTAGGAATATATATATTATATATGATGTATTAGGAATGCATAAATTATTATGTTGTCTATATTAGGAATGTATATATTATGGTGTTGTCTGATGTATTAGAAATGTATATATTATGATGTTGTCTGCTGTATTAGGAATGTATAATGTATTCATAATTATGAATCTATTATTCATTCCAGTACAATAACATATTCTCAAAAATCTTTTTAAAACTGAGCAAAACAAATATTCACTTTTTTAAAAATATTAATAAATATTTCCAAAATAAAGTCGTCAAATAAATAAAACACCCTCCACTTTTCATACAGGCTTCGTTTTGGAAACAAAATTTTATCAGTTCTCATCCTTAAATAATTTCATCTCCTCATACACCATACATGCTTTTAAAAGGATACAGAAAAAAAAGTATAAGAATCGGTGGATGAAGTATTTTATAGCCCGAAGAAAATTTCGAGAATGATTTATCAGCAATCGATAACTGGCTTTTGTATAAAAGCCTTTTTGTGTGCGCCTCGATTTCAATGTTGTAGTGCTCTTTTCATTAGGAGTGGCAATCATCTTTTCTAAGAAACCCACTCCACTAAAAATGAAAACATTGCTGCTGCACCCTTTTCCCAGCCACTTAGGGAGATTAAGATTTATAGTTTTTTATATTTTCTTTCATTGTTAAGTTTTAGGGCCGCTCCGTTGGTCTCGTTGTTTTAATTTTTTCAGCTTAATTTACTTCTTGGACGGCCTATTCTCAGCGGAATCGATCTGATTAAGCAACAGCAATAATAATACTCAAAAGCTTTTGAAAATATTATTTTTGTCGTGGCTCATAAAGCAAGAACGAGGCAAAGCACTTATCTCAATTTTCTGTGGCAACATTAGGGTTTGGATGGGTGAAAATAAACGGTGGTAATGGGGTGGGTTATAAAATAAAAATTAAGGTTTAAGTTGAAACATATATTAAGTAGTTATATTTTATTGAGTCGTTTATTATTGTTTATAGAAATTTCTATATAACTTGAAGTTTCCAAATTTTTTTATTATTAATTTAGTGAAGAAATTTAATTTTTTCCTCTCATTTGATTAGATTTTGAAGTATCAGGGGTAAAACTTTTAATAATTAATTATTATTAGTTATCTCCTAATGTTGTTATTTAATGCTTCTTGAGATTTATATCTATTTTTCTATTGGGTGATCTCTTCTTCCTCCAACAGTTAAGAGGCAGAAAAAGAATTTTATCTAATTAGACATATAGTGGGAATCTCACACTAGAATTTTGATACCGAATATATTAAATTTTGACAAAATCCTTTCAATATTGTAACTACGGGATGCGGCAAAAGAACTCGGGCAAAATTATTGCATCATAGAAATAAAAATTCTTTTAATTTATGTTCACTTCTTTTTTGCCTACCACTTCAATTATTCAAAATATTTTATAATATATTTCTTAGATTACATATTGATTATTTTTAGGGATGTGAAGCTAAAGTGCTGCTATTTTAGAGAGATTTAAGAAAGGAAAACGGCTGTAGTAAATATTTCATTTTCTTATTGTGCCTCCGTAAAGTGTCTCATGCAATTTGTTGTTTCACAAGGCTTGGCAATGATGGTTCATGTCGACAAAGTAAACGAAAACTTACAGTGAACACTTTCAATAACCTTGAGACCTTCAAAAAGCGAGTTCAATAAAATCTGAGAGTTTTCTTGAGAAAGATCACTATTGAAAGAGACTGATCAGTACGACGAAAAGCAAAACCAGAGCTTGAAGTTCCTTACAAGTTCCTGTCATTTTACCTTTTTTACTGAAGAAAACATACTCGTACGACTCCAAAGATGCCTAAAACGTTTCAGACAAACGATAAGACATTCCCAGTAGAGATTTCTTTTCCCTAATGAGAAGCTCTTTACCCAGAACGATAATATCTGTATGTCTGGTTTAGTTATAGTTATTTTAGCGATCCGTTGTAAAGAAACACTAGGGCTATTTTGAAACGGACCTCTTAATTTTGAACCACGGTCAAAGCCACGAGGACAACATCTCTCCACACCACACCACACCAATGGGTAGTATCTGTAAGAGTACTATCCTTCAGTATATACTCCAAGCATCTCAACAATTTTTGAAAACAGCCAACATTTAAAGCCGGGTAAGGTCTAGTACGGAATTTGGGCAAGCAGAAAAACACTTTCAAATTTTGTAGATAAGGACACTAAAATAAATAAAAAAATGTACCACCAGGACATTCTAGAAGCTATTGTACTTCAGTGGGCCAAACCATACTTCGGCAATGTAAAGTGGGTGTTTCAACAAAACTTCGTATCAGCTCATAAGGCCAAAAAGACAAAACAGTGGCGTATTGAGCATTTTCCGGAGGTGATATCATCTGGAGAGGGGGCATAATATTTGCCAAATCTCAATCTTATGGGTTACAATATATGGTCCATTTTCAAGTCTAAAGCATGTACTAAATCACACAAAAGCTTAGACCCTCTGAAGCAAAGGCTTCAGTGCGAATGAGTTAGGTTAAAGGTAGAAACTTGCGGTCCATTGCTGAAAATTTCAAAAAGTGTGTGTTCCTCTGTATCTTTCCAAAATGTGGTCACTTTAAAACCAATTAAATTTATTTTTTGGCAAATGTCTACTCTTACTATTATTTGTCATATTTCTTGATTCCTATATTTTTAATAAAGCCATGTTAAATATTTTTTGTCCTGTTTTTTTCTGCTTACCCTGAAGTTAATACTTGCCAGTATACAACGAATGGTATATGTATTGTAATCGTCAAAAAAATGCAAAATTGAGGGTTGACTATTCATGCTTTAAAACTCGCTGAGTCCAAAAAACATATTTTTGACATTATATCTGTCTGTAGAGCTTGATAAAGAATTTAAACTAGATAGCAGAAAATTGATATTAGGTATTATGAAGAGATTTATAGAATTATAACATAGTTTGAACAAAATCTATTATCAGAAAGTCAGTCTGTCTGATTGCCCATGTACAAAGGAATTCAATAAATAAAATCATAAAGAGCAAGGTATAAAAAATATTCAAGTTAATAAGCAATTCCACCGTCTAAAATATACATAATTATCAAATTGAACAAATTTTTCAACAAATTCACCATTTATCAGTCTGTACTTTTGCATGTATACAACGAAGAAGTTCTTAATGTGAAGAAATTCCGAATGTTTTCTTGTGAATAGATTTGTGTAAAATTCTGATATCAGTTGGATGGCAAAAGACATTACAAATGCATATTAGAGAGATAGATCCAATAACAATTCTAGATTCATGTCAAAAAAATCTACATTTCTTAGCTCTTGTCTATCAATAAAAAGCAAGAATGCCAAGAACTTACCTATAATCCAAAATTTTATGGAGATAAAGTTTCAGGGAGATCTCTCCAGCTGATTAATTATGCAATGCATTTTATTTCAAAATATTTGAACGATATTTCGATCATCCTAGATTCCATAAACCAAGTTCCACATCATTCCAGACACGAGGAATTTGACAGCGCCTGATTTATCCACAGCAAGCTTACGTTATGCAATTTCGGCAAATTACTATCTCAAACTAATTTCCTTTATTTTTCAACCTTAAATTAAGCCACCAGTTCATTGATCTGTTACTGTTGTTGCTTATTCCTCTGGTGTAGGAATGCTTACAATAGGTCCAAAAGGCCGCGACGCGCCAGATCCCAAAGATCAGATCCTGCTTATTCCACTGCTGCCTCCAGCAGACGCTAAGACAATCAAGAAGGTGCTCAGGACTGGCAGAAAGAGAACATGAACAAAAAGAGAAAGTCATCTCCCCATTGAAGAATCTCAAACATTTTAAATGGCCACTTCTAAACCTCACCATGGCCGATTGAAGAGGCCGGTGGCCACTGTATGACAGGGCCAGACCAGGACTATTGGCAACATACCAGTGGTGAACCGATGGAAGACGCCATGCAGATAACAGTGAAAATTAAAAGTCGACTGTTCCATCTGGCTTAGGGTAGTTTGCAGCTTCTTTTTGGAGAGGAGCTACAAACATAGAAGACTGACTTGACCTTTGTATTCATCTTATGTCGTTAGCTGAGCATAATGGAATGACCTTCACGTCTAGGGTGACCATACCAGGAGAATACTTTCCCAATATACATCGCCCGTTCCACCCAGGAACATCCCCTCGCCACTATGAGGCCGACTGAAAGATTTGAAGGGGATGAGGGCATCCAGCTTTTCAGCGAAATATATTACTGATATAAGCTTTATTTATTTTTGTTGCATTTACATCAGTTTTGTTGAAATACTATGGCTGTCTTGCGGTGGCGTACCTGTTAATGTTTTAACAGTAGTGAAATAACATTAACGGTATGTGAGATGAAGACCTCTTAAGTTATCCTATTTTCAGCATTGAGAAACCTACCAAGTCAGATTTAACATAGATGAAACTCATATAAAAAACCAATCTTTACTGCAGCCTATAAGGGCAGATAAAAAATGAAGCCATATGTTTCAGAACTTGAAGCCTTGCAGTTGAGCTACCGAAGTATGTAAAAAATGCTGGAGAATCTACAATCGCCATAGATTCAAATTCCTTAGAATCGCATTTCTCTGAATTTTTCAAAAGCAACGAATGAAGAATCGAAAGACCTAATGTTCACTTTAAAGTGGACTTTACATTATAAGCATTTTAGCATTGGTTTGCTTGACTCTTCGTTAAATGTGAGTATTTCAATACTAAAATCACATGTTTTGATTATATAATGGCACATCTTGAAAGAGAGAAACATTGCTAGTTAAAATATCTCGAATAGCCTTCAGTGAAAGAGATTATTCTTTTGTTATTAAATTCTTTAATATAACAGCCTGTCTTTATTGTTTATTAAGGGGAGGAAAAAGTATAGAAAATGTTCTGAAAGTGAAAATTATTTATATCTGAAGTCTGAACATCCACTCTTCTGTTGTTCTTTTTATAATCAAAAGAATAGGTTAATTAATTTTCTTCGCTCATCTGAAACTAATGATTCCCCAATAAAACTTTTAAAAATCAAATTGTTACAATTACTACAACCATTTTATTTCAGTAATCTAACACTTGTTCCATTTGTTGTGCACATGAATTTACTTAATAAAGCTCTCATAGTTTTATAAAACATGCAACTCTCATGGTAATGTATATTTTTAATTCTATTTCTCGTTCTTTTTTGCTATATTGTAATTTCACAACCATTTTGAAATCCAATTTTCCGCAACAGATGCAATAATATGTGCAATATTTTTCTGTAAACTTTTTATCAAATTTTAGTTAGGTTAATCCAATTGTTTAATTTGCTCTAATCTTATAATAAATTAATTAGGTTACGATATATTTATTCTTTCTTATAAAAAGAAACTGATACTAAATTTCAAATAATGGTAGATTAAAATGAGAAAATTGCTAAGTCCTTTCCCGATCATTAATTTTTTTTTTCTTTCTAAATGATAGAGTACGCAACAAAATGATAATATGCAATTAACCACTGAAAAATAACAGCACTGAAAGGTTAGTGATTTTTCTTGAGCTGACCCTGTCTTTTGATAATTTATACTTTAATTTTAACTCAACTAGTTGGAACCTTTAAAACTAAATAGATTTTGTTGTTAAATAGAAAGAAACCTTTTGGTTTTTCATAAAACATGACAAAATGTTAAAATAAACAAAGAGTAATTGATGTTGCCAGATGGCACAGTTCCATGTTTAACACGTTTTGGTGTTGCTAGAATCAAAGTATAAAAATTGTTATTCTTTCCCTCGATTTTTTTAATAATAAGCAAACAATTATGTAATCGTGCTTGTTAAATATGAGATAAAATTCTTTCAAAATTCTTAAAATTAAAGAGTAATTATTGGACACCAATTAAGTTGGTATAGTCTTTTTTCAATCTTACTATTTTTCAATCCCTACTGTTATTTCACTCTCTCCCTGTATATTTATTTATTTAGATACTTTTTTCAAATTTTCAATCGTTAACGAAATACTTTTTATTCATCCACTCAAGTTCAAATACATACTTTTAAACATAGAGGATGACTAATGATGTTAATACAGTTTTTTTTCAAATATTAGTTCCTTAAATACGTTTAATTAATTTTTAATACTTTAAATAGAGTTTTAACTATTTGTAATGAAAATTGAAATCTACAGGAATTACCTAATTGGGTAAAATGCAAGGATTTCAGTATTTTTTCACTTGAAAGTGAAAAATGTTCGTTGAATTCTTGCGATGAGAAATTGTAGACCACCATCAGCTTCATAAATTAGAAGCGAAAAAATAAAAAGCGAATAAATAGCAACAAGCAAAAATAGTAATCCATCACCATATATAGAAAAGAAAATGAAAAATTGCAAGGAAATTCGCTTTTTATTTTGTTACTAAATATTGTGATTCTGTCATATGTATGTATACATTTATATTAATTGTAATTATTCAATAAAGAATTTTCTTTGTTGACTTAAGTAGGAATTGAATTTTAAAAAAATTATATTACTTGTTCTAGAGCATTATATCGCTGTCAGATTATAGAAAATTACAAAAAAAAATTGTGATATTATGAGAGAGATTAATTTTATTGTCTTCAAATGCATTAACTTTTCATTGATTTGGTTACTAAATGTGTTACTGCAGAGGTAGTAATTACGTCGATAGCGA
This sequence comes from Argiope trifasciata, assembly GCA_026543055.1. Lineage (NCBI taxonomy): Eukaryota > Metazoa > Arthropoda > Arachnida > Araneae > Araneidae > Argiope > Argiope trifasciata. The sequence goes on from JAPMOQ010047097.1 coordinate 298,009, forward strand.
CCGGTCTGTGTACCAATTCATTTTAAATTGACCGCCTTTATAAAGACCTTAGACATAAAAGAAAAAGAAAAGTATTTGCGATTATTTTATACCTTTGGAAATAAAAAGAACACTAGGTTTATCTGCTTTCAAACTGACATAATTTAACAAGCACGTTAGAATAGCTTAGAAATAATTTTAGTATCTAATGGATGTACCTAAGTTTAATATCATTTAAACCGTTATTTGACTCTACTTACCTGCGTGAATCTGCATTTTCAATGATGAATATAATTAAGACAATATACCACCTGTCTTACATATAACCATTTAAAATCCAGTACAAGATTAACAGTTTGTAGTTATATACCGAAATATTGGTGGATAGTATGTAGTCATTGTCTTCTACTAACTATAATTACGAGAACTAATTTTAAATAATTATTTATCTTTTAGTTCATTTTGAATTTTTTGATATTAAATGCAACGTATGATATTATATGTGTGTAATTATTAGTAAGTTTGCAATTATGCATGTAAGTATATATTTCACATTATAATTATTATAAATATTGTAGACCATTATTATAAATATTGTAGATCAGCGCTACTCGGTAACCACAATTCGGTGAAAAATCAAAAATAGCTCAGAAAATAGAGTATATAGTAAAACCCACCATTGATTATACTGTGTACACACTTTGTCCAGTGTTTAAAAAATATATTTTTTAAGTGAAATGACAACATTATTATTTTTAAATAATTATGGTCTTCATTAATTTAAGTTATTAACCGGTTCTCCACACACACACACACACACACACACACACACACACACACACACACACACACACACACACA
>JAPMOQ010047097.1:298858-314319 GCA_026543055.1 Argiope trifasciata
ACACACACACACACACACACACACACACACACACACACACACACACATATATATATATATATATATATATATATATATTGGAAAAAAACCATCAGTTTTCTAAATATGGATTCATACGTAATTTGATAGTCCCTTGATTATTTCAATCAAAAGTTGGTTCTGGAATTAAGAGAGAAAAAAATGGCACAGGCCACAGCCTTATTATCCCTGAAAACCACGAAGAAATATTCATTGAAAAACTTGTCAGAAATTTGGATAAATGATGTAAGTCAATACATTTGCCTTTTAATATTTCGGCAAATTCGGCAGCTAGGAGAATGAAAATGTGTTTCTTTGTCGATGAATAGTGGCTTTGTTGTTATATTTTACTCTTAGATACTCATTCTCCGTCAAGGGTGTATGAAAATTTTATTTATTTATTTATTTTCTAAAAGAAATATTTTAGGTCATTTGAGTAACTTATTTTGTGAAACTTTGAAATAGAAAATATACATTTATAACTGCAATATTTAAGGAAATAATACTAGTTGCATTTTTTGAGACTCCCTGTATGCAGTAAAACGAAAAAATGTTATTTTGAAGTAAAAGTTGAGTTTCCTTTCAGTTGTAATAAGTTATCGTTCAATGAAAAAATTGATAACTAAAGAAATACAAGTTTATGTATTAAAATTTACATAATATCTATTTCTTTATCAATGGAACACTAAATTCTACTTTCATCTTTCCCACATTTCTTCTCTACCTAATTCTTGTATGTATCCACGTCCATACAAGACTTAAAAAATGTGTTTACTTTCATGTTTATATAAAGGGAAAATGTTATTTTCATCTTTTATTTGAGGTTTCGTATTCGTTTGAGTTTAGTTATATTAACGTCCCGTTTTAAAGCAACACTAGGGCTATTTTGGGACGGACCTCATAATTTTGAACCATGGTCAGATGACGAGGATGACACCTGAGCTGGCACCCTTTACCAAACTTCCACATCACTCCAGCGGGAGAAACTTTGTTCCCAATGGATTTAACATCCACCAGACTTACTTACATGGCAGTTCTTGGGTGGGATAGGGCCTCGAACCTGCAACCCTTCGGTTCCAAAGCCGAAACTTTACAACCAGGCAACTGCGACCAAGAATCAGACATTCGCCCTGTCACTCTAGCCACGACGCCTCATATTCTCTTCCCGTCTTCGATAAATTAGATTAATTTTAAATGCCCATGGAAACTGAAATGACTAATCATATTTTAATGCAAATTTTTATTTATATTCACATAATTCCTTTAAGTAATAACTTCCACTTTTAGCCCCCAACGAAATTCCTATGCCTGATTATTGAAATTCGTTTGATTAGTAAGAATGGTAATAATCATCATATTTCATTGTTATCGAACAAAAAATATTTCAACAGTCACTTTTGTTATTATTGTCAACAGCACAGTAACTGTTTACATACCCAACAAAGTTACAAGATACAAACAATGTAGCCGAAGGAACAATGAAAGCGCACACTGTTTCTTCCTATTAGAATTTCCTTACTGTTTTGCAACTGATCGTTTTGTGACTTTTTCTTCTTCTGGACGATATTTAGATCTTTGACTTTTTCAATGAGGCCATGGTCATCGTTGGTATCATCGTTTTAATGATTGTTTGGGAATTGATAAAATATTCCCTGAATGCTCGTCTGCCATATTCTGGGGATTTTGCGTCGTTTCCTGATTTGAATTCATTTGCAGAAATACCATCTCATTTGCATGAAAAACGAGTTTCTTTAGTGCGCTCTTACGCCGTGTTAGAGTTTACTAAACATTGGATACTCCAGCTGAAATGGCTGTTACTCAAGTCCAGAAAGCTGACGTTCCTGTAATGAAATCATGCGTAGTTTATAAAATCTGCTGTGGTTTGAACTTTCCGGCCCTATTGGCTTCCATTGGTGTCCCAATAGTAGAGTCTTACAAAATCTACCTGTTTTGCTTGGCTCTGGACTTACAGGTAAGTGGAATACCGACAGCGACAATAGACAATTTAACATTGAAAATGTTTATGTCTGATTCAAAGATTGTCTGCTGCCAAAGATTCAAAGTCTACTCCATGTACTAATAGAAAAACTGCCATGCGCGTAATATTATTTTCTAATGCTATTTAATATTATTTTCGTCATCAAAAACTGTGGTCAACTGTCATACAAAGTTATGAAACAAGTATGTTGCCAACTTCAAAAATAAAAACACCATCATAAAAAAAATGTCGGATGTAGTGAAGAAGGGAGGGTTGGCTTGTGAGGAACGAGAGTAACCCACCACCCAGGGCTATGGTGCTACTCATTGGAACTGCAACTGCTAAGAGGGGACTTAAGCATAAAATATGCATAAAAATCTTTTATTTCGTCTATTAAAACTGGTCAGTTACTTAACTAAACTAGTTAAAACAGGTTAATGACTTTAAGTAATTAAGACAATAGTAAAAATACAGAGAATGACTAATTTGGAATTAAAGTTATAACTTTAGTTGGCGATAAATAGCCAAATGTGGCAACCTTCTGCGTTTTCTAATAATCCAAAAAGTGAAAAATTGATGCTTTGAAAGCGATAAATCGCCAATTTGTTGCCAACTCTTTTTTAAGGCTAACATCAGCACAATCATGTTCTTGAAATATATTTGAAATAATTGTTAATTTTAACGAATAATAATATAAATTCCTTCAAATTTAAGATATGATGTATCTTCGACAAAAGATAAAAATGAGATATAGTATCAACAATGTAAGATATATTTTATAATTCATATAATTTTATATGAAATATCTCGTCCTCTTTTAATCAAATAAAGTAACCTAAATGACCTCCTATTTCCATAAATTCCCATATAACTCCTAATAACCGTAAAACAGCGGAAAAAATATCGAGCGATCCCAATGCACTATTCCAAATAGATGTTTAAAACCTCCGAATGCTTGAGAAGACTTAAATGGAGCTTGAAAGCATTTCTCCAAAATTTTCCTGCGCAGTTTGTCAGAGCCAAATCAATCATAAATCACGTTTTCCTTTCCTTCCTGGAGAAGGAGGGAAAAAATATATCCCTCCCGAAAAAATAAAAGGATCGGCAACTTAACGATGCTTAATTCTTTTCCATCAAACTCGCATCTAATCGCACTTCCTCTAATTTTTAAATCAAACAACGCTTTGACAGAGATCATAATGTGGCACTAACACATAAACTTAATGGTAAAACAGGGTTATCAATTATGTCTCTGCGCAATGCTTCTGTCACTTTTATAACATTTCGGGATCTTTTACAGTCCATCAAAAAACGCTTTGCCTTGCCGAAAATCCATCGCTTTATTTCCTTTCATTTTTTTTCCCTTTTTTCCCTTTTCCTTGCTGTAATAGTTAGGGATTCTTTTCCCCGTCTTTTTTGCTCTCTATCCGAACAAGGCCGTTTTTCAACCGGGGGTTGACTTTTCTGACAATCATTTGGTTTAATCGACTGTGAATGACAAACAGTCGTCTTGTCAGTCCCTCACAGAACGAGCATCTAATCATTTGCCAAATATGCCTACTGCTTTTTATTCTATCTATTCTGTAACCTCTTTTTGCCATCTTCTTTTTGTCACATAAACACCGAAACTCGGTGACAAATCTGAAAGGAATACAATGTAGGAATTTTTCGCATTGTGTAATATTCCATACCATTTTTAATGTAATATTTACAAGTAATTTTGACAAAATATAAATGTACAGAATGTACTGTTCGTTATCGAATTCAAAATTCCTTTACTCTTTTGCGCATGCGTCAGGTTAAATTTATTTAATCAAAATAAGTATGAAAAAGAAGATGAAAGCAAGAGATTATGAATGCTTACATTTAATAATAAAATGAACTCCAATTTTAGACTTAATTAAAGGATGTGCAAAAGTGCTGCTAACTCGTAATATTATCTGAAAAATATACTAATTCTCATTAAAATACTTTAAAGTAATTTTAATTACTGAAAGAAGCCTAAAACTTAAGTTATAATGAGCAAATAGAAGACGTCTGATCTTCTAAATGCTAAAAATTTCTTTTTTAAAAATTTCTTATTGGATTTTTAGATAATATTTTAAGATTAACAACAATAGATAATCTAGATCACATTTAATGATATTACATAGAATATTTTTCAAGTATTCTTCATTTTTTTGTCACTTTAACTAACCATATAAGCAATCAACAAAACTTTGAGTTATAATGAAATGATATGGATCGAAACGATACGACACTCATATGTATGTGGAAAAAAACATACAACAAGCATACAAGACTTATAAGTACGTGGAAAAAGTATACAACAAGCTTACGACACTCATATGTACGTGGATAAAAACACACAGCAAGCATACGAGACTCATATGTACATAGAAATCAAGGTCAAATAATGACAAATAATTTCTGAGATGTATTCATCCTTCTGCATTTCACACTTAAGAGAAGCAGAATCGTCAAGAATGGTAGTCTCGGTATATTGAAATAAATATAATGCTTGTAAAATAAATTATCTCTTCAAACAAGTATATAAGCTTTTTTTAGATTCATCGAATAATAAATATGAAAAGTAAAATGCGAATAATTACGAATTAAATACACAATTGATTATTACTAAGAGTAAATGCACATAAGAGTAGAATGCAGGTACTTGAGAATAAAACATGCGGGGATTTTAATGGTTATTCTGCAGACATCAATTTACAATACACTAAAGTAATTTAAACTTGAGATAAAATACAATACAATAAGATACAAACAAAGTAATTTTAAATTGAGATAAAATACATTTAGCATTAAGGAGTTTGAAAATATGGAAATATAATGATTGACACTTATAAATGAGGAATAATAAATAACAAAGAATCAAAATCAAGCTTACAAATGAAACTAATCATACCGATTATTCCAAACATTTCACTGCTGTGCGTGTATGTGTGAGAGTGTATATTTACTACTAACTTTTTTTTTCAAATAAAACCAGGTATAAAAGCGATATATTACTACACAATTAAACGTTACCAATAATCACCCTGAATGTGAAGCAGAATAATACCCTGTTAGCTGTGATCTTAGTCTCAATGTCTGCTTTAATAGTTTATTCAATGTACTTTTTCATTGTACATTTTCATTTTTACTTGTTCTTTACTGTATGTGAACTTCATTCGGGATGAACTTGTTGAAAACCATTCGAAAATAACTACATTTTTGAATATTTGCATAAAAAAGATCTATGAAATCAAAATGCATAAGTTAAGTGACAAAAGGGTTTTTAAGTTTAAAAAAAGTATCGTATTTTGCAAATAAATATTATGCAAAACTTTTCTAGCTTAGATATTTATCAAATGATACACTTAAAAATTTGTCGATAATTTCAAAAATACATTATTTAGTTTCTAAGCTAAAAGTATATTTCTCACCATTCATTAAATTTTGGAGTTCGACTAATAAATAACAAGAATTCATATTACAGTTTTTTTCCTATTGCAGAGCAAAAAAACAGTTATAAAGAGTTTCTAAATGAATATATAACGTATTCTCTAGTTCAGGATCTAGAGAAAGAATAGAAAAATCATTATACCAAATTGGAACAAAAAATATACATTAGATTTTAATTTCTACGCTTTCAATAAGAAAATTCTATCGGGAACTTAAGTACGAGAAAATAGCTTTTAAAGATAAAAAATACCAATATGCAAATTAAACATATGTAATTGCAAATATAAAACTCAGTGTAATTTCTCAAAAATTGCATTTCGAAACTAAATTCTGACGATATTATAAGGAATTGTATTCAAACATCGAGAATATTTTTTAAACCCCTAATTTCTCAAAAAATCGACTTTTTAAAATAGTCACCTGCCTCAAGGACGTCCATTACAAACCTGGATGAATTATTCAAGCATATTCCTTGAATATATGAATCTTGATTTCCACAAGTAGGGAATCAGTATTCAGGTATCCCTTGAATACATGAATCTTGAGTCCCACATATTGTAGTTAAGTTCTCTTTGCTTAATTTCTGAGTTATTCCAAACCCATTCAATCCATTTTTATCGTTAAGCTATCCGATTACGTTCAAATAAAAAAAATTTAAAAATTGGATTTTTTAGAAATTATTTATGGTTTTAGATGTATTTATTGTTAATAATAAACACTATAAATACAAAAACAATTATTTGAATATATAATATATGAGAAATGGAAACATTTGTAGTAAATTTTAATGAAATTGAACCAAAACGGTTTACATTATTTACAAAATGGTATTACAGCAATTCTATTTTTCTTTGCACACAAGTTATAGAATATAACGATGAATGAAATGAACCAAATTCTAAGAAGAATTTTGACATGCAAAGAAATTATGGTGAAAGTATAAGTATAGATGCATTTTTACAATAAATATGCAGCTTACTTTTTCTAAAAACACGTATAAATGAAAAAGCAGTTCACTAACAGCAAAACTTTTGATTCATTTCATTACCCATATTGTTTAAAACATACGCTGAAATTTTTACGTAAATACCTCTATTAGTTTTTGAGATATCATGTTAATGGTGGATAATTTGTATGAAAATTAAAATTTTGATAAAAACAGAAGTTAAAGGCAAATTTTAGCTGAAAAATCTGTGATCCTGGATGATAGAACGTGTCTTCCTTTTCTTAGAAAAAAATAAACTGTTTTGGGAAGAGAAAAGTCTGATATACAAGAAATAATAAGATTTTTTAAATCGCCAATGCGATCGATAACATTGTTACTCACTTACAAAAAATAATAAGATTTTTTTTAAATCGCCATTGTGATCGATAACATTGTTTTTAAGGTAGTCGGAAACTTAAACTGTGTTGAGTTCTGTAAGTTCTTTGAATATTCTGCGATATATACAAGAAAATCAAAGGTAAGACACTTCTTTACCATTATAAAGCAAACTAGCTTTAGATGTCTATATCTCCAAACATTACAGGGCCATTTCGGATAGTACTATAAAATCTAGACATAAATACAATGCCAAATAGTATAGGTGTAGATCAAGTGCTAAAGAGGTGCTTAGCAAACCCGCTTATGTGCCCAGCATTGTGCATCTCATTTGAGAGCTGTGCTATTTTACGACACTGAAGGCTATTCGAGCTGTGGTAAGTCCATCCAATTTACATCATTAAGCAAATTGAGCTGCACTTCTTTTTTTTTTGAAAGCAAGGAAAACGTGGAGTACTAAACTTCGTATTTCTAAACTTCCTAAAAGGAGTGCATAAAAAATGTGTTCAGAATTTATGAGTTTAGCATTTGCCACAAAGTATGGGGTCCTAAGCCTATTTCCCTTTATTTATTCATGTATTCATGAGCCCTTTCCTCCACCGTAGCAAGTAGGGCTCTTCAATCACATATTTTGAAAAACTTCTGCTAACCATGGAGCATGAGATTTCTTATTTTTATAAGGAAATGTTGCACAGATGCTTGTGTAAGGAAAATAGTCAAAATGTTCTGACCCCCAAGGCATCGAAACATCGACGAGAAAAATATCGACATGTTTTACATGGATATGTTACAAATAAAATGTCAGAAAAAATTTAAAGGAGATTCGAATTTCGAGTCCAAATGATTGTTGCATAATATTTAGGCCTAATTAATCGATTATTGTATTTTCATAAAAAAAATTACTCTTAATTATACACCAATGACAGCATCAGTCAATTACCGCAAATAATATTTAGCTAAAAATATCCATAAAACACTTTGGATTTTTATTTTGGGATATTCTGATTAACGACTTAATGATGTCATATTAGAGCACATTGATAAACGATTACCACAGAAATTATTCCAATCAATCAAAAATTATTCAAATACAATGCAATAATAAGGCATTTTAAAAATATTTATTGTAATCTGATTCTTTTTTTTATATCGCATTTTAATGTTGTCACATCCATATACTTATCAAGAACTGAATTTTTTTTTAAAAATATGTTTTGGAATGGGAATAATTTATGCAAAATTGTAGGAAGTCATATTAATTCTTGACGAAAATCCTGCGCGAATAAAAATAAACTGACTGCACAATATAGAATTTGGTACTTTATAAAGTAGTCACAATATAATGTGTGATACTATATAAAGTAGTCATAATACAGAGTATGATACGATTTAGAGTAGATACAATATAATGAATCTATATAAAATAAGATACTATATAAAATAATCATAATATGTAAATTTTTAATACATCATATAAAAAATCTTTTTTACAATTTATTTGACTTTTTCTACTTAAAATGGAGATATCAAATGACCCAAGTTAAGTGTTAAAATCGCTTTTAGCAAATTTATTCCATAAGCAATTAAAATTTGGTTATAAAAATTCTTCAAATTTTGTTCAAATAGTAAAGTATCAGAAAGATTTCATTGCATGACAATCAATTAAATTTATGATTTTTTATCATTAATAAAAACATGAAAATAAAAGCATTCAGACAATTCTATTTATAAATTATTGTCTGATTATAAAATATTCCTTTAGTATTTTCTAAATGCTAAATATATATGTTTTGGCGGAAGTTCTATTTTAAACAACCTTATTTTTCATCAATGAAAAATATTATTACATATTATTTATAAAACGAATTTTGAAACATTTATGAAAACAAGAGAAACAAATTGAACAATACTCACTGAAAAACTATTTTTTTAATTATTCAAATAATTAAAAAGATTTAAAAAAATGTGGGTAATAAGTTCGTAAAAACTTTAAAAACTTATAAAACCAGGAAAATTAAGCAAAATAAAAAACGGTTTGCTGGTGTGGTATAAATAAATCGATGTTTTTAGACGATAGCTGGTGCAAAGTGTAGGAAAAGACAAGTAAATAATAAAAAAATGTTACCAAATCATTTATTATAGCACTAAGCTCACCATATGTCCACTACTACAAGTAATAACATATTGCAGGCATGTCACAAATACTGCAGCATTTCCAGCTGTATACATGAAAGCTCTTGGTTGATGGGATGGAAAAGATCGAAACTTGCAACGTTTGGTAATTTTCACTAACGTCTCCAAAATTAATTTCATCTGTCCACTAGGTATTCAAATCTCAGGATATATCTTGCCCAGTTTTGGAGATATCTCATCTCGCAAATGCTTTTATCTTTCCGTTTTAATGTCTTATCTTGACCTATCAAATAAGAGAGTATAATTCCAAACAATTCGTTTACTTACAGCCATAAATGTACACAAGAACAGCTTGTTCTAATCTAGGTTAAAATATTTGACATTTACACCATTTGCAAGTTGATGACATTGACACAACAGTCGAAGGTTGAAGGTTTATAGTGAAAAGAGTTTTTCATCAATTAGGAGAAATAACACCACACAAAACTATCAGGTTGGTAGTTAACACGGCTACTCTAATGGTAGCTCTAGGAATCCACAGAACTTCAAATCGTGGACCTAAATTCGGCAGTCTGCAACTCTGGAGGTAGCTCTAGGAATCCACAGAACTTCAAATCGTGGAGCTAAATTCGGCAGTCTGCAACCCAAGAAGCTCCATTGGTTGAAACTCCATCCTATCATTTCTCATTGATGTCCTTGAGCTCTTTATCGCCCAATAGTTGTTCAGCAAAATGCCTCAAAGGGTCACCAGATGAGCTTGGGAATTACGAGCATCTGTTAAGGATGAGTCCTCTTAACTGATCATTCTGGAACTCGTGTTAATCATTGTCCCTTTACAATGGGAAAATTTTAGCATTCAGATGATTTGACACCCCTTCCCTCGAAGGTGCGATAAATCCTTCTTAAATGATGCAAAACCATTAATGGTTCTTCAATTGGACATCACTAATGACCAGAAACGACGATCACTCGGGTGAAGAAGATTCTCCACCTGGCAACCTGAATACATTTAAACATTGAGGATTTTAACCGGTGGGAACACAGATAACTGGATTTGCCAATCATAAGGAATGGGAAAGGGTAATGTTACAACTGCATCCGGTTTTAAAAGTTCTTAGTAAGATTGTAATTTGCATGAATACTGAAAAACTTGAAAAATGTTATGTATAGATTATGGTGGTAAGCCGAGCGTCTTCCATCTGTCTGTGCGCTGTTGAACGTGCAGCGTATTCTGTCACTAATATTTCCATTCCGATTGCAACGCACTCCGAACGCATTAGACTTGGTTGTACAGACTTTACGCGCTCCACCAGCAATCCAATTCGTCAAATCGCTTTATAAGGCCTGCCACTGTTAAAGACTTTTTTCTAATCTTCAAACTTTTGTGAAGGAATTTAAGCAGTGCAACAGTTGCTGATTCCTGATTATGATGATGTCGTGTCCGCATTTCCACGGAGGAGGCAGTAGCTTCAGTGAGTAAAGACCTCTGCGAGCCCGAAGGCAGAAAGTCTGACTAACAGCTCGAATGAAGATGAAACACACACACACATTCGCTTGCGCAACCCATTTTTGACAGGGGGGATCACATTTTTTTTAATAATAAAATATCATTAAAATATTTTTTGTTAGTGAATGAAACAAAGGAAGTACAGTAATTAAAATTTAACATGCAGTTTATTCATGGGCTAAAATAATCTCAACCACCAATGGTAGAAAAATCTCAATACTTGGCTTAATTTTTAATTAATTAAATTGTAAAAAAATATCATCTTGAGATAGCATTTCCTGACGATGATGCAGTGTCCGTGTTTTCAAGGAAAGGGGGTGCAATAGCTTCTGAGAGTAAAGACTCCTGAGCACCGGAAGGCAGAAGTCTGACTTCTAGTTCAAGTGAAGATGAAATACACACTTTCGCTTGCCCCTTTTTTATAGGGAGAATCACATTCGTACATCTCACAGACAGGACACAAAAGAACAACCATGCTCGAACCAGGACTCGAACCCGGGAAGCCAAAATCACGGGAAAGACATGATAATCCTATTCTAGGACCGCCGCTACTGATTCCTTGTTCACTTATATGACATGCAATGAAGAACTAGATCTGGATTGTGTCTTATTTGCATATTTTCAATGTCGTCCGTATCAGCGTCATCTGTCAGTCGATTTTTTTACATTTGTTCCCTTATTTTTTTTTAAATGCCATAAACTTTGAATGTTAAACCTACAAACCATTTTTTATGCTTTTAATTTTAAATACTTTTCGGTTTTATGAATTTTTCAAGATTTTACGAACTTTTTGCCCACCGTATATATACGATGATATGTTAATCTTAAACTAATTGAAATTTTATGCGAATTCCTTTTAAATCAATAACACGCATAGCTAGAAAATATTAAAAGATAAATATAAAAAAATATGGAGTTCAAACCTTTACCGCTGCCAAGTAACAAAGCATTTATTATTATTATTTTATGAAACAAACAACGAGTTTGAATTATCTGCCACAAACTGCATTTAAAATGAGTTTTTGGAGGATTTTGCTAAAATAAGAAAAAATAATTTGCTGAACAGAATTAGTATCATTAAAAGATAAGGCATTGCTCTTTAAATTAATGTAAAAATAATTTTAGTGCTATAAATATTTCAAAAATTTGGCAGAAAAGGGTGAAAAATATCTTAATTTTCATAACTTAATCAAACAATTCTAAAAAAATTAATTAATTTAGTCTAAAAATTTATTTTAAAGAAGCCTGCACAAAGTTCATATTGCTTGCTGTGGTTCATCGTTTAAGAAACTGTTTTGTCATATATATATATATATATATTTGCATTTTCTACTTTATATTCTTTTATTGGGAGCTTTAGAGTTAATAACTGCTTCCTTGGTTTATCTAAATATGATGTCTGCTTCATTTATTTTCACTATTTGATGCTTCATTGTTTTCTCTAGATCAGTAGCTTCTGTGATTATCTTTATTTGATGCTTCATTGATTTCTCTAAACATAGTGTCTGCTTCCTTGACTCTCACTATTTGATACCTCATCGATTCTCTCTATTAAATGCTTCATTGATTCTCTCTATTAAATGCTTCATTAGTCTTTCTGAATATAATATCTGCTTCATTTATTCTCTCTATTTGCTTCATTTGTCTCTAAATATAATATGTGCTTCAATGATTCTCTCTGTTTAATGTTTCATCTATTTCTCTAAATATAATTTCTGCTTCAATGTCTGCCTGTCTTTGATAACTATGATTCAAAAAGTATTTGACTTAGACATTGAAATTTTTGAATACGGCCTTTACACTAAATCTATACTTATAATAAAGCTCAATGTGTGTGTTGGCGCTCTACAGGCCAGACCGTTGGACCTACAGCTACCAAATTTGGTACATGCATACCTTGGAGGTTCGGAATGTGCACCTCGGAGCCCTTTTTTCGAAATTTTAATTAGAATTTGAATTAATTAAAATTTAAGAGAAATTTCGACGTTTTTCCGTTATAACTTCCGAAAATATTATTGCACAAACATGATTTTTACATCAATTTAAAGATAAAAAAATTAGCTTTCTAACGGTATCAATTTTTTTAATTTATAACTTAAACTTCTATTTTTAGCGAATTTTTAAAGAAATATTTTAACCATGTTTTTATCACGTGACTGGATAAAATAAAAGAATGCCGGAAGTTCAAATAAAAAAAATTATCATCGCAAAATAAATCTACAGAAATGCAACTGTCAGCACGTGACAGGATAAAATAAAAGAAATATAAAATGTGATATTTTCTTTAAAAAATAAATGCAAATGATTCTATGATCGTTTGCAATATCTGTATCATTAATTCCATAAATTATCTTTATTTACAGTAAACCTGATTGAATTTAGACAGGATATGCATTGAAATCCGGACTTAATGGCATATTTATGTAATCGTTTGCAATATCTGTATCATTAATTCAATACTTTTTTTCCCTTTCTCGCTTTCTTTGAAAAAAAAAAACATATTTCATATTTTGGCAACATCATCGAAAAAAACATTTTTAATATTTTGGAAGCATAACCGATAGTTAAAACAGATTGATTTATAAAATTAAAGAATATTATTAGGAAAAAGGTGTTCTTTTAGAACTTTTCGTCCATCATCTTAAAGAAAATATTGCTTTCAGGCCAATCAGTTCCCGGAATTACTTCTAGGCTAATGAATATGTGATTTAATTGAAAATTTTAGAACGCATTATTCATGGCGAACCAGCTGGTCGCCAAAGGCGGCTAGTTTTAAATAAAATCGGTTCTGAGAAAGTCCATCTGTCCGGCTGTTCAAATTTAAATTAACACGATTACTACAAAATGAAAAAAGCTGGGTGGATAAGATTCGGTAAATAAATTTATCATTGATGGATAAATTTATCATCGATTCGGTGATAAATCATTATCATTTTTCAATCGGCACATCATTATAATTTTTCGGTGATGATCGATTCGGTGGATAAATGTATCATCGATAGACACTGGTGAAATTTTGTCCCAAATCCCACAATTCTATATTGACTGTCTGTCAAAAAAATGCCTGCCCAAATTAAAATTGTATTTTGATTGTCAGTCTGTCTACACTTTTAGAAACATAAACACGATTACTCAAACATATTGACTGAAATGAATCAAATTTAATATAAAAATTTGTGATTACGAGTGCACTTTTATTTCATATTTTCTTGTCAATATGATGTGAAAAACATATCTGAAACCCAATGTCATGTCCTTTTTTGTCATTCATTTGTCATTTTTTGAGTATTTTCAATTGAATGCCAGAAATAAATCCCCAAATTACTTTAATATTATCATCAAAAAGATGCAGTAAAAATACAAAATTCACACCAAAAGTTAATATGTCTTAGTTATTGCACTCCAGTGGATGTAATGTATTCTCTGGTACGTCAAACTTCTTAGAGAGTAAGCGAGAACGCTTTGGGGAGAGCATTTGCCAAGTTTCTAAATAAAATGAGCACATCATTATAAATAATAATTGTTTCAATTAATATTTTCAATTCAATAAAGAGTTGGAATATTAAAGCAAAATGAAATGGAAAATAATATTTTCCCGTCCAAATTCAACATATGTCAAAAATTAGGGAAAATATAATCTTATTCTATTTTCAAGCTTAATTTTATGGAGAAATTCAATTACGGCAATGAACATTTAAGATGTAATTTCTTTTACTAGAATTCCAAATATTCTTCCATTTATATGAAATTAAAAAACATATACTGCATAACAAAATTCTCTTCGCTCAAATTTATTGAAAGATATTCATAAATAAATATTAATTCACCCGTAGAAGTAACGAATTCGTATTAACTTAAAGTAAACACTGCAAAATGATTATAGAAAAAAATTCAATTAAATACATTTACTACATTTTAAAATTATATTTTATGTACATTAAAAATATTTTCATAAATCCAATTACTTTAACATAAATAAATTACTTCTTGAAAATCATCCACATCAAAAACCTGATTAAAGATATTGAAATGAAGGCAAATAAAAATTTCATCCAAAATATATCCTTGATGTTCTTATTTTAAATATAATTAATCGAAAAATATATAAATATTATCCACAAAGATACTTTTATTAATATGCCAAAGTTCATAGATATTGAATCTCAGAAATTGGCAAATTAATGCAACTTTTTCTAACATATTAATTTAAAATTGCTACTTTTAATAAAATAAATCTGAAATATTTCTGAATTTAACCATATACTTCGCCTTTGGGAATAGATAAATACGATATTTACGATATTTTTGAAGCATTAAGTAAGTCAAATGGTAAAGAATAAAGTAGTTATTTAATGCTATATTAATGTTAAATCCAATTAACAGCTTTTATATCTTAAAATTACACTCATAACTGTTAAAACCTAGAGATAAATTAATGCGATTTTACAAAATGAAAAAATAGGAAATTTTCGAAATTCTCTTCAAAAACATTGAATAAGGATAATATTTCAGGCCTGATTCTTTTGATTATTGCATTTTTTTTCTTCCATTCTTCCGCTTGAAATTTATTAATATCTTTATTATAACAGTACTAAGTTATATTGCATCTTTTTATTATATATTTCTACCTGGGCTTTGATAAGAGTGATTATACTTTGTAATATTCTTTAATCTTGCCTGGGTTATTTGCTTGGAATAGATCAAAACACATTTGCTCTTCTCATTTATTAAATTTCAAATTCATGTATTCCTATTTTGATCACTTTTGTATATGATACCATTAATGACATTATTTATTTAACTTCTCGTCTGCAATATTCGTTTGCTGTTTTTCCAGCTGCCCTTGATCATGTTGAAATAATAGTGCCACAGAAAATCCTTCCGGCAGGTGTACGGTCAAAATCTAACAAGTCCGTTAGCGGATAGTATTGTTTTTTACTCTTTAGGTATCTGACTACGTTGAAATCAGTGGCTGCAAATCACGCTCTTGAACTTATTTTTTGTCTTCTGTAATCTTGCCTGGATTATTTGCTTGGAATAAA
>JAPMOQ010047097.1:318454-345370 GCA_026543055.1 Argiope trifasciata
TGATTTGGTGTATGAGAAAGAACATACGTGTGAGAAAGAGAAAGTATATGAGTGTGGTTTGGTGTGTGGGAGAGAGAAAGTATGTGTGTGTGGTTTGGTGTGTGGGAGAGAGAAAGTATGTGTGTGTGGTTTAGTGTGTGGAAGATAGAAAGCGTGTGTGTGCATGTGAATACGTGTAAGGTATGTGTATTTAGTGTGTGTAAGAATGTATGTGTGAGGGAGAGAGAAAGCATATGTGTGTGGTTTAGTGTGGGACAGAGAGACAATATGAATGGGTGTACAAGCGTGCGTGTGAGTGTACATGTGTTTAGCGTGTGTATGGTATGTGTATTTGCCGTGTCAAATTGTGTGTATGTATATGTATATGGTGCGTGTGATAGTATGTATATGTGAATGAGAGGGTGGGCGGGTGAGTGTGGGTGTTGTAATATTCTATGATTATAGTTCGAGCTTTCGATGTGGTTCAAAGGAACTAATAAAACGTAAAGAAGTAACTAAGTATTAGGAGAAAGTAGGAGCATCTTGAATGGATTTTTTTAATTTTAATTAATTAAAATTGTGGTGAGATTTTGCTGCTTGCCTCCCGAAAATATAATTGCTTACAAAACATTTCAAAATTCAAAATATTCTTTTCTTAATGCTAAAGTTTATTCAACGCTTAAAAATATTTTTACTGTATTTTGACAATTTTTCATAAATTTTTTTAAGCATAATTTTCAACAACGCTTTTTCTCTTTTGCGTTGAAATTAAAACTGGTTTCATAGTTCCTTCAAGCATTTAATTACATAAAAGAGATTAATCTCCAAAGTCAAATCCATAATGAATCGATGCAAATTTAGGATATTAAAGTATATTTAAAATTGATTCTTTTTATTCAACATTACTTCAAATCTATGAACCAATTAATTTTTTGTAGAGCTATTTTTTATTTCCTTGCGAACTCTTCTCTTAAATAATAAAATAAATTAATTAAACAAGCTATTTTGATAAAATTGATATACATTTATTCTAACAAATCATAGATGTATGCCAAATTTTGATAAATTTTCATGCGACAACGATGGTTGACTGTTTGATGGTAGAGCTATTTGGGTGAAATTATCATACATTTAAACTAACAAAATTATAGATGAGGCCAAATTTTGATAAAATTGAATGCGACAACGATGATTAGCTATTGGGTAGTAGAGCTATTTGGGTGAAATTATCATACATTTGTACTAACAAAATTATAGATGTGTACCAAATGTTTGCCAAATACGACAAAGAAAAAATCCAAAGAGACAGTTCTGTAATTGCATGTGACAGCGGCAGTTGATTATTGGATGGTAGAGCTTTTTGGATGAAAATGGCAGAAATTTCTAATGCTAGATTTATGGCAAATTTTTGGCAAAATATGAAAAACAATCAAACTAAAAAGATGGTCTGTGTCTGCATGGGACGATTATTGGATCGTAGAGCTAGTTGGATAAAATAGGGATAAATTTTACTAGCATAATTATAGATTGAAGCCAAATTTTTCACCAAATACACAAAACAATCAG
The DNA here is from genome assembly GCA_026543055.1 of Argiope trifasciata. Classification (NCBI taxonomy): domain Eukaryota; kingdom Metazoa; phylum Arthropoda; class Arachnida; order Araneae; family Araneidae; genus Argiope; species Argiope trifasciata. The sequence continues at coordinate 320,000 of JAPMOQ010047097.1, forward strand.
ACCAAGGAGGTAATTTTGAATCTACGTGCGACAGCGATAATAAATTCAATAAAAACAAACGTAATAACTCTACCAAAATTGTTTTTGTTTTTAATTTTTAATAAATAAAAATGAAATGAATGAATCATTAAAAAACATTTCAATTTTTATTTCAAAATTCTTAACAACCAGCTTATTATTCTTCACGACAAAATTTCAAATTATTTTTATTATTTATTTTATACTATCTTCATCAAACAGATTATTCATTTTATTGAATAGTTTTGCAATCGAGAAACGACGAGCAAAACAGATTGTATTTAGAATTAAAGACTCATTTGATGGAGCAAAGTTGCTTCCCGAAGTTAGGGGTGGGGGGGCAATTTTGAAAGATTTATTAATTCATCTTTTGTTCAGAAAACTTTGGAGGGCCTCCATAAATTTACAATCCCAGCATTTAATGTTAATGAGTTTTCCATACTTGAAAAGAGTCCATTCCCGAAAGTAGGGGCCATGACGGCACCGATTGTTAATTTGCAGGCTTGTTTCGGTGCTTTGTAAGTTTCAGAGAGAATCCAAAATGAATTAATTTTATAAATGAAAATGGAATAAGCTCAGAAACCGACGGAAAAGTTTCTCATTTAAAATCATCTCTTTTGAGAAGTCGACATAAATCTCCTCCGTATTATTAGCGTGCTCGTTTTGTATGCCTAACAGATCTGGATTGAGTTTTTAAAAATTAAGAAAAAGAATAGTTTGTGGATTTTTTTAAAAACGTTCGAAGCAGAGCGTCAATTGGTATACAGTTCAAGTTTACGTATATTTTTATGTTCCTTTCACTTGTTTTGTTTATCTAATGTGTTCTGTTCTTCATCTTATTGCCCTTATTACATATTCGTAATAATATAGATTTTATCGAAATAACATTATACAAAAAAAAACTTATTATGAATGAAGTTATGTGTATTTTTTTTAAGATTTTATAAAAAATAGAAAAATTTCTTTATTAAATTGCATAACAATTTTAGGAATATAGAATGAAAATTTACCCATGCATCGTAAAATTGGGAAATTTTCTGTTGTTTGTAATTTTATATATCATTAGGTTGTAATAAGAAGAAAATATTTTAAGTGTGCAATGATGAGGAAACACCATTAGGATCAATGATGAGGATTTAAGTTCATGATGAGTTATGTCTAGTCAATACACTGTAATTGGAAATTGTCAATATTTATAAATTGGTATATAATTAGCTTGTAATAATGAGAAAATATCTGAAGTCTGAAATGAAGAGGAAATAACCTTAGGCTTAATGATTCATGGTAATGATGAGGTATGTTGTCAATGCATTGTAATGATGGAAAATCGTCTATATAAATTTATACATCATTAATCTGTAATAGGGAAAAAAATATCTGAAGTCTATAATGATGAGGATTCAGACTAATAATAATGTATGTAAATTCAATATAAATTAATTTATAAATTTATATATCTGTAAGTTGTGAAAGTGAAACATTATTGGTAGTATATAATGATGAAGAAATGTCATTAGAATTACTATGAGGATTGCATATAATTTATAAAGGTAAACTATTGTTAATAGTTTATAATGATAGTCAATAGGTTATAAAGAAAAAGTTTTCGCAGTTGCATTATATATTGATTTTTCTAAAAAAAAGACGATTAGAAGACTTTTGAAAGCTGGATTTGAAAATTTCTACCTTTTTTGTAAAATTGAAATTTTTTTTAGATACTATGTTTGAAATATGCATAAGTTTTTAGAATGTTTCATTAAATCTGAATAACAAAAAGTCATTTTAAATGTTCTAAATTTTAATATTTATGATACATAAAAATACACAAAACCTGCGGTGAATTTCAACTATTCATAATTTACATTTGAACCACAACAATGCAATTTCTTCAAGAACTCAATTCGAAAAAAGAAGGCCATTTGTGGTCGACTAAAAAATACACATAGAAATTTCTTATTACTCTTATTTTCATAAGGCACTGAAGATTATGCCTTAACATCTAAAAGTAAGAAGAAAGCACAACCACGCTTTTGAATGTAAATTTTTTTCGTAAATTTGCACTCAAAATCACTAGCAGAAGTTAAACGCTTGAATACATCGTCCTTAATTCTCCATCTAAGCGCCAAGCTATACACTTTGTCATTTACATTCAACGTCTGGAAAACAACTTCTCCTTCGTATTAAGCTTCAAGTCCTTCATTCCTCCCACCCCGTAAACCAACCCCCACACACTAAATTTTCTTTCGCCTGCTTCTACAGCAAATGGAATGAAATAAAATAAAGAATTTGGGGGGAGGGAGGCGTGGAATCCGCAGTGACTTGTGCATTCTTCGGTTGCATTTTTTATTTTATTTATATATTTCGTTTTCCCTCTATCTTCCCAATGTAAAATCCGAATGTAATAAAAGCTCGTTTATGAATGTAAATCCTGCTGATTTCGGAAAATATCCATATGTCATTTTAAGCGCTTGCCATAAAAGCTAGGACTCATCAAAAAACATGCAATGGAAAAATGTTTAAAAATGGAAGAAAGAGAACAGAGTTGGAATAAAAAGAATAAAAAAAATAGTTGGATATATAAATATATATACATATAAGGAACGGGAAATGTATAAAGTTTATTTTTCTCATCCAAACCCAAATTTCACTTTGTATTCGCTTAAGAAAAGTATGTATAGGGATTTTTTTTTTTTGCTTTATTTTTTCCCCATACTAACGTTATTATCCCTTTTCTATTCCTTTTTATGCATTATAAGGAGGGAGGAAATCTGGCAAATAAGTTCACATTTAAAAGACGAAGGAATGATTCTCCTTACACACATTGAAAATGGGGGTGGAGGAGGAAAAAAATAAAATAATAAAAAATTCGAATAAAAAATAAATAAATGAATAAAAGAATAACTTTTTTCTTTTCTTCACGCGCGCATAAATGAATGGCTTAGAATTTTAGTGCTCTGTGCCAAAAGTTACTTTAAAAGAAGAAGAAAAAAAGGTTGGAGCTGATAAGGGGTTACTTAAAAGACCCTCCAAAAAGAATTGTAAATCAAAGGAAAAGGATTTATTTAGTTTTCTTGAGTGAATTATGCTCAATGTGACTTCTTCGCAAAATACGAACCGAAAACTTCGAATCTTGCAAATAGCTTGTGTTACACATTCGAAGACATTTTCGAATAGAAAATAACACAATTATGAAACTGATTTATTAATGCCTTTCCTCCCCCCCCCTTTTTATTTACTTTTTTCTAAAAAAAATTATTACATTTTATTTTCCCCTTTTCGATATAAATCTGAAAAATACTGAATATTTAAAAATCGAACGTTAGTTTTCAAGGGAAACAACGTACACATCTCAATCAAATTGGATTTAGGATTAAAATAAATATAATGTTATTTTACATTTAAAATTTATGCGCTAAGAAGATAAAAAGCTGTATCCGAGCTATTTAATCTTATAATAATTTTATAATTCAATTCCGTGAAATATCTAGAATTTTAAAAGTACACTTCGTTAATAAAACACGCGATTTCATCTTCAAAAGGATGCCTATACACAAAGAGAGGTGGGTTAACTATACATTTTTAATGAGAAACATAAAAACAATTCTACTTTGAGATGATTATCGTAAAAAAGGATTTATTAAAATGTCGCATCGTATTTACTCAAGAGTTTTGACTTAATTGAATTTGAGAAAGCGTTAAATAAAAATTAATTAGGCTTCTAGTTTAACCATAAGCTATATGAATTCGTATTCATTTGGGAAATAACAAAGATTTTAATAAATCTTTGGAATGATCAAAGGAATGATAGTTTACTTCTTACCGTAATTACACTTTGTCAATAGTGGTTTGTCTGTGGAATGTTTTGAAAGATGCGTAAGATTATCTTATTGTATTATCTTTTTAAGATTCGAAGAATATTTACTGCGATATGAATTAATTAAGCTGGCTTTATAAAAATGTTTTTATTTTATTCTAATATCAGAATGTAGCGTTTACCTGAATGGAAATCCCAACATGAAAAATTGTAACTTTATAAGAGAATTCTTTGAAATTTTTATCTCTTCACGTTAGATAGACATTATACATTATATAGACATTATTATTATTAGATATTATATAGATATTATTAGAAATATTATTATATGCATACTGTTAAACATTAGTTAGATATAAGTAGACACATTATTTTAGATAGATTTTGTTAGACATTAGATTGATATTATTAAACAATATATAGACATTATTAGAGATATATCATTAGACATTAGATTGATATTATTAAACAATAGATAGACATTATTAGACTTTGGATAAATATCATTAGTCATATTGTTAGAAATTGGATAGAAATTATTAGAAATATTATTATATATACATTATTAATTATACATACATTAAATATACATTATTATACATACTATCTACATATTATTAGACATTATTATAAATATTATTATAGACATACTATTAAAAGTTAGATAAACATTACGAAATATTATTATATAATATTAAACATTAGTTAGATATAAGTAGACATAATATTTTAGATCTATTATTAGACGCTAGATAGATCTTAACAGATATTAGCTAGATCTTAACAGATATTAGATAGATCTTAACAGATATTAGATAGATCTTAACAGACATTAGATAGATCTTATCAGATATTAGATAGAAGTTATTAAACAAAGACATATTATTAGACATTGTATAGACATTATTCGGCAAATTATAAGGCATCATTAAACACATTATTATAGATAGATTATTAGATCATCGATAATCATTATTAAACATACTGTTATAGATATGATATTAGACATTAGGAAGACATTATTCTCAACCTGTAAACACTAAAATTCTTGTTACATTATTTTTCAAAAATTAGTTTCATAATGTTAAGATCCAGCTTCGTCAAACACTTAAGTTATTTTGAAATAAATCACACAAATTTAGATTTTCACACATATATGCAATGAAAAGGGCTAGAAATGCAATAACTTAAGAGGAAAGCTCAAGAAGTTCGAGTGACACCTAAGCTCTCTTCTTCAAACTTCCACACTCCGGCAACGGGGAAAGATTTGGCACAAAATAGTTTATTTGACCTGAATCAGGTCTACAAGCATTGAGATTCTTACAAGGAATCGAATCTTGAATTCGGATGATGCAAAGTTCAAATTTGAGCTTTTTACCTTTTTACCACAGCTGCTTTTTGAGATATAATATCTCAAAAAAAAACTCATTAGCCATGTATGTGAAAAATTGACAAATATAATTATCTGAACATTTAACATGATTGGTAACCTTTTTATGTGTATGATAAAATATTGTCTTTTGTAATAACAAATAATCTCATTCAGAAATCGAACGCATATTTGTTTTTTGTTTGTTTGTGTGTGTGTGTGTTTTTTTTTTTTGGTAATTTGCATTACATTTCGAAATTTTAATGAACTCATACAATTATTTATGAGCGGTGTACCAACAGTAGTATATGGGGGCGACATTTTTTTTTTAGGATTTAATAATTGTGGAAAATTGAGGTTTAGTTATTTCCACATAGCACCTTGACTTAGCTTTTAAATAATTGTTTTAAATTAAATATTAATAACTCTTATGATTTCATTTTCATTTCCCGTTTTGATACATCGACAGCAATAATTCAGGTAACTACAAATACCCAGGTACTGCATCTGGAATCAGTTAGGTTATCATAACCATATCAGTTATCTGGTATGGTTTATTACATAAATAGATCAAATGCTCATTACTATGCTGCATGGAGTGCTTAGAAGTGGAGATTTGAATTTCATTAAATAGAGGGTTCAAAATAAGGTTATTGGATCAATAAAGATAACCGAAATACGAATTTGAAAATTTAAATGCTAAGAAATTTAACAATGTTTCTATGCACTGAATTTTATCTATCTAGCTCCCTTCGTTTTGTAACTGTAGTGTTAACTTATATTCGAAAAGATGGACAGACGGACTTCCGCTAGGTAGATTTTAAACACAATTTGATCGAAATCTACAAATTTGGTATAAAGATGGTATACCAAATTCCATTTGTCTATCTGAAAGCGCTTTTGAGTTATATTTGTCAAGAATAGATAGACATTCATTTTCCAGGATTGTTTTTTTTTTTTCGAAGTCTAAAAAGTAAAAAATCGTCAAAATTTCTATTTCGAATTTTTTGACTATTATTGTGCTTCCTCTATATGAAGTACGCGGGAAATTGAAAACATATAATATTTTCTTTTCTTTTAAACATATGTTATAATGTGTGAGTGAAGTGCTTTTCTTTTTCCTTTTTTTGAGCATATTAATTATAAAAATTTAATTATTTAATTTCCTCCAAAAAACGCTACGTTTTAGGGAAATAACAGCTATGATGTCATAGCTCCCCGTTAACCTTTTAAAAACGCATCTTTTGTCAAAGAAGCATACGTAATAATAATGCAATACTGGTAATCGCAGGTAAAAAACATATGTGATTAAAATATGTTGATGCATATTGCCTACACGATTTTAAGCTTCAATTATCGGTTGCCTTCAATTATTCATAACGCCCTAACGAAAACCACATCATGGTCTGACATGATAATAAACATCAACCACATCAACCTCACTTAAAAATCTATAAAGCTATCAGCATACATATGCTAAAGGTAAATTCTTCGTAAAATATGGTGTTAGTCTCTTAACAGTTAAAAAAAAATGTATGGTATTAATCAATGCAAATACTTCTCAAAAATTTCATATTCTCTTACATAATACCGAACCAATTCAAAAATTAGCAAAATTAAATAATGAAATAAACTATCAGCTCTTTAACATCAAGATAAAAATCTAATAAGCTTGAAAATTCTTAGAGAAAAAACGAAGTTACCTGCCAGCGGTATGGTAAATACGAGGTACTCAAGTAATTTAACTATCTCTAGTTGTTTCATTCTTTTTATAAAATAACTGAATCCTCCCTTTGAAATAAAGAAACAAAATTTAAAAAGTTAACTTCCCTTTCTCAACTTTCTGTCGTCTACTTCTTAATTACTTTAATCCAAAGATGGCTTTTATCTTAAGTACCTGCAATAATTGAAAATTTTAACTTAATTCCTATCAGCTAAGCGAAACTACCCAATAAAAACGAGAAAAAAAATCAAGTTAATATAATACAAGCCTTGGTTTTCAATTCAACTTCCCGCAACTTGCGATTTATTAACTTAAAAATAAACCCAGTTCCTGTTGCCACGCCGCAGCAGTTATTTTCCTCTTAATTTCAATTAAAATCGCTGTTTCCCTCTAAAGGGTTGGCAGCAGAAAGAACTTTAAAATCACCAAATCAGGGGCGAAACTCTTAGTGCAATCACCATTAAGCTTGTAACTACATTCATGGACTCCCTGCATAAATTTCAGACGATAAAAATCAGTTGGAAATGACTGTCTGCCTTTTCGTTCTAGTCGAATATTCTTTTTCCCCGTCTATCGTTCTTATCGTCTGCTGTTTGGTTCGACCCCTTCTCCCCACCCCTCTCCTCCCTCTATCATCTTCATCGGCTTGATAGGGTTCCAGAATAATGGAACGTTTCTAAATTAGATGATTCGTCACTAGAGTTGAGACTTTTTAGAAAAGTGCCGATCTTTTACTGGTGTATTCACAAACGATTTTTTTTACAAACGGCTAACGTTGGCTTACTTTTAAGTTGATATTTTATTTATTCTATGCTAGCGTAACTTTGCTTTTCAATTGATTTTATTTTTATGTTTATTTGTGCTGAGTATTCTAGACATATGTATTATACATTGTAAAATCAAGTTACTCTAGGTTAGCAGTCTGATATTCTGCAAATAATAACAGTTAGAAGAATAAAATATTTTATTATTTAAGATACCTAATTTTCTACAATTTATATTAAGCGCTTCATTTATAAAAAAATATTTAATATAGCTTTAATATTTTATAAAGTTTATAAAAATTATCTGTAGATTTAAGCTTTAAAAAATATATTTATGAGCTGATTCGTCATTCAATTCTATTTAGAGAGAGTTGAATTCTATCAATTGTATTTAAAGATCTAAAATTGAACTCATAGTAATGTCTATAATATTCTGAATCCTAATGGTGTTAATTTTCATATGTGGTTTCGTATACATCTGGCATTAAAACTGAAGGAAAAATTATACTGTACTTCGCTCATGCGCAGTTAAAATTTGTTTTCCTAAGAATTCTTGAACATTTTTATAAATCCTTTTAATTTAATATAATGCTTAACTAACTTTAATGATTTATTTTGATGCTTTAATGATAATACTTTAATGATTTATTTTGAATTTAATATTATTACACAAATTTTTAATCTTATACTGTAATAATTATAATTATATAATGTTTTTATATAAATCTAAATAATTTTTAATATATAATATAATGCTTTAAATTTAAATAAATAAAAAATTAATAATAAATTTCAATGAATTTGATATAATATTTTAATATTTCATATAAATAATTAATACAATACTTAAATTTAATATAATAATTCAATTGAAATTTGGAACAAATTATGCACATTTCGCATTATTTTATTGAAAACTCTGTCTTCTATATACAAAAAAACTTTATTGTTGGATTTTATAATAAAATACATTTCTCTATACATACATGATTTTTTTATAAAATGCAGATAAATTCAGATATTGGTCTTATTATATAAAACACTTATTGAAAAGTTCTAATCATAATTTATTTCTGTAAATTCGAAAATTATTGTCGTCTTCATCAATTACAGGTCGATTAACCTAATGCGTCCATGACCTTATATTTATGATAAAATATTATTATAAAATATATTTTACATTACTAAAATTTGATTATACATCTGATTATTTCATATTTCAATTAACAGATTCTGCAAAACAATAGTTTTTAACTTTATCTTCATTTAAATTTTATTGTTTTAGTATAATTTATCATAATTATTCATGTTTTTATAAGCTAGCAAATTCTTAAGTATATAATAAGGTTAAAAATTTCAAGAATTTCTGTTTTCATCACTTTTTTCAAGAGATATATTATAAATAAACATGTTAAAAGAGACACATTTGTAGCAAGTTACTAATATTAAAAATGCACCTTTAATTTATTTATTAAGCTAAAAAATGTGCTGAAATATGAAGTTACATTAGCGAATCATTCAACCAGAAACTTCATGAAGGTCTCTAAATATCTAAGTTCACCACTAGATAAACTTCGAATAACTCAAAACTATGAAATCCATTGCAAATCTTGATACTGTGATGATATACAGCTTCTTAGATCTTATATCTCGAGTTTCAGAAACTAACTGTATTGCACGATACAAACTATAACATTGTGAAAAATTACCACTTATGTTATATTATATTGCTAGTCAAATAATACTTAACTATGAAATCCGAAACAGAATTTGATATTCTGATGATATTCAGCTTCTTAAGTGTTACATCACGAATTCCAGCATCTAGTCCCAAACTGCACAGTACGATGCAAACTATATCTTTGGGGAAAATTATTGCAACTTAGTTTATATATTGCATGTCAAATAACATCAAACTATGAAATCCGAAGTAGATTTTGATACTTCGATTGATACTTGATTTTGATATACAGGTTCTTAGATCTCATATCACAAGTTGCAGCATCAACTGTATTGTATACTTTGAGAAAAATTACCACTTATACTATATTACAAGTCAACTAATACTTAACTATGAAATCCAAAGCAGATTTTGATTCTATTACGATATTTAATTTTTTAGGTCTTACATCATGAATTCCAGCATCTAATTCCTAATTGCACTGTACGATGCACTATATATTTCGAGAAAATTATTACCATTTAGGTTATAAATTATATATCAAATAACATAAAATTGTGAAAACTGAAACAGATGATCCTTTGATGATATTCAGATCACGAGACATCACGAGTTCCAAAATATAATTATATTGCAGGATACAAAACTCAAAAAGAAAAAAAATATTACCACTTATATTATATTACAAGTCAAATAACACTTAACTAGGAAATTCGAAGCAGATTTTGATGCTCCTATAATATTCAGCATCTAGTCCCTAATTGTCATTAGGGACTAGAATTACATCACGAATTCCAGCATCTAGTCCCTAATTGTACTGTTTGATGTAAACTATATCTTTAGGAAAAATTATTACCACTTAGGTTATATATTACACGTCAACATAAAACTATGAAATTCGAAGCAGAGTTTCATACTCTGATTATATACAGTCGCTTAGATCTTATATCATAAGTCCCAGGATGTAGTTCCTAACGTTAATGTATCAGACAAACTATAAATTTGAGAAAAATTACCACTTAAGTAATATATTTCGTCCGTTCATCTTCTGTTAAAGCTATTAGTTTAACTAAACTTTTCCATGCACATGGGCAGCATACTAAGACATTTTAAGTTCACCCACTGCAACATAGCGGTTGTTAACCATAAACAACGTAACGATGATAATTACACTCATAAATTTCAGAGTCAAGATTAAATACTCATTCATTTTTTTATTGCTATTTAACCTTTTAAATGAGAAACCTTTAAGTAAAATCGTGAAATGAATGTAGAAAATAAGTAAAAAAAGAATATAGCTAATTGCTGTAGATGGTATCACTTATTAGACGTTTTTAAATCTTCTTTTGCAAAAGTTAAAATCTTGCCTTATTCAGAAACTGAAAATTCTACATCAATTCTTTCGCGTGTTTATCCGATTAAATTAAGGTGGTATGAAGAAGTGAGAATGTTATATAATAATTATAGTAATCTCATTACGTTTTTTCTTTTCAAATTTCAAAACCGCTAAACGTATGGAATAAATTTTCATTTATAAACTAAGAATATAGTTGTTTTAAGTAAATATTAAAAGATATATTAACAAGATAAAATTAGAAATCCTAAGAAAAGTCTTACAAAGAAATTTAAGAATATCTTACAAGAAATGCAGAAAACTTGAAATAATTTTTAAAATTTTATTCTTAGAGATACCAACAGATATAATTTAAATAAAAAAAACTAAGACGACAAGATATAAGATTAATAATAGATATGCTAAGAATGCAATTTGCAGCCACAGCTAGAGATACTTTCCAAGAAATTTTTAAGAAAAAAAATTGAAAAATTGAAATTGTAATTGATGTAATTGAAAAAGGGGGTAAATTTAAAATTATTGCAATGTCTTTAATGATGCGGTATAGAGTCACCTAAAACCACCATTAGTGCTCCGAATTTAGTTAAATATTATCTAAATTTGTAAGTAAATCACTTAATAAATCAGATTAAAATAGCACACACTCTTGTCCATAAATTAAAGATCATGCAAATTCAGGAAACGAAAGATTCAGAAACAAAACAAATGCGACATATTTATGAAACATATTTATTAAATAAAAGGTAAAGAGTGAAAAAGATGCAATATTATTTGATATCATTTTAAAAATTGCGATAAATTTGCTCGCTTGAGCAAATTATGAAAAAAATCTTTATTTATAAAAACCAGTACTATATGGTCAGATTAATATATAGAATGTCACACAGACAATGCAATACAGTCCGTACAATGTCTGGGCATGCTGAGTATCAAATTGTCGATCTGATCTTGGGTAATATTACACCATTCGTCGAGCAATGCTCTCCACAGTTTTGGAAGACATGCAGAAGGTGGTTGACGGGCTGCAACTCATCGGCCAAGCATGTACCACACATGTTCTACTGAATCCAGGTCCGGTGAGAATGCTGGTCAGTCCATACGGGTAATATCCTTCGATGGAAGACATTTGTTTACGATGTTTGTACGTTGAGAAGATGCATTGTTATTCATAAACACGAATTCATGGCTTCCCGAACAAAAGTACATTTTGTTCCAGAATGATGTCCCAGTAGATTTGACCTGTCATGGTTCCAATTTGAACATGCAGGTCAGTTCGGGAACCTAGAATAATTCCCAAATGAGCAATCCTGCGCCACCGTAGCCGTGTCGTTTAATGGTCTTTTTTTCGTGGTAACGGGTACATAGCACTCTTCATATGAAAGTCCGACGAGAAAAAGACAGCAAGCTAAACCTGGACTAATCGGAAAACATCCCACAAACCCACTGTTGCGGTGTCGATGATGCATACTCTCTACTCCAGGTTAACCACAGGTGACAGTGAGTTGCAGTAAGTGGAACACATCTTGCAGGCCTAAGAGTACATAGATCAAACTGCCCTAAGCGTCTGTGCATGGTCTGCCTTGAAACTGTCGTACATACGGCAGAAGAGAGCTGACGAGACAGGTCTAATGCTGTGCTCCGTCTGTTTCTTTTGGCAGTAACTGCCTTCACCTAAAATCCCCTTGGAATCGTTGCCAAAGCCTGGAGATGACACTCTGGGTGATTTCAAGCTCCTCGGATGCTTTCAGCTGGATACGCCCAAATTTCAAACGGCCTATAATTGTACTTAATGCGTCCTTCACGTCTGAACTACACGGTTACTGCACTGAGAGGCTTACAAAGCGTTTTTTTAACTAATTTCATTATTTTTTAATAAAAACGTCTAATGAGATATCTTTTCATATATTGAATAAATCAACTGTCAGTAACAATGCTCAGTAAAACCATCTTAAAAAATATCTTTTAATATCTTGTGGGAAAAAAAACATCTTAAAGAAATGTTAAAGAAAATAGTTTATTTTTGTAACCATTTAATTATGTATTATTTACCATCTTCTCTGATTTTGAGAAACTTCTCTTCTTTTTTAACTAAAATCATTTTCGAAACTAAATAATTAATTTGTAATAATTAATTTAACCTTTTATGACAAGTTTATTTTTAAAAATCATCCATTAAATTATTTTTAATAAAACCGTCTAAAGAAGTTATTCATTTATTGCATTAAACAGATTCCAGGATTTTTTAAATAGTTTGTAACATTGTTCTATAAAATGTTATAAGAGGATGTCCGTTAATTTCTCGAGAAAAGAAAACCGTCTTCAGAAAATTTTTAAGGAAACCATTTATTTCTGTAACCATTTAATTATTTGTTTTTTACCATCTTCACTGATTTTAAATAACTTCTGGTTTTTTAATTAAAACCATTCTTGGAACAGTTAATCTGTAAAGTATAACGTTTTATGGCAAGAATGATTTTAAAAATCCTCCACTAATTTTTTTAATTAATCCGAGTGAAGATGGTGTCTATTCATTTATTACATGAAACAGATTTCAGAAATTTTTGGATATTTTGTAACATTGTTCAATGAACCATTTTAAGAGGATGTCCGTTAATTTCTTGAGAAAGAAAGACGTTTATTTTTGTAAACACTTAATTCTGTATTTTTTTTATCATGTTCCCTGATTTTGACTATCTTCTCTTCTTTCTTTAATTAAAACCTTTCTTAGAGCTTAATAATTAATTTATTAAGTATAACCTTTTATGGAAAATTGCTTAAAAACCCATTTTATGACAAGTTTGTTTTTAAAAATCATCCATTAAATTATTCTTAATAAAACCGTCTAAAGAAGTTATTCATTCATTGCATTATAGAGATTTCAGGATTATTTAAATAGTTTGTAACATTGTTCTATGAAATCATTTAATAGGATTACTTTAATTTCTTGGGGGAAAAAAGAACCGTCTTCAGAAAATGTTAAAAAAACCGTTTATAAATGTAATCATTTAATTCAGTTTTTTTTCTATCATCTTCACAAGTTTTGACTAACTATTTTCAGAGCTTGATAATTCATTTGTAAAATATAAATTTTGTAGACATGGATGTTATTTAAAAACTTCCAGAAAAGCATTCTTTAACTTTAAAGAAAAGTATTCTTTAACTTTTTTAATGAGACCATTTAAAGAAGATGTATATTCATTTATTGAATGAAACAGATTTCAAAATTTTTAAAATAGATTGTAACGTTGTTCACTAAAACTATTTTAAGAGGATGTCCGTTAGTTTCTTGAGAAAGAAACCGTCTTCAGAAAATCATTTATTTTTGTAACCATTTAATTCTGTATTTTTATTAAATTCATTGTTTTTTGACTAACTTTTCCTCTTTCTTAAAACAATTTTCATAATTTATTAATTTGTAAAAATAAAGTTTTTAGATGCGATTCCTTTTTTAAAATCATTCTTTAACTTTTTAAAATAAAACCGTCTAAAGAATATGTTTATTCATTAAACAGATTTCGGAATATTTTTTTATTGTTTAAGTGGATATCCTTTAATTTCTTCTGGGTAAACCGTCATCAGAATATGTTAACTTTACGGCGCATAAATAACGATTATAGTAAAAAGAATTTTTTTCTTTCATTATTTGTATTCACAAATATAGCCTATTGTTTATTCCACTACGCATAATAAAATAAAATACATCGAAAATAAAACGGATCATTTTTTTTACAAAATTTTCCTTAATTTCATAGAAAAAAACGTTTGCAGAATTTATTAAGCGAAATCATTAATCAAACGATAAAAACAATTACACAGGAGATGAATTTCCTTTTTCTTTTACAACTAATTTCATGAATATAGTTTATTATCTGTTCTACTATGCGCAAAGCAATAGATCCTCCGGAAACTAAAAAGATCCATGTCTTTACAAACAATTTAAACAGCCACGCTTTGCTGGATTCCTGCGAGGTAAATACTTCCATTCTAATCCACCGTGAAAGAAGGATGTTCTTTGTTTTCGCCTTTCACTCGTTGGGATTGTCGGACATCGACAAATTCCCGACTCGCAGATAACAAATGCAATTCTTACACAATTGTTTCACAGTTTAGTTAACAGCGAAGTTAAGGAAGAATATCTAGCCCCTAATTTATTAGACGAAACCCACCGAATCGAAGCGCCATCTATTGGAGAGAACATTTCTCCGCTCACTTCTAAACCTAATTTCCGTCTGCTAAATGATATTTCCCTTTATATAATCCCTAAAGGATTTTTCTCCCTTGAGAAAATTCCTTATTCCTTTCTTTAGAATTGCATTTTGGGTTGAAAGGAAGTAGAACTTCGTGCTTTTAGGGAAGAAAATGCGAAATAAAGCAAAATCTGTTTCATTTTTTTAAAGGAAAAAAAAAAAGAAATTTTGTATTTGAATTTCCTATTTGGGAAACTAAATAAGCACGGGTTTATGCACCTTGTATCAGTAATGGACTTATTTTGAGTTCCAGATTTTCAATTCTAGTTACATTAATTTTTTTTAAACTCAACAAGAAAAATGAAATCGTTTGCTTATAAAGAAAATTGAGTGTAATAACTGAATAACTATTTTTCCAAATATTCTGTTTAAAACATAGATTTAAACATTAATATCTTTGATTAAGTTTTAAAACTCTGTTACAATCTCTCTGGATATGCAAAGATATGCAATTTTTACTATTTCAAAGAATAAAAATTGGATGAAAAATAATAAAAAAGATTTTAATTGAAAAAATATATAATAAATGAAATCTACGATCGCAAATTTCAAGTTATTTGAGAAGATTATTATTTTTGAAGTCATTATTTGTCTTTATTAATTTAAGTCATAAATCAGTTTAAACGGTTTGAAACAATCACGAGACTTCACTTTTTGTTTTTGAGGTCAACCGATTTCAAAATGGGAAAAAAAAACCCGTTTTTTTTTTAAACATTGTTGCATGCGTATTCTGATAGTCTCTTGATTGTTTCAAACCAATTTAAACTTTGTAATTATTTAAATTAATGAAGACAATACGTAAGAATTCTGAGAATGAATAATTTTAAAATCAAGTTGTGACTTCAGTTGACGATAAATCGCCAAATGTGGCAACCTTATGCACTTCTAATAACCCTAAAAAAGAAAAATTGATATGCCTCAAAGCGATAAATCGTCAATTTGTTGCCTACATATTTTGAGGCTTCAAAACCCTCAAAACAAAGTAACATCATGTTCTCACAAGATAATAACTATTGTGAAATTGTAAAACGAATTGTACATTATGCAGGGAACATTTAGAAATACGATAGCTTTTAAAGCTGAACAATAAGTTTCAAAGAATTGCATTGAGAAAATATTCGCTTTTTAAATTAATACTTGGTTAAACCTTTTGACTTATAACAATGGTGGATATCAAAGAGTTAAGGAAAATTATTTTTATATTCTTCTTATTAAAAATTTCACTTTCTTTTTTTTTTGCTTGATTTGTTTTTTTTTAATCCATATTTCTTTGTCCTTTATTTACATAATGAACGACCATTAAATATATATTTAAAAAATTCTGTTTAGGAATCAATTTCAATTAAAACTTAAACTGAAATTGAAATAAATTTCGTTATAAAATATATATATAATATACAAAGAAGAATAACTGACCGACATGTGTTTTTTCTGCTCCACAAACGATTCTTTTTTTTTTCCTGAAAGTTTCAATAATATTAAGAATCAATGAAGCAGTTTATTATTCTATAAGTAATTTATATTCTTTCTTATAAATGTAATCAGTGATCCTTTTTTGACAAAAAATATATTACAATTATTTTTATAAATATTGTGGTCCAAAATATACAAATATTACTCGATATACAGAATTTTTGTTTTACTAATACACTGAAGTGACAAAAGTCATGGGATGACTGTTAATATCGTGTCGGTCCTTCTTTTGCCCGGCGAAGTGCAACAACTCGACGTGTCATGGAGTCCACAAGTCGTTGGAAGTCCTCTGCAGGAATATTGAGCCATGCTGTCTGTATAGACGTCCATAATTGTGAAAGTGTGGATGGTGCAGGAGTTTAGGCACGAACAGACCTTTCGATGATGTCCCATAAATGCTCGATGGGATTCATATCGAGCGATCTAGGTGGCCAGATCATGCGCTGGAATTGTCCGGAATGTTCTTCAAACCAATCGCAAACAGTTCTGTCCCGGTGACATGGCGCATTGTCATCCATAAAAATCCCATCGTTGTGTGGGCACGTGAAGTCCATGAATGGCTGCAAGTGATCTGCAAGCAGCTGAACATAACCATTTCCAGTCAATGATCGGTTCAGTTGCACCAGAGGACCGAGTCCATGCCATGTAAATACAGCCCACACCATTATGCAGCCACCACCAGCTTGAACAGTGCCTTGCTGACAGTTTGGGTCCATGGATTCGTGGGGTCTGCGCCACACTCGAACTCTACCATCAGCTCGTAACAACTGAAATCGTGACTCATCTGACCACGCCACGGTTTTCCACTGGTCTAGGGACCTGTCGATATGCTCACGAGCCCAGGAGAGTCGCTGCAGGCGATGTCGTGCTGTCAGTAAAGGCACTCGAGTCGGTCTTCTGCTGTCATAGCACAAGGAAGACAAATTTCGCCGCACAGTCCTATCGGACACGTCCCTCGTACCTCCCACATTGATTCCTGCAGTTATTTGACGAAGTGTTGCGTGTCTATTAACATTGACCATTCTACACAGACGTCGGAGGTCTCGGTCGTTAAGTGCAGGTGGTCGCCCACTGCGCTGTCCATGATGGGATGTGATGCCAGAAATTTCATACTCTCGGCACACTCTTGATACTGTGGATCTCGGAATGTTGAATTCACTAACGATATCCGCAATGGAATGACCCATGCGACTAGCTCCAACTAACATTCCACGTTCAAAGTCTGCTAATTCTCGTCGTACCGCCATAAATCACGAAAAACCTGTTCACATGAATAACTTGAACACAATTGAAAGCTCTGTAAAATGAACTGCGCATTTATACTTTTTATCTGTGATACTACTGCCATCTGTATATTTGCATATTGCTATCCCATGACTTTTGTCACTTCAATGTAATTCAAAATTTCTAAAAAAACATGTTTTATAGTTAATGATTTTCAATGCAGGGAAACTGCATATATGAAAGCTTCATTATGTTGTCATCCATAAATTTTATTGAGATTCAATTCATCGAAATCCACTTTTCAAAAATACACAGCATACAAATTTGGAAGTGTAAAGTAAAAAGACATGATGAATTTACAATATATTTAACGTATATATTGTAAATAGAATAAAATATTAAAACAAATATAAAGCTGAATCACATTTTACTTGAATTTCACATTGGAAAGACATTTCACATCATTTCATTCAATGGCACCATTTACTGAAAATAAATATCAAGCTGACTCACATTTTACTTAGATTTCCCATTGGAAAGACATTTCACATCATTTCATTCAATGGCACCATTCACTGAAAATAAATATAAATCTGACACATTTTACTTAGATTTCACATTGAAAAGTCATTTCACATCATTTCATTCAATGGTATCTTTTACTGAAAACTTATTATTCAATCAATTATTGAAGCACATGGTAAAATGAAAATTAAAAAAGTGATTGAAACATATTAATTACAATTTTTTTCAAAAACTGCAATTGAAAATGTTATAATATGTATATGGTATAATCAAAAATTTTGAAAATGAAATGAAATAAAGATTTGAGGAATAATAAAGTTGAGATTAAACACGCTTTTATTAATATAATAATAATAATATATATATAGTTTATCGAAAGTTTGAAATTCTAAATAAAGTGTTTTTAAAAGAATAAAAGTGGTTCAATATTTAGTTTGAAATATAGTAAAATGAAAATGCTTCAGTATTCCTGAATGTCAATACTGAAAGTATTGACTCGAAAGTCTGGGAAAATTCCTGAATACTTTTCTGGAGACAATCAGAAAAGTCTAGAACTTTTATCTTTTAAACTAAAGAAGAGTCTAGAATGTTCTGGAACACGAAATAAATAAGAAACAAATCAAGAAAAAATACGTGACAAAATTTTAAATCTACCGGGATTCGAACCTATGATCTACGGCTACCAAATTCGTGTTTGAACCATTCGGCTATGGAGACTCGATTGCCATTTTTCAATCGGTGATATAATTAATATCATTGTAATATAACTAATTTTTTAAGTTACAAAAAAGAGCTTTTTAAGTTACAAAACAGTAATAGACCATAATGTACAGAAAAAATAATTATTGATTAAATTATTTTTTAAATAAAATTCTAATAAAAATTTTCATAACTTTTCTTAGAGAGCGCTGACTGTAACTGTAGGCTAAATTTGATAGTTCTAAGTCAAAAAATCTGTTCTGCAGTTTAATTTGAACTAATTTTACATTAAATTCCGTGACGTATCTAGACATATTAATAAAATATATAAATATGTATTTATTTATATCCGCAAATAATGTTCACAAATAATAGAAATTATCCACACAAAACAGGGGATTTTATTTACGTTTATGAATTCTTATTGTATTTCTGAAAGTAATCATTTCGTTGTATTAGTTTTTAAAATAAATTCTATGTTGCAAAAGTTGGACAGGGAATTAAATTAAGCTGAGTTCATATCAGTTTTAAACATTATTCCATTTTGCCATTTCCAATTCGATTGTTTTTACAAAAAAAACCCGACAATATATGCTTGGCATTTAAAAATGCATGCCTATTCTTAAACTTATATTTACAAATTACCGAAAAATTATATGCACTGCAGTGACTCATTAAATAACCGCATCTTTGAATTACGAAGCCAATTTTTCTTCATTACACTCAAAACTTACGAGAAACAAAAATAAAAAAGCAAAATCTCATTTCTTCCTTTGCATATTTCATTAAATTTCTTCTTAACGCGCTTATTGCATGAAAGCTATTCATCAGAATGGCAAGGTAAGCCCAAGACCAAAATATTTTTAATTGTTCTTTTAACGATCCCTTTTCTTCTCCCGTTATTTGCAAAGCATTTGTTATAGGTATTATGCAAAGGATTTCCCCCTCTTAGAGTAAAGTAAATGAGAAGCAATTATCTGCCGCATAATTGCGGTTGACTGCATTGTCAATCGTTTGCTGTTTGGAAGTTCCTGATGATGAAAAAACAGCTACTTTCTTTTTTTGTTTGTTTTTTAAATGGAAGTTTTCACAAAAGCCAAATGCCATTGATGTTTTTTTTATAATAAATAAATTCGTCTTCAGAAAATAAATTTAATAGCGATATCCCTCCTTCGTTTAAAGGATTGATTGTGGTAAATGATCATAGGGTTATTAAGAGAAAAAAAAACGAATATGTTTTAAACACAAAGTAGTTGATAGTTTCTTTAATGAATCCGTTCTTTATTTAAACTTCCTTCATGTGTTTTACTAATATTTAGTAAATGTATTTCTTTTATTATAGTTTTTTTTTTTTCGTTTCACAGCAATTTGTTTTATGTTTCTTTATAAGAATGTGACTTATAGACACAGACTGTTTGAATGAAAACTTAGATGGTATGGTATGGTATAGTGTATTTTATTGGCACAAGGTCCATGTTTGGACAAGCTGCGCCATCCACAAGGATATTTAAATAATTCCGTTATAAAATGTTTAAAGAAAGGATGTATTATAAAAAAATGTCAAAAGTTGAGAATATCTATGTTTTAAAATGATTTGACACAAGAATCAAGATGATCAGATTAGATGATATGTCATTATAAATTATTCAATGTCAGTCTACTTCCCATTATATTTAAAATTGGCATTATGAATTTTACAAAAAATTGTTTCCAATAATAATTTTAGCTTTCATAAGGTATGCCTATACGAAATTAAAATTTATACAATTCAGATTATTTGGTAATGTTTACGTTTCGTTTCGAAATAATTCAATCAATCTTTAATGTAATTCTTTAAGAAAAATTTTGATGGAGTTGATTGGAGGCCGCTGTAGCCTGGTTGGTAAAGCATCCATTTCGCAACCGAAAAGAAGCAAGTTCTGTCCTCGTCTTGGCCACAGACCGTCGTGTTGCCTAATAGTAGTTGGGGCACGTTAAATAGATCGTGACTGCAAAGTCCACCAAGTTCGCGTAACACGGTATACCTCTGGGGGTACTGAATCTGGGATTAATAGGTCTCTGATTTGGACCTAAATTCTGACTTGTGGATGGATGAATGAGTTCGACCTCTCCCTAAAAAGGGTTTTATCGTGTGTGTTCGAGCAAAGTCGTACTTTCACCTTAAAGGTGCTCGTTAACAACGAAAGGCGCACACTTCTGCCTTAATTCGAAAGAGCTACACTCATTCGGGCTTGTTGTCCCAAGTGGCATTAGGCCCACCACCACCACCCACCCATTTTTAACATTATTTCTAACCCATGATTCTCAATATTTTAACCCTACTACTGGCGCAAGTTTTGCCAGGATTGGCTCTTACGCCATTAAAATTCCCAACCAACCGACCTTAACTGAACACAAATAGATTTGATTACTTTTAACATTTATCTTATAGAAATTATGACATTTTTTCTATAGCGTATCATAGCACAAATTAATGACAAAACTCAACATGCATTATTTTCCATCTTTCAACTTCAGGGAGAAGAAATTCATTTAACTTGCCTAAAGCAAAATATTCATTTTTGTCTGAAACGCAACTGTAAAATAAAATTCATATATTCCTTTGAAATGTAAATATCTAAAATCCACTTTCTAAATCATTTTTCTTTTCGCAATAGCAGATTCGAGTTAAGGAAAAAAAAATATTTTTTAAGAATATTTTAAGGCATTTTAAATTCAAATCGAGTTGTTTTCTTTCTTTTTTTTCACTTTTGCTTGCACAGCTTTTCAATAAGAAACAAAAGTAAATGTTATTTATTGATTATTTTTTTCTTTCTTTTTATAAAGATATTTGAGAAAAGGTTTCATAATTTAAAAAAATATATATAATTCAATGTATCTTTGGATTTTTTAAAAAATTTCTATCAATTATTATGAAGGAGAATTAAAAAGTATATTTATTTATCAGATGTTAATTTAATGCAAATAAATAAATAAATTCATAGTTGATTGGCTTATTCTGAGGAACTAATTTATTTTAGGCAACATTTTATTTGAACAAATTATTTTTGCTCAAAAATAAATCAAATATATTTTTATATCCATTTTGAAAACGAAATTTTAAAAAAAGTACCTCAGAAAATGAGATATACATATTTTTTTATGAAATACTTATTTCGCAAACACAATGGTATTGCAAGCATTGGTACAATGCCATAGTACAATTTAGTACATAGTTTATTATAAGATCTCCATGCATGATTAAAATATGAATAAAATCGGTCAAAGGGTTGCCCTTCTATTGATCTGCCACGGCCTAGGTGACCTAGAGGTAAGATCCTGGCTTCGGGTTTCAGGTTTGTAACCCGACTCCATCGAAGAAACATCGTTTCAGCGTGTTTAAATTTTTTAACGAATACTGTATTTTTTCTACACTAAGATACGAGTATATAAAATTTTTAGCTTACATGAATAATGCTTCCTCCAAAAAAAAGGTACCCCATGTCAGATAACACTTAATTGATGAACGCCGGCAAACCCAAAGACTCAAGGGTAGATTCCCTTTCCCTTAAGCAAAGCATGTCAGTCATAAATCGAAATTTAGGAGACTAACAGCTACAGCAAAAAAAGAGGTTTCATAATTAAAAAAAAATAATTCAATCTACTTTGTATTTAATTTTTTTTTTCGATTAGTTGTAATTATTATGAAGGAGGATTTAAAAAAATAGTTATCAGATGTAAACTTAAAGAAAATACGCAAATAAATTCATAGTTCATTGTCTTATTTTGATTGGTTAATTGATTTTAGGTAGCACTCGCTTTGAATTAATTATTTTTGTTTAAAAATAAATTGAATATATTTTTCTATTTCCATTCTGGAAACGAAATTAAAACAAAATACTACAGAAGAGGAGATATACATATTTTTTTTATGAAATACTTATTTCACAGACACAAAATCATTGCATGCATGGAATTTGGTCCATAGCTTATTATAAAAACTGCACGCATGATTAAAATATGGAAAAAATACGGTCAAAGATTTACCACTCTATTGATCTGTCACAGCCTAAGCAACCTGGAAGTAAGGTCCTGGGTTTCAGGTTCGTAACCTGATTCCATCGAAGAAACTCCGTGTCAGCTTGTTTTTTGACGAATACTGTACTTTTTCTATACTATTTTTTCTACACTATTTTCTATATTTTTTCTACACTATTTTTATACTATACATATAGAGTTTATAGCTTGCATAAATAAGGCTTCCTCTAAAAAAAGGTGCCCCATGTCAGATAATTAATTGATGAACCTCGGCAAACCCAAAGATCCACGGATGAATGCCCTTTCCCATAAACAAAGCATGTCAGTCATAAATCGAAATTTAAGTGACTAACAGCTACAGCAAAAAAGTGGTGCACGAAAGAAAACTCCATTCAAGACACGAGTGTGTTGATTGGTCCTTTCTCTCGTCCCCCCATCCGACTTGAATAAATAAATGGGCCTGTAAACTAAGACGAAGATTTTCAACAAGAGGACGGGGCGCAAACGATAACGGGAAGAAAGGGAAGAGAAATTTCCCTCTGCACCATTTGAGTTGAAGTGAAGTGATGAACGAGCAATCCATGCGATTTCATCTCTCCTATCCATCATGCCGAGGAGACGGCTTCATTGAGTTATGGCGGTAATGAAGGCTACTGTGCGCCGCTGGTGCTCGTGATTTTCTTTTCTAATGTCTCTTGTTTCTTTTCTTTTCTTTTCTTTTTTTCTTATTTGTTCGGAGTTTTGTTGCTTGCATTTTGTTAACAAAGAATGCGTCGCATAGATAAGTCGATTAAGTGAAAACAACACGCGAAAGTGAGACAGAAAAAAAATGAATTGCCGTGTTTACATTAGAGTATTTGGAAGTTCCACTTTTTGATTCTCTTCCAGGAATATAGCATTTTTATTTCATTTTTTAAATTGTTATTTCATAATTAAAAAATATTTAAATAATAGGATTCATTTTTTTAATCAACACAGGATTATTTTCTTTTGGATTTTTGTTGACAATGTTATTAATTGTGCAGAATTATCTATATTAACGTCTAACCGTTACTGACCTCATAGCAACTTGTGCCTGTTACTTATTTGTTCTAACGTTAGAGGTGCAACCAGAAGGAGGATAATAGAGAGCATCGCAGAATTATATGCTGCAGATAAGCCTACTCCTATGTTCATTATATCTTTTTTTTTCTTTTCTTTTTTTTTTTTTTTTTTTTTTTGCTATATGACCCAAGTTATAGTCGTAACTTTTTTTGATGTGTTTAGTAAATATTAACTTATTTTACTTCTGTGTTGTCATTGTTTCGAAAGAACAAACGTTTATCAGCATAAAACATTTGTTTCTGATAACATAATTTTCAGATATATTTTCACAAGTTGGAAGCCCCATTAGTCAGAAAAAAAAGTCTAGAGTCTAGGAGTTATTCTATTTTCAAATCCCAATACCAATCACGAATCCATATAAGCAGGTGTACTGCACATTACATCCGTTATTAGGGTCAAATGCTCTCCCACTTATGTGATTCTTTAGGATGACACCAGTGACACCATCACAGTCGTGCACTGGAAAATCAGTATAACTTTCACATTGCTGGAGTCTCGGTGATTAGTAATGACACCATTCGTTTGATTGGAGTTCCAATTTTGGCTGGTATGATCTGGCCCAAATCTAATCCAGCTTAATGATACTGCTATACGATCTCTAGCGCATTCAGTTTTTATCCAACTTCTTTGTTCTTGGTCTTCGTTCATTCTGACAACAATTATTTTAGACCACAAGCTAATAAATACAAGGATCAGTTCTTCTCGTCACTTTGCATGCGCTTAATCTAAGAATGGCAGATCTTTTTGCTGAGAGGTAAGGTAGGTATGTAGCTAACTTGTTGGCATAGGTGACATTCTTTGGTTTGAGTGTTTGGTGTTTTAAAAGCAATGCTGCCACTATTAAAGCTCCAATCCTCGTATATAAGTCGATGATTTCTTTTTAATCATCATATTTTCATGTACGCGAATATACTGAGTATAAAGGGATACTTACTTTGACAGACGTAATTCTAAAATTAAAATTCATTTACCATTCTAAGTATAAATTTGCATACTAACTTTGATTTGTCTAGATTTATCGATTTTAGTAGTACCTTGCTCTAATGCTCATGAATGGACAAAATTTGTTCAAAATTCGATTTAAAAAAGCCAATTTAAATGCAAAAGAGATAACAGTCTTCTTTCGTCAATATCAAAGCGATTTTGAATCATCGTGTTCAGATAGACATAATTAAGAAAATATTATTTTCGGGCTCGCAGATCAAAGCTTAAAGACTCCTCAAAATCTTTAAATCGGGAAATAATTAGATCGAGAAGAGCTTTCATTCATAATTTTCACTCATCTACTGATCGTTTTCTTACTTTATAAAGCGTGTGTGTGTGTGTGTGTGTGTGTGTGTGTGTGTGTGTGTGTGTGTG
>JAPMOQ010047097.1:355158-366869 GCA_026543055.1 Argiope trifasciata
GTGTGTGTGTGTGTGTGTGTGTGTGTGTGTGTGTGTGTGTGTGTGTGCGCGAGTCTGCGTGCGTTATATAAACAGTATGAAATACTGTTAACTAACTTAGTAGACATACTTTTCACAATGAAAATGCACATTTTGGAGAGATTGATGCTGTATAAAAAAATTGTAAAATCTTGGAGTAATTTTTAAATATTTCTTTTAATGATACCCATGTCTTGCAGTACATTTTTTCCATTTTTAATTATTTTTTAAATGTTTGAAAATATTTTACAAAATGTATTTCTTTGTTGAAGTAAATCTCGAATCGTTTTTGACGTATCAACAAATATTTCATCCCCGTTTTTTTTGCCATTTTAAGGATTAACGTATTGAAATTTGATATCTTTCCATGTTCAGAATGGTTCAATAGAAAGCAAGCTTATAATAAAAATGTTTGACATTTTTTTTCAGTTGCAGGTAACCTTTAGCTTCAGAATTAAGCAAAGATGAATGTTTTTTGATGATCGAATATTTCTAAACCCTTTTGTATTACCTTTAACTTAGCATGTAGACTTTATTTTCTTATAGTCGGGTGATGTTTTCTTTATTAAATTAAAGAAATTTTCATTTAATAACCATCTAATTTATTATTAATTATAAAATATATTCTGTGGTGCATAAAAAAATTTCAAAAATTAATCATTCCTCCTTCTATACTTATACTTTTTATAAAAGTATTCTTTCAACAATGATATTACTGTATAAGGAGAAGTTTATTCAGATAGTTTTCTAAATTAAAATGCAAGTTATATCACGAGAGGACAGAACTCTTCAATTGGTTTCATCAGCCATAGAAACACTATGGTTGATTCCCGTGGGGGAGGAGGGTGTTTGCCGATAAATTGAATTAAAAAAGTAGACAATATAAATTTATAATCACCTGATGTGTGAAATCTATTGCATAAACATTACCTTAACGTGCCAGCATCCTTACGTAGGAGTAGCGTGTCTTTTCCGTGATCCGGGAGTGCATGGTTGCTCTTCTGTGTCCCATCTATGAGATGTTGAATGTGCCTACCTGTAAAAAGGATGTGTACAAGCGAATATGTGCGTTTTTCATCTTTATTTGAGCTAAAAGTTAGGCTTATGCCTTCGGGGGCTCAGAGGTCTTTATCTTCAGAAGCTACTGCACCCTCTTTCAGTGGGAATGCGGACAAGACACCATCATTACCTTAAATTACAAAAAAAATTGGATTTCTCATTGTATACATAATATATTTGAACATTATTTATCCACTCTCATGTACTCTCCCTTATAGTTTATTTTCAATTTTTTATACATTTTTATACAATTTATATCACATTGTTACAGAATTTTTTAAATTCATTTTTAAATTTTTTTAAATCAATTCACTCAAATTTACTATCAGATGGGCCTCTCGTACAAAATCAAAACTAAATGAAAATAAAAGTTTTAATTTCGTTTTAAAATATTACTGAAAATACAAATATATTGTCTTATTGAATGTAAACATACAATATATTTAAACTTTACATCATATCTGTAAGAAACTGAAAAGAAAAACAGTTTTTAAGAACATGAAATATTCGAACCAAGTGAAAGAATCTAAACATTCATACACATATTTAACATTCCTAATAACACTTTATTCGCTAAGTTTATTGAAAAGATTGGAAGCTGATAGAGAATTCAAAAAAAAATATCCATCTAAAATATCAAAGGGATATTTCTGTATCAAAGGTACTTAATGCTCTAGGGAGTGATCCATTATAATAATTATACATAATAAAATCAATGTCGACATACTAATGAGAATTCTATCCCACATTAAACCATCTCCCCATTGATTCCCAAATAGAATTTATTCCAAAAAAACAGAATTTTAAACTCTCTGCAGTCGAATTACTTTTTATCTCCCCATTTCATTATTTAGAATTAAAAAGCCGTTAAGGTTCGTGCACCCTCCAACTAAATCGAACAGGGGCTTCCGAAAATGGTGTTCCCACAGACAGAAAAGCAAGTTTCCAAGAGCGATCAAAGCAGGAATAAAATTGCCGAGCCCAGCGTGGCAGGAAGTTCCAGTAGTTCTTTTGGGGAAACGCAAACCATCAATATTGGCAAAAATTTTTGTTGGTGCCTGGCTGTGTCTTTTAGGTTTCCCATTTTAAGGGAAATTTATTGCGCCTTCTATCGGTTGTTTATAAAAGAGCCATTTATCTCCTTGGTTTTCAGGAAGAAAAGTGCTCCTTGGAGTGGTAAATTTCGAATCCCAGTGTCGGGATGCCGGGACGCAAAAACGTGGAAACAAGTCTTCCTAATAATGAGGTCATTTATTATCATTAGTTGGCGGTGTCGTTGAATCCCAAGTACTCCTATTGTTAATGGCGAGGACGGAAGTTGAAAAATGTGCCAAAGTTGGCGAATGTCGCGGACAGACAGCTTCTGTACATGACTTTGCTTTGCGGTTAGGGGGGAAGGATGCAGTGTTTTATGATCGGCTATTTCTGGGTACCTCGTTACTTTTCTTCTCAGAGGAAAGTGCAAAGATACAATATAACAGGCATAAATGTATTTTATTTGGCGGAAATCAGAAAAAATCGCCAAATTTTAAAGTATTCGACTACGTTTGAAGGAAGTTATTTCGGTACCTTTTCCCCTCTTTACTTTTATTCTCAGAGAAAAGTGCAAAGATACAATATAACAAGTATAAATATATCTTATTTGGCAGAAATTAGAAAAAATCGCCAAATTTCAAGGTATCCGAATACGTTTGAAGGTAGTGCAAAGATACAGTAAAACAGGCATAAATATATATTTTTGAAGGAAATTAGAAAAATTCGACAAATTGTAAGGTGTCCAACTACGTTTGAAGGAAGTGCAAAGATACAATATTGTGTTATGATCGGTTATTTCTGGGTACCTCTTCCCCTCGTTACTTTTATTCTCAGAGAAAAGTGCAAAGATACAATATATTTTATTTGGCGGAAATTAGAAAAAATCGTTAAATTTTAAGCTATCAGACTACGTTCGAAGGCAGTGAAAAGATACAATAGTGTTTTATGATCATTTATTTCTGGGTACCTCTTCCCCTCGTTACTTTTATTCTCAGAGAAAAGTGCAAAGATACAATATAACAGGCATAAATATATTTTATTTGGCCGAAATTAGAAAAAAATCGCCAAATTTTAAGGTATACGACTACGTTTGAAGGAATATTTTTTAAAAAATTGAATTTTGAAAAAACCTATTTAAAAACTACGATTGTTAGTATTGTCAGATACGGTACAAAATACTATAAATATAAAAAAAAATTATTTTAAAATATAACATATTTTGTGAAATAGGAAAATTTAAATAAATTTTAATGCAAAGATACAATATAACAGGCATAAATATATTTGAGAGAAATTAGAAAAAAATCGCCAAATGTTAAGGTATTCGACTACGTTCAAAGGAATATTTTTTGAAAAATTGAATTTTAAAAATCTGTTTGAAACTACGATTTTTAGCATTGTCAGTTATGATACAAAATACTGTAAAAAAACAAAATTATTTTAAAATATATCATATTTTGAGTAATAGGAAAATTTGTAGTAAATATTAATGCAAAGATATAATATAACAGAAATAAATACATTTTCTTTGGCGCAAACTAGGAAAAATCGCCAAATTTTAAGGTATCCGATTATGTTCGAAGAAATATTTTTGAAAATTTTTTTGATATTTTTAGTGTTGTCAGTTAATATACAAAATACTATAAATACAACAAAATTATTTTATAATATATTTTGGGGAAATAGGAAAAATTATGGTAAATTTTAATGAAATTTACTACAAAATGGTTTAAAATTTACATAAGTTGTAAAGCAGTAATCCTATTTTCCTTTGTACACAAGTTATAGAATCTAATGATGAAGGATATGAACCAAAATAAAAGAAAAAGAAAAAATATAAACGTATGTATGGATAATAATTTACTTATATATGTATGTTTTCCATAAATTCACAACGTCATTTTTAAGAAAACAGCTAAAAATGAAAAAGTATTTCACCAACAATAAAACTTTTGTTTCATTTCATCGCCCGTATTATTTAAAACTAGCCGCCTTTGGCGACCAGCTGGTTCGCCATGAGTAAAGCGTTCTAAAATTTTCAATTAAATCGCATATTCATTAGCCTTGAAGTAATTCCGAGCATTGATTGACCTGAAATTAATATTTTCTTTAAGATGATGAACGGAAAGTTCTAAAAGTACACCTTTTCCTAATAATATTCTTTAATTTTATAAATCAGTCAGTTTTAACATCGGTTATGCTTCCAAAATATTTAAAAAAAATTCGGTGATGTTGCCAAAATATTAAATATGTTTTTTTAAAAGAAAGCGAGAAAGGGAAAAAAAGTATTAAATTAATGATACAGATATTGCAAACGATTACATAAATATGCCTATAAGTCGGAATTTCAATGCATATCCTGTCTAAATTCAATCAGGTTTACCGTAAATAAAGATAAAAAAGAGTTAATGATATAGATATTGCAAACGATTGTAGAAACCTTTGCTCTGCATTTATTTTTTAAAGAAAATATCACATTTTATATTTCTTTTATTTTATCCAGTCACGTGCTGAAAGTTGCATTTCTTTAGATTTATTTTGCGATGATGATTTTTTTTATTTGAACTTCCGGCATTCTTTTATTTTATCCAGTCACGTGATAAAAACATGGTTAAAATATTTCTTTAAAAATTCGTTAAAAACAGAAGCTTACATTATAAATTAAAAACACTGATACCGTTAGAAAGCTAATTTTTTAATCTTTAAATTGATGTAAAAATCATGTTTATGCGATTATATTTTCGGAAGTTATAGCGGAAAAACGTCGAAATTTTGCTTAAATTTTAATTAATTCAAATTCTAATTAAAAATTCGAAAAAGGGGCTCCGAGGTGCACATTCCGGACCTCCAAGGTATACATGTACCAAATTTGGTAGCTGTAGGTCCAACGGTCTGGCCTGTAGAGCGCCAACACACACACACACACACACACGCACACACACACACACATTGAGCTTTATTATAAGTATAGACAAGAGCTGACATTTTTATGTAAATACGTCTGTTAGTTTTGGAGTTATCATGTTAAGAGTGGAGAATATTTATGAAAATAAAAGGTTTGAGGAAATTGAAATGAACGACAAATTTTAATTGAAAAATATATGACCTTGGATGATAGGTCTGACCCTCCTTTTTCTAGAAATGATAAACTACTTTGGAGAGAAGAAAGTCTGAACTACAAGAAATAACAAATTTAAATAATTCGCCAATGGTGTCGATAACTAGTGCTTTTAACGTAGTCGGATGCCTTAATAGTGGTATTATGATTTTTTCCATTTCAATGTCCGAATGATTTGGCATTGATAATAAATGTATAATTTATAGATAAGAATAGAATTTCTCCAATTTTGTCACGAGTAATCTTTTACAATGGAAGTATTTTTTTACACTATAGTATTTTTAATAGTTTTCGAATCTGACTATGTGATGTCTTACCGTCATAATGGTCTAGATTTAATCTTTTAGAATGGAAATATTATATAAAGTGCAATAAAATTCCAATAGTCCGCAATTTCGTAATACAGATTGATAATTACAGTATTGCTTAATGGAGGAAAGGAAAATATTCGCAAATAAAATCTTTTTGAGAAAAAAACACTATTAAAAAAGATAGAGAAACAATTATCACGTTGAAGCAGTGTGTGATGGTAGAAAATATAATCCGCATTATTCTTTTTATAATTAAATTAGTATGTGATATGCAAAATTTATTTCTTTTCTTAGAAATAGCCTCTAATTTTGTTTAAACTTTTTTATGTGTATGAATGATAACTTATTTACATATCCGCATGTTCGGTTGTCCATTTAAAATATATTCCAAAATATTCAACATAATCGGCATTGTACTATACTTGGTTCCAAGACCGAAAAAAGTAAAGATTAGAAGCTAATTTCTATTAAATATTAACCATTCATTCAATGTGGTATAATGGATCCAGTTAATATAACTAGATCCAATTTCGTTGTTTGTTTGTTTTTGTTTATGGATTATACTATGCTTGATTTATTTCCCATACAGCTCTTGGTTTATTTACCATACTTATGTGGATGGTAAATAAACCAACTTGGCAACTACTATTCACTAAAGTACTTGGTTCGTATACCATAACAGCTTTTATTGGTCAATTTGCATTAGCCCTTATTGTGACAAGATTACTTTTTTGAAGAAAAGCAAAAAAAATGTATATAGATGGCTTCTTTGGACTATAAAAAACCTCAAAATTTTTTTTAAAAAATCGTGATATGAAAAATTTTGAAAAACAAGATGTATGTAGGTTAAGAATTATTTTATAGTCTTCGTATATTTTTATTAAGTGGTATGTATGGTATACTATACAAAATGAACATAAGGGTTAAAGATCAATTATGTAGGAAACTCTAGTACATGTCCCAATTAATTGAAACTAGACATATCTTCGATACCGACTATCAAAGTTGGGATATCACTTCTGTATAATACTGTACTTGGTTTATTTAACATATTGTACTTCACTTGTAGACCTTACAGTATTTGTTTTATTTACCATACTGCATTTCATTTGTGAACCATATTGCATTTGACTAACGGATAGAAAGAACCATGTCTGAAGACCTGTTTGCATTGCAGATCGATCATCCAAACAAAATCTGGTGCTATTCCTCAATGTTAATAATTGCATTTTTCATGGTGGCCAATGCTTCCTAAGAAATTACCTGCACATTAATTTATACAGATTGTGTCAGGTATCTGTTAATCTGAAGAATTAGCACCACACTATTCTTGGTTTTGAAATCATAACAACTGAATAAACAGCTTCATTTTGCTTTGAAGATCCATCTGTATACAATTTTGATGCATTCTTATTATACTATCATTTAATATGAAAATAGTAGTGACCATTGCTGCCATATGAATTAATTCGTGAGTTTATTTGCTGAAATCGAATCCATACCCAATTAATTAGCTATGGATCCAATATCGATACTGTTGTTGACTTTGGAACATAACATGTATAACTGGATATCAATTCACACTAAAGATTAACATTCCATACCACTCATTGCATATTCCAAATTATAATATCAACTGAATATATGAATTAAGATTATGATGATTATTGCTTCCGCATAAATTATCA
The DNA here is from genome assembly GCA_026543055.1 of Argiope trifasciata. NCBI lineage: Eukaryota > Metazoa > Arthropoda > Arachnida > Araneae > Araneidae > Argiope > Argiope trifasciata. Next base: position 362,388 of record JAPMOQ010047097.1, read on the forward strand.
GCATATTTCATAAATTAAACTGCAAATTGAAATTATTGTGACAATCACCTCTACTACTACCTATCTCTACTATCAAATTCAGGTCTAATATTAATTACTATGGCGTATAAAATAATAATTATTATTATAAATGGCGTTCTACTATACTTGACTTCGAGCTAATTTCTATTATATATTTACAGTGTAACCACTACTGTCATAAGTTACCATCATGAAATCAATTGAATCTACGAATTAAAATTACAGTGGCAATCATCATGTCCATATGATAGTCCATGTGATTTTATAGATACTTATACTAGAAATATTCTTACGATGTTTTGAATTATTATCGTTATTTTTATGAAAAATCAGTTAGCATTTCTTACTCGTTAGTAGAATGTCGGAAAGTAAATGCTGATAATATGCAATATTTATTCCAATTATTAGATGAATAAATATTTCGAAAATAGATTTATTATCAGTTTTATTAATTCTTTTGGATAACATATGTTGCTTATCAAACTTTTACTATTACTAATAAAACTGCAATGTAATTTCAATCTATGAAATTACCACCAAAGGTGACTGGAACGTCATAAGAATTTTTTTAATCGAATCTCTCTGCTTTTAAGTATGTAACCACTGTGACTTGAGAAATGAATATCAGTTCCGGAAACGATTTCTCAATTTCAGACCCAATTTAATCAAAAATCAGATTTGAGACCCAATTTAACATGTTCACTGCCACTATCCTCGCCTGACATCAGGACCATCTATCTAATTACTTGACCTCTTCTTTGCTATCTTTTAACTGTAATAGAGAAGGTTTCATCTAATAACATAGATGGCTTGGTCCTTGAAAAGAGCGCAATCTACGAGTTATCTCGCAGTTGACAGTCAACGTGTTAATCAAAAATCAGATGAACACATTTTGAAAAACGTCCAGACAAACGGACATTTTCACAAAATGTGCTGTTTTGACTCAGGGGATTTAAAACATGGAGATATGTCAAACTCTCGAGTCTGGCAATTTTTTTAACTATTTGCGTACTTTCTTCATACTATGTATACGAGAATTAATAATCGGTTTATTATTAAATAAATTTCAATGAATTTCAAACCAAATTGATCAAAATTTCGGATGGAATTTAGTTTAATCCTGAACCCTAGACATTGAAACCGAGACGTAACCATCAGACTTTCATTTACCAAAAGTACATCCACCTGTATTAAAACAACAATTTCGCAATTTTAGGCACAAAAATATCATATTCCTATCATAAAACTCTACAAATATTGTAACATTTAAATTGCGTCTCAAACTAAAATTCGAAGTTTTAATACATTCAAATTTAATATTCGAAAGATATATTTTCTTGAAAGGGAAACATTTTATATTCATAAAATGAGGTCTTTAGATTCTGAATATTTCCAACCACTAAAATATACAATAACCAAAAAATAAAACACCTCTTTATTTGTTTTATCAAATAAATAAATAATAAAAATTCCAAGTGATAATAACTTCAGAATCGTACCGTAGACATTTCTGTTTTCTGACAGCCGGAAAATTTTCTTTCGCAATCCAAGAATCAATATTTCTCGCGTATATTCCAAATGAAGCGCAGAGAATTTTCTAAAAAAAAGGAACAATTCAAATCCGGAATTTTCCATACGAAATAATAAATAAATAAATGAGATGAAATAAAACAGAAGCGAAGCAAAAATATGAAAAACGGAGACTTCAAGTCACGAGAGAGCAATATAATGTTTTCTAAAATGGGATTCAGCGTAGAAATGCAGCGAAGCCAGGTAATGAATTTTAAAATCAGATTTCTCTATGCAAGAAGATAAAAGAGACGAGCAACACTCTCTGCGAAATAGAAATTGGAAAGGGCAAGCCTCACTTCCCTGGATTTCAGGAATGAAAATTTTTGCAAAATACAGCTCGACAGGTTTCGAAGGGGAGGAGAATTGATGCAGAATTCACCCCTAGAGGATTGAGAGACGGTTAAGGTTTCTGAAAAAAAGTATCAATTTCTGAAGAAAATTAAAGCACTTTTCGTTGTTTTGACTCTAGTTAAACCTGTGGAAAATGTTTAGCATATGAAATAAAATGGGGAATATTCTTACTTTTTCAATTACGTAATACACAAAGTGTTGTAACCATCAAAAAATTAGCACTTGACATTTTCACGAATCACCTAGTTTTACAAATTTCTGTTAAAAAAATACCTATATATATGTGAACATGATTATTCGAACTGGATCTGAACTTAATCAAAATACAGTTCGACAGGTTTCGAAGGGGAGGAGAATTGATGCAAAATCCACCCTAGAGGATAGAGCGACGGTTAAGGTTTCCGAAAAAAGTATCAATTTCTGAAGAAAATTAAAGCACTTTTCGTTGTTTTGATTCTAGTTAAACCTGTGGAAAATGTGTAGCATATGAAATAAAATGGGGAATATTCTCACTTTTTTGCGTATACAATACACGAAGTGTTGTAACCATCACAAAATTAGTACTTGATACTTTCATGAATCTCCAAGTTTTAAATATTAGTACAAAATACAGCTCGACAGGTTTCGAGGGGAGCAAAACTGATGCAGAATTCCCCCCTTAGAGGATTGAGAGACGTTTAGGTTTTCCGAAAAAAGTATCAATTTCTGAAGAAAATTAAAGCACTTTTCGTTGTTTTGATTTAGTTAAATCTGTGGAAAATGTGTAGTATATGAAATAAAAAAGGGAATATTCTTACTTTTTCGAGTATGTAATACACAAAATGTTGTAACCACCAAAAAATTAGTATTTGATACTTTCATGAATCTCCAAATTTTAAAAATTAGCACTTGATATTTTCATGAATCTCCCCAGTTTTACAAATTTCTATTTAAAAAATACTTATATGTCTGTGGATATGATAATTCAAACAGTATCTAATCTTAGGTAATTCAAATTTGGCATATGGTTTCTTTATACTGAAATTTTAAATGTCCATGTCATTTTCACAGCAATAGTAAGTTTGCCAATGTGTTTCTCGCTATAATGGAATATGAATGCAAAAAGTTAGAAGATTAAAATTTGGCTCATGGTTTTAGAATATCAAATATCAAATTTTAAACATATCAAATTTTGTTTCAAAATTTGATATAGATTAGTCGATCTGCAGATTCTCATGCATGTGTTGTGTGGTTTCTTAAGGCACTTACAATTGGACAAGCCAGCTGTGATGTAGATAGCGATTTGAGCCAGTAGGGTGCGTGTTGATTTTTTTCAGTGGCTCCATCTAGAGCCAAGAATATGACTTTGCCACTCACACGTCACAACTCATTTTACGGGGTGAACTTCATTCATGCATTTTCATTCACTCAACCACAGATCGTAAGACCTGAATGAGAGAACGATCACTTCTGAACTAGTATCGCCCAGTGGTGACTATGTAATTACGGTAGCTAATAAAAGCCACATTTTTTAAGTAAATTTGGTGGATGGTCTTGTCATAGTTTTTCATTATATTTTGCAACACCACGATAAGACACCAAAATGTACACTCTGTTTCCTTCACTATTCTAAAGGGCACAAAGTGTTCATGTCCGAAAATTTCAAAATAAAATAGGTATACTGTTCTGATGTTCCTTGCTTTGACCAAAGTTCCCAATGTTTATGTGATAAAAAGAGAGGGTTTCATTTTTATTATGTGGGGAGAAGTGAGGGTGTTATTATGTATGCACGAATGTTTGGGGGAAACTACTCCCTCTGGTTTTATATAAGCATTTTATCAGTGATAACTCATTATGAATGCTTTTCAGGAACATATAAGGCCAGGATTCCAATTGTATATCTAAATAGATCAAAATTTTTAATCTCAATTACTTGAATAGTATTTAAGAAAACGGTTGATTCATCTGTTTTTGAAGAGTGACTTAATTAAAAGAAATCGAAAATATATTAAATCCAATGTATTTCAGTAAGATTAACAGAAAATGCAATTAAAATGGTACAAATAATAAAAAATCTGAAGGAAGGTAAGTAAAGACAATAAAGCCAAGGTTTGAATGGAAAATAGAAAGGGCCTTCAATTGGCAGAATGCCAAATCTGGGCTCTGAAAATCTCAACTCGGTTTCTGCTTATTTTAATACAAGTTAGCATCGGATTTTCGTCTCCATCTATAACTGACTTAACTATACAAAAGGGTAGAATTTCTTTTCCTGAGTTTTTTTCTAGGAGCTCAATTCCTTTTCTCTTTTATTTATGGGTTCATTTTTTGTTTTTCTCCTTCTTTTATTTATTTCTTTTCATTTTTATTAGTTTACAAGTTTTTAAGGGTGAGAAACAATAAAATAGTTTTCATTAGGGCTACTCACATCCAGATACCCTCATGAATATGCTACCACTGTATTTTATTCTTAAAACAAAATACAGATTCCCAATTTTTGAATGACTCAATCTGACTGATACTGTAGAGTCAAGTGGAGTCCCAACTGTCTGATACTGTAGA
>JAPMOQ010047097.1:375543-405687 GCA_026543055.1 Argiope trifasciata
TAGCTTTTTCTATAGCTTTTTATGAAATAGCTAATATCTTCATTTAGCTTTTTATTATTTTTGGTATCTGAAATTATATACTATATTTAGTTTTTTACTGAATCTATCTGAATTTATTTACTGAATGTAGTTCTTCATTAAAGTTATCGTGCCATCCTTCAGGTGGTTTTTTGGGGATTAATTCATGGTAGAAGGCTAGCATAATCCAAAAATTGAATTTGTGCTTTAGTCACTTTCTTCCGAATCGATTGAAACAAGAAATTCACATAGAATTATACTTGTGATAAAAAAAATCACATACAATATTTGGTATATTTAAAGTCAATGAATTTTTCAGTTATCGCGTTTACTTTTTTCTTAAAGTAAAGACAGACAGAAAGGCAACCCCTTATTGAATTTGCTTCAGATTTTGATAAGTTTCTACAATACAGATGTTAAATCTGTGCACCAAATCTTATCTATCTTTTTTCATTTTATACATATCCTACTAACTTATATTCGAACAGCTGAGTAGATAAACTTCCTTCAGGCAAATTTTTCTCAAAATTTGATAAAAATTTTCAAATTTGGTATAAACATCGTAGACAAAATTCCATACTTTTAGCTCAGAGCGTTTTTGAGTTATCGTTACCACAGACGGAAAAACATTTTTCAAAAATTTGTTTTTCGAACTCAGAGGGTTTTAAAACGTGGAGGTGCGTCAAAATTTCAAATCTGAATTTTTTGAAGATTATAATACTTTCTCTGTACAAAAAACACTATAGAGTAAAAATTGCTTACACGGTCTTGATATACAGGGCTACCATAAAAGATTAGATTTGATAATATAAATATATTCAAAATTATCACATGAAAATATGACTGTTATATAAAAAAAATCGCAAACTCACTATATTTTCTGCACACTCTGTAATGCTTTATGTTTGTTCTATACGACATACATTTAGGGTTTCATTTAAACTCGTTCCATATATTTTGTACCAATATGAAACCAGTTGCCATTGCTCTGTTTCCTGAGTTCTTCTAACATAAAGAGAAGGAGGGAGTATATACTTAATGTGTCCCCAAAGGAATGAAGTCATTAAGAGTTAAATCAGGTGATCCGGGCGGAGAAGGGAACTAAGTGAGGTTATCCTCAATAGCCACCCCAGTCCAGTGATACGGAAATTCATCGTTCAGGTATCGATAATCTTAAATGTTCTACGAAAAAATATCTTTTTTGTTGATGAAATCCTTGAAATCGCTAGAATGAACCTCCTTTGTCTGTGAAACTGCATAAAACACAATCAGCTTTGATGAATATCTCATAATTGAACTCAGGAGTTTGGTGCCAAATATACGAAATAAATTCAATTACCAGATGAATGTTATGTGATCTACAAGTGGTATATAGAGCATTTGTAGGGTGTCAGTTAATGTGATGAATTTGCTGTTATTTTCATATATAATTCTGCTCCCATTGCCATTATTTTCATATTTGAAATATATTAACTTTTGGAATTGAGTGAATCTTTCATAGTAATTCTACATTCTGATGAATTTTCTGGTATACTAAATGAATTGAAGAAGCAGAGATTTTTTTGGCAAAAAGAACGATCAACCAACCACTTTGAGCCAAATTGAGGTAGAGATCTAAATAAAGACTAGATAACAACTTCCATTTAAGTAAGCTATAATTTGGAGTTGCTGTGTTCATATACAGCAAACTCTTCAGGCAAAAATTTGATATATATCATATGATACTATTATCATTTTTGAATAATCATATTCGACAGAGGAAGAAATATTTTTCCCTCAACGATGTTTTGTCTTAATTTGATAGAAATCAGCAAGACAATGCACCGAATTTCATATATTTTATTTCGGTAGTTCGTTACATTTTCTTTCTATTGCTTTCAGGTACATTTAAAAAGATGTTTTTGCGGTCACAAGAAGTTTTGTGAAATGGAGATACAATTAAATTTCAAGATCGCATTTCTTATTTCATCAAAAAGTCAACCTTAATTAAAAACATGTATCCATCATTAGAATGCATTTTAAGTATATATCCTATATTTTTTCCATCAGCAGACGTTGTGCTTTATTGCAGAGATTTTAAATGAAATTTGTTAAAAGAATTTCCATGTTACTGTGTGAAAAAATGACCAGCCAAATGTCCAAATGTCGGTATGTATGCATGTGAGTATGCACATTTGAAGACGACAATCCAAAAATGCTAATATTTATGTTTGCAGATCCATTTTAACCATGAAAGAACAGATGGTGTCTGACTTCAGCTAATTCCTACTCTTTTAAGATTAATTATATATATTCAGTTTGAAAATATTTTAAACATAATAAACAATGTTAATTGAGCAATATTTATTCTTGAGCAAATTTTTAAATCTAATTTTATATAAACCACCTTTGATCTCCTTAGCATTACTAATAAATAATATTACTGACAAATATTTTAAATAAAAAAAATCCATTAATCTGACTAATTTATAAAACGAATTTCACTTATTTCTTATTTAGATTTATTAGATTATAGATTATATATTTATTAGATTATAACTTATTTCTATTTTAGATCAATTAATATCCATCTCAAATAGTTGATGTTTATTGGATATTAGTCACTATTTAGAATGTTATACTGTAAAAAAAATTAAAATGTCATTGTTTTCAATAATATATTTGTAACTCAAACCACATTAACCATTATTCTTTAAATCATTAAAAGCATATCGTCAATTAAAAGCATATACCTATCTCTTAAGATATAAAAAGTAGCTATATGATTTTTCTTTTCGTCTCTAAATACAGCACATTATGAAAACTCAACAAGTTTAAAACAGAATAAAAGATTTTTGCCTAAAAGTTGTTATTTTTCCATCTTTGTTTCTGTTATCCGGTAATATCAGCATTATCTACTTCGGTTTTCTGTCTTTTTTATCTCGACTAACAGACACTCCAATGTAAATCTCGTTTTTTCATCGCAGATATACACGCAACAAGCTTACCAAAAAAAGAAATAATGGAAACGGAATAAAAAAATCAGAAAAAATAAATAAATAAATCTCTTCTTCAGGATCATCATATTTTCATTTCAATTAACTCCAATCTTATAAAATACAAACAAACAAAAAAAAATACGATTTCTGTCCCCGTTTTCATTTACCCTTGACTCGTTTAATGTTTCTAACAAATTTCCTCTGGGAGTCGGGACATCCTCGGAAAGCCTATTATTTCACTCTGAAGGGTCTTGTTGTTGTAAAAGATCAGGAAGAGTCAAATCCCCCATAAGATTCCATTAGGGGGGTTCCTCCGGAGCTGATTGGAAAGTATCCGATCACGTGAACTATCAGCATCCCCCACTTTTACCATCGGGATGAGTGCTAATCCGATCTGGCATTGTTAATCCTCCCACGGTGGGATTTCCAGCTTTTCGGTTAAGAATCATTCGATCTGGCGAACGGGGACGGGGATATTCGATCAAGGAAAGAATCGTTTGCGCGTGAGGAATTAATGGGAATTGCTTCGGATTCGAAAGCATCTGGCGTGGTCGTAGTCTTTAAAAAAGGGAAGGCCAACTTCATTTTCAAGGGGTAGAATTGATATAACGTATTCTTTAACCCTTTCGGCTCACTACCATTTAAATTTTTAACTGAAACAAAAGAATTTGTGGATAAACTATTTAGGCCTATCGAGTCTAGTTTAGGTTTTCTTGAAAAAGTAGTCAGTTTCTTCTTACTTGCACTCTGTAGCTACTTTTACTTTCTCGTATATGCTTACAGGAAAAATATTATAATCTCCAAAACATTTGAACTAGAATTTTTGATGAATCTCTACTTTTCAACCCTCCCTGAGATTAAAATTTAGTTTAGTTATAATAACGTCCCGTTGTAAAGCAACACTACAGATATTTTGGGACGGATCTCATCATTTTGAACCACTCTCATATGATGAGTATAACACCTGAACCGGCACACACACCTCCTCTCCGCACCATACCACACCAGTGGGAAGACGTTTGGCCTGACAGATTTAATGTGCACCTGACCCGCTGACACGACGGTTCTTCGGTAAAATCGAGCCTGAAAACTGAAACTCTCCGGTGCCGGAGCCGAGACCTTACCACCAGGCCACCGCCACCCCTTTAGGCCTATCGAAGAGCACAGGCTAGATTTCTTGAAGATTATTGATGTATATTTTCTTATGTCACTTGCCATAGGACAAACCCGCTGATATGAAGACAGCGATTTAAGCCAAAATGATCATTTCTTGTTTTTCGGTAGCATTAACTAGAGCCAAGAGTACGACTTTGCCATTCACGCATCCCTCATTCGCTTGCACACCCTTGCTAATAGGAGAGCACATTCATACATCTCACAGATACTCAAACTGAACAAAATAGAACACAGGAAGAACCGGGACTCCAATCAAGGACGCTCAGATCATGGTGAAGGCGCTGTAAATCTATGCCAGGATGCTGGCATGAAGATTGTGTTTATCGTCTTCATTTTTGGGGTGCTCCATCACCTGGAACACTGAGCCGTTAGAGATCTGGACAGATCTTAACGTTAGAGAATTGCATATCTTCGACAATTGTAGTAAAACATTGCATATCTTCTAGCATTTCAGTTAAGCATTGCATATCTTTGACAATTGCAGTAAATAATTGCATATCTTCTAGCATTACAGTGAAGCGTGAAAATGGATACAATTTGTAGTATTTGAATTTAAAAAGAATTACTTTATAGTTGTGTAACAGATTTAACATAGTCCAAGATGCACCACGAGAAAGCATGCTCAGATTTGCTATTCAAGGGCACTTTATGAAGCATTGAAGTGTTTCGGAAAAATTTATATTACTCTGAAAAGTCCTATTAAGAGAGTATTGCAGGGAAATGAGGAAATGAGAAAAGTCTATAGAATTTTAATTTAAAAAGAACAATGTTATAAGTGTGTAGCAGATTTAGCATGATCCAAGGTGCATCACAAGAAAGCCTGTTCATATTTTCTATTAAAGGTCAATTTTTGAAACATTTTTGGTGTTTCGGAAAAACTGAAAAAATCGCTCTGAAAAATGTAACTAGGTGAGCATTACAGTAAAACATGAAATTGTCTAAAATCTCGAATCCAAAAAATCATAGCTCTAAAGCAGACTTGGCATGATCCAAGGTGCACTACAAGACGGTAGGCTCAGATTCGCTGTTGGAGGGGAATTTTTGAAAGTTCTTTTTGGTGTCGGAAAATTTTAATTGCTTTTACTGTACTATTTTGAATGCAATTAATTTGCAATAAAATGAATAGTTGGATTTAAAATTTAAAATAAGTTAGAATATATACATAATTGAAATTATTTACACCATTATTTTAAACGAAAGTAGCGAAGCTCAAAATATAAAGCAAGAATTTCCGCGTAACTTTGTCAAGATTTCCAAGTCTACAATTAAAAATAGGAAAGAAAGAAAACCCAAAACTTCTGAACCCATTTCCAGGAATTCTGATCTTCCCAAACATTATTCTCTGGATTGAGTTCGTTTTCCACAAAGAAGAAGAAGAATAGGGACTGAAGACGCAAGGGGTTATCTTTTCGGCATAACGTCCCACTAAATAACACGATCAAAGCATTGTTCCACCCGATTGAACACCTAATTTTACCCAATGATTATACGTATGCTTTTTCTATGGAAAATTTAAAAATATATAGAATAAATAGTTTAAAATAAACCAAAAATGTGACTTTCGGGTTCCGAAATGTCTAATACGTCAAACACACCAAAGTGAATTTTTTTATGATTTCACAACTTTTTCTTTTGTATATTTCGTATATGAAAACGTAAAAAAGAGAAATCAGCAGTAAATATAGTCGTTAAACGAAACTTTAAGTTAGTACAGAATAATGGGAAGAGGTCGGCATTTTCTGACTTTATTGCAAACCTAAGCATAAAACGCGCCATTTTGAAGTAAATGTATAAGAAATTCGAATAGTAAACTGTTTAGTTGCTTTGAATACGTACAAAGAAAAGAAGAGCAGAAATTATATAAAGTGCCTAGTGTTTCTTTGTTTCATTTTGAGTGCTTGCGTGTATTTTGATCATTTTTGTACTGTAAAAGGGCATTTATTGAGAAAAATTGATACAATTTACATCAATCAAAATACTTTCTATCATTTTCTACAAACTTTCTCAATTTTAAGCAATAAGTCTAACAATTAATTGTTTTCTAATTGTTTTTTTTATCTTACACACAATTCTTTGTCATTGACATCGAAAACATAACTCTAGTATCGTTAAAACCAATACCGGAGATTGATATTTGACGAAGAAGTATCTGCACAAGTTTCTAAAATTGTTTGATACACTTAAGCAAAAAATTTCTTCAAATCAAACAAAAATAAATAAAATTTCGAAAATGCAAATAAAAGCGTTCTATGATTGGTGTCTTTACACAATGACTAACTCAATAATACTAAATAAAAAACTTTCAACATAATGACAATAAAGTAATAATAAAATGGTAAACCCCAAAATAATTACGTTTATATAGGTACTAGCAGTATTTGCACAGCGTTGTCCGTAATATAGGGTGCAAGACGAAAAATTAGCTTTAAACTTAAGTCTAGCCTCCACCCGATATGAGATGGGCAGGTTACGCAACATCAAACAAACATAAAATATATTTAGAAATGATCAAAAATAGCTACAAAGCAATTTTTTATACAATGAAGCTTTTTGGCATTTAATGTGTTCCGGTCAAGGTTGGATTTCCTTCTTTTGCACAAAATGAGATTTGAATCGCTGTTTAAAATCAAACGTAAACAAAAAAAAAAGCGTATCGCATATGCATACCACCGATCTTGCTATTTGAGCATGCACAGTTTGAAGTTTTTGCGCATGCGTGGAATAATAGAAACCGCAATCATAAAACTCCATTTTTATTTTGATATGACTTTAATGTACTGAAATCTTCCCCAATAAATGCTCTACAAAAGGGTATAAATATCTCCCACATCCGTTTGCTAATTCTCAAGTTTTTGTAATCCAAATAAACAGAGGCCTTCAGGAGATTTCATTTTATACCATGAACAGATTTCGCTTGTTCACCAATAGATGTCGCTGATTAAAATATATGCAAGTAACTAATACTATTCCAAACAATGACGAGTTCCAACTTCTTCAAACGCTATGTTCAGATCTTAATTACCAACAACTCATTCCAACTCCAGCAAATCAGTGAAAAAACAAAATTTTCCCATAGGCCTCTTCTTCAACCTTTGATTCTTCAGTCGTAATAACAACGACGGTGAAAGGAGCTTGAAGCGATTAGAGCTTTTCATTTCAAGTATTTAATCACATCGATGCCATCGAAGAGCTTAATTCTTCAAGCGTCCTAATAGGCAATATACGAAGGGGGAAAAAAGAATCCGGGTCTTAACGCCAAGCGAATACAGATGCATAATCCTGTTTAATATTATTAGCGTCTTCAAGGATACAAAATCAGCAGAAATACGCTGTGCGAGAAATGCAAAATTGTCCCCCATTGCGTTCATTATTCGATTAACGGCGGAGTTTGTGGAAGGTGCGCATAAATTCAATTTATACGAGCATTTTCTTTATTTCTTTTCGTTGCCTTTCTGCTCCAGGTTCTTCGAGCCTGCTGTGGTAATATACGCACAATATATATGTGAGCGATAACTTATTGGGGCCAGGTAAGTGAATTAAGAAGCTTTATTATCATTATTATTACTCAGCATTTTATTTTACTTGAAGAAAAAAGACAGAAAGCTAGTGAACTCATAAATTTGAATTGTAATGTAGTCTTGTGAAAATAAGGCGCCGGTGTCTTTCAAGATCCAGACTATTTGGACTATTGGATCCAGACTATTAGCCATAAGTTAAAGTTTTTTTTGGGGACTTAACTAGTACTATCCAATTAAGAGCTCTATATATATATTACGGAAGTGCAATTTATATCTGTGATTATAAATTTTAACCGGCGAATGAAACAGTTTTATTGCTTTAGAGATTTTGAATTATTTATATTTTTTTAGAATAGCCTTAATTAATTTACTAAATGCGTCTTAAGGAATGCAATGTAGTTTCTTTATTTCTTACTTTTTTTAATTATCTAGGTTTAATTTTTTAATGAACAGGACAAATGTTGGACCAGTTTTGCAATGTATTTCGAATTTTGCATAATTAATTATGATTCCTTTTGTATATCAATCAGTATAGATACTCTTAATACAGAATTTTTCTTCTGTGTATCAATTGATACTGATTTTGGACCAATAGTTTTTCTCTTGTATAGATTGGGGCAAATTCCTGTACTAGCTAACGTTTTACAAGTGTGTTAAATTGATGCAGATGCTGTATAGGCAGGATTTTTTTTTCACTTACATATCTGTAAGAAATAATTTCATGGCAACAGATTCCCTTTTATACTCTTAGTCACTGATCTAGCAATTATTTCTTGCCTATCAATTTATATATCAACAGATTTTTTTTCTCTCTCTTGTATCGACTGACATCAAATCTGTACTAGTAAACTTTTTACATGTGTATGAATTATTGCAGAAGCTGCATAAATTGTTTCGTTTACATATCAATAAGAATAAATTTTATGATCATAGATTTTTTTACACACATAATTACTTGTTTAACTGTTTTATTTTTAGAATTTTTTCCTGCCTATCACTTTCTATTACAACATAATTTTCATTTTGTATCAATTGGTATAATTCTTGTATTAACGACCTTTTATATGTATGTAAATTGCTTTGATCTAAAGAGAAGATATCTATCAAATATGAAACAAATTAGTCAAGAAATTGATGGTCTATCGATCTGTACTTTCACAAGAAGGTAAACGATGTAACTTTAAAACGCAATCATCACTTGAGCATATGAAATTTAGTAAGTTATTTTCTAACTACAATTGTAGTTCTTCGTCACATTTCGTCGTTGTTCCAGTCTGTCTTAAAAAAGGCATCTGAACTACAGATTTGCTGTTTTGGTGCTTATGTATTAACATATTTCAAAGATAATTCACTAAAAAGAAATCGTGCGATAACAGGCTCTTTCGTAACTATGTTCTCTAATTTATTATGCTCTCTATTTTCGTGACTATGTTCTCTAATTTATTATGCTCTCTATTTTCGTGCCTATGTTATCTAATTTATTATGTTCTCTATTTTCGTAACTATGTTCTCTAATTTATTTCCAGTGTGTCTGGGAAAAAGTAACCAAACTACAGATTTTCTCTTTTGGTGCTTTTGTATTAATATATTCCAAAGATGATTCTCTAAAAAGAAATAGCACGATAACAGGATCTTTCGTAATTATGTTCTCTATTTTCGTAATTGCGTTCTCTATTTTCGTAACTATGTTCCTATTTTCATAATTATGTTCTCTAATTTATTTCCTGTCTGTCTGAAAATAAATATTCCAAATACAACATCTGCTGCTTAGGTATTTTCATATTAACATATTCCAAAGATGATTAGCTAGAAAGTAATCACACGCTTATAGGCTCTTTCGTAACTATGTTCTCTAATATATTAGAAAGTGTATTAGAAAATTTTGGGTATATCATTACCTCTGGTTTATTTATTACGGTCGAAAACAGATAAATAAATTGACACGATGTCACCAATGGGGTATATTGTATTTTGAAGTCGCGTCAATGAGGAGGATGAATTCCGTCAAGGATCAAACTCGCGACTTTACGATTTTCACTCGCATAACATATCCGCGTGACACAAGTGATCACCAACGTTTAGTGGTTGTTATTGGCTTACAAAGGTATCACCACACCCCTAGGAGAGATCGCCGGCATTGGTTTTTTTTATTTGTCCGACAAGCTGCCTGCTTCTCTTGAGTACTAGCCAGATATTATAATAATTAATTGATTTGCTGCCTTCACATATTTGCAGATTCTTCTAATGCTTCACTCAAATTAATTATATTCTAACATGATCAAAACGACCAGTAAAAAATCCTTTTTTCTCTTAAAAATATAACAATCAATTCTTCTCAACTTAATAATCCTTAAATCCCATTTACTTCATAACTTTTCTGAACTTTTCATTACTCTTCACAGTCCCCCCCACTAACTTAACCTTTTAATCAGTCTCATCTAAGGGGTCTCCCTAAAGAGGATTATTCATCAATAGAAAGATCTCCCGAGAATTTGATTCAATGAAAGATGCCTCAAAGTTTATTATTAACATTCTACACGTAGAGCGAATGCATGAAAATTCAGCTCGTTAAGTAATTAGTTAGAAATTTAAGCGAGTAATTAGGAAATGTTAGGTTAATTACTCCGAGCTGTGTTTAAAATAGGTATATTTGAAGCATAGAAGCATTTTTAGCCTCCATTAATAGAGAAAGAACTTAAAATTGCTAATTAGAGTTTGTGAAGAACGGTGATTAACATCCAGTAATTAATTTAAATTACACTTTTCTAGGAAAGGAGTAGAGACTATTTTTTTATATAAAATTTTGCTTCCATTTTAATGAACCACTTTCTAGATAGCTTAAGACCTTACAACCACTAGAAACTTAAGATTTAAGTTATGTTTGCAAAACTTGATGAATATTGAAGGTAGATTTTAGACATTCGTTCATTTTTGTGTGATAATATTTTTGTATGAAAGTAAATAATTAAATTTAAAAAAATCGATTAGTTCAGTATTTGATGAAAAGATGAAAACAATTTGAATTTCAGAGCAACAATGTACGAAATTGGGCAAAAAATTATTTTTAAGTAATTGCAAAAATTCAGTAAAATTTGGTGGAATATTAAATTGGTATCATATTTTTTTAATCGTTGAAACGATGTAAAATTTATTTTTTGTGGAATATATATTTGCATGAATGTAATTAAATAAATAAAATCATGTAATTCAATATTAGATGAAACAATGAAAACGTTGAATTTCAGAACAATAATCTATTCTGTGATTGGAAATCAAATCAAGCGAAAAAATATTTCAAAGCGATTGCTAAAATTCAGGAAAAATTGAAGGAACTTTTAAATTGGTATCATTAAAAAAAACTTTTTAATTTTTTGAAACGGTGTAAAATTTATTTTAGTCTTCATAGTATCTTTGTTTGAATGCAAATAATTAAGCAAAAAATAATCGTACGACTCAGATAAAACAACGGAAACGATTTGAATTTCAGAATAACAATCTAATCTATAGCTAGGAATTGGGCAAAAGAATATTGTTAAATAATAATAATTAAAAAATTTGACAAAATATAAAAAATTTTGTTTAAGAAAGTTAATTTGTCAAACAAAATTCAGCTAAAATTGGAAAAAATCTTAAACTGGTATTATTAAAAATATTTTTTTTTTATTTTTCAAACGGCGCATTTATTTTTGAGTCATAATAATTTTGGATAAAAATAAATAATTAGGTTAAAAAATCGTGCAATTCAGTGCTTTTTTAAACAATGTAAATGATTTGAATTTCATTGTAGTTATATTAAGTACTAGCCGCCTTTGGCGACCAGCTGGTTCGCCATGAGTAATGCGTTCTAAAATTTTTAATTAAATCACATATTCATTACCAAAATTTAAGAAATAGTTAAAGTTAAAAGATTCAGTTATTAGTAGTTAAAGAGTCGGTAACTTTATTAGGAAAAGCTTTGAGTTTAATGCTCTAAAAATTTATCGATTATGCTTCCAAAATATTAAAAATGTTTTTTTCCGTGATGTTGCCAAAATGTTAAATATGTTTTTTAAAGAAAGCGAAAAAGGGAAAAAATTATTGAATTAATGATACAGATATTACAAACGATTATAGAAATATGCCATTAAGTCGGGATTTAATGCATATCCTGTCTAAATTCAACCAGGTTTACAGTAAAGAAAGATAATTTATGGAATTAATGATATATATATTGCAAACGATCAAAGAATCCATTGCCTTGCATTTAATTTTTCAGAAAATATCACATTTTATATTTATGTTATTTTATCCAGTCACATGCAGTAAACTGTATTTCTTTAGATTTGATTTGCGATGATAGTTGCTGTTTTTTTATTTGAACTTCCGGCATTGTTTTATTTTATTTTATACAGTCACGTGCTAAAAAAAACATGGTCAAAATATTTCTTTGAAAATTCGTTAAAAATAGAAGTTTAAGTTATGCAGTAAAATACTAATACCATTAGAAAGCTAATTTTTTTATCTTTAGATTGATGTAAAAATCATGTTTGTGCGATAATATTTTCGGAAGTCGTAGCGGAAAAACGTCGAAATTTCGCTTAAATTTTAATTAATTCAAATTCTAATTAAAAATTCAAAAAAGGGCTCCAACGTGCACATTCCCGACCTCCAAGGTATACATGTACCAAATTTGGTAGCTGTAGGTCAAACGGTCTGACCTGTAGAGCGCCAACACACACACACATTGATCTTTATTATAAGTATAGATAGTTGAAAATCAGGCAAAAAATATTTTTCAATAATTACCAAAATTCAGCATAAATTAGAGGAACTATTAAATTGGTATCATTCAAAGGTATTTTTTTTAATTTTTGAAACAGTGTAAAATTTTTGTGCGATAATATTTTTCGCAAATATTTTTCGTAAAAATCGTATGATTCAGTATTTGATGAAACAACGAAAATGATTTCAATGTCAGAGAAACAATATAGAAAATAGGGTAAAAAATATTTTTAAATAATTGCCAAAATTCAACAAAAAATAGAGGCACTATTAAATTTGTATTATTAAAGAGACTGTTTTTAAATTTTTTTAATAATAAATATTAATATATATCAATATTAAATAAATAAGTATTAAACAATTATACAACATATAATTATTAAACATAAAATAATAACTTATTTCATAATAAATATCAAAAAATGCCAATATGCAGCAAAAATTCGCAGAATTAAGCTAGTATTGTTAAGAATAATGTTTTTCATTTTTAAAATGGCATAAAATTTATTTTGGAATGATAATATTTTTGTATGAATGTACATAATTAAGTAAATGAGTAAGTTGTTGAAGTTTAAAATACTAGTTAACGAATGTCATCGAAAATAATTTCTTTCTAATAGAAATGTTCATTATATTTCGTTCATTCAAAAAGTTTTTTAAGGGGTTAAAAGTTAAAGTGTCTTTTTATACCTAAGATCAATTCATATTTCTCTATAGAGGGTTTGACTAAACATGTAAAATATATGTTCGAATAAATTAAGTAAATAAATAAATTATAGAAGTTTAAAATACTAGTTAATATATATCTTCGAAAATTATTTCTTTCTAATAAAAATTTCAATTATATTTAGTTCATTCAAAAAGATTTTTAAGGTTTTAAAAGTTAAAAATTAAAAGGGTATTTATACTCAAGATCCATTTATATTTCTCTATAGAGGGTTTGGCTATACATATGAAATATATGTTCGAGTATATTGAGTAAATAAATAAATAATTGAAGTTTAAAATACTACTTAATAAATATCATCGAAAATGATTTCTTTCTAATAGAAATTTCAATTACATTTGGTTCATTCAAAAAGATTTTTAAGGTTAAAAATTAAAAGGATTTTTTTTATACAAAAGAACCCTTTATATTTCTCTATAGAGGGTTTGGCTAAACATGTGAAATATACATTCTAGTAAATTAAGTAAATAAATTAATGTATATAATTAAGTAAATAATGTAATGTATATAATGCAAAAAAATGTATATAATTAAGTAAATGAATAAATTGTTGAAGTCTAAAATATTAGTTAACAAATATAATCAAAAATGATTTTTTCTAATAGAAATTTCAATTATACTTGGTTTATTAAAAAAGATTTTTAAGGTTAAAAGTTAAAAGAGTTTTATTATACATAAGATCCATTTATATTTCTCTATAAAGGGTTTGGCTAAACACGTAAAATATATGTCCGTTTTAGAAAGGGGCACATAAATTTTCTCTACCTAAAGAATACCAGGTAAATCTCTCCTTACCCCTGATCAAGTTCGACACTTTCAGCTCAAAAATTTATCTAACCTTGCACTAGTTCATTCCAGAATCGTAATTCTACTAAAGAACGCAGTAACTCCCATTTCCTTATTTCTTTATGTTCTCTCACCACCTTGGGAAATCCCCTACACTCGTCTCCAGGATTGGGAACTGATTTTCTTTTTCCTCTACACCCCTAGAGGTCTTTTCCTTTTTTCGGGACGAAAAAATTCCACTCTCAAAATCCGCTTAGTTTTATAAATGAGATGATAAAAAATGAAAGACAGTCGTCCGTCTTTCAGTAAGTCCCCCTTTTCCCTGTTATTTAAGTCCATCATTCAATCTTGCCTTAACTAGACCTTCTTTTTTTTTCGTTAACCTCCCCTCCCTTCCCATCCTCGGACTTGAGTCGAATGACGGTGTTTATTGGCCATTACTGGTGACATCTTATATTTGTAGGGCTCTTTCTTTCGCGCAGGAAGTGAATATAAAACTGTCATTGGGAGAAAGAGAATGGCACACCATTTAGGAAATCGTACGGGAGGACGTCCATTATGCAGTTGTAACCTTTTCTTGACGTTCGCTATGAAAGCTGTGATTCGGAAATGGCAAGGCTGAATTATTGGAATGCTCCAAATGGAAGTGTTTGAGCAGAGGTGTTTTTTTTATGTTTGATTTATAATATCCGATGTTAAAATTGTTTGAGTTTCGGAAGAAAAAAATTTTAAGAATTTCTGAGATTACTATTTCCGTTGACTGAGTTAATAAATATAAAGAATAAATATATTTTAAGTTGTTACTTACTTCAAATGCCGTCCCTTAAAAAATCACTTATCAACTTTCCAAAATTTACTATTCGAAAAAAAAAATTCTTTCCTAACCAAAGAGGAATTATTGATTAAGGAAAATTTATTACTTTATTAATTAAAATTTATTACTTATTTTTTTACTTTCTAGAAAACTAAGAGAATTTGTTTTAATTACCAAAAATTTTATACTACTTTGACGAATTTCTGTGTTTCAGACCAACTTAAGCCCGAAAAAGGCATTCTTATTTTTAATTATATTTGTCTATTTATCACTTTGTGAACATAATTTTTCAAACACACCTTAAGCGAACAAAAATTGTGTATGTAGTCTTTACACTAAATTTATAGAAGTATTTCAAATTTCTACAAATTTAGTGTAAAGACTACATACACAATTTTCGGTCGCTTAAGGCGTGTTTGAAAAACTATGTTCACAAAGTGATAAATAATCAGACATAATTTTTTAAAAATCCATCCAATAGAAATTTGTCAATTTAGTTAGCCAAAAACAAATTGTCACTATACAAAAGTATTTTTAATCAAAAATTAAATATTCCAATAGGCCTAGGAACACAGACAAATCTGATGACCGGATCACCACTACAGCACAGGCAGGAACTAAAATAAGTCTTAAGGGCCATCTTCGCCCATGGCCCCTTCCAATGGAAGCACGTTCCATCATCGACATGAGGTAGCTACTCCCCACCATTTCTATATCCATCAATTGTCGAAAACCAACCACCATGCCTGAAGCTTCTCTTCCTTATTTCTGAATTACTCTTCGGTAAGATACAGGGTATTTATAACAAAGTTAGTTTACTTTAGTTATATTAACGTCCCTTTGTAAATCAACGCTAAGGTTAGTTTGGAACGAACCGCGACATTTTGCACTACGGTCCGATAACAAGGATGACACCTGAAGTGGCAGCTCCCTCTCCCCGCCGAACCACATCAGCCGGGGGACATTTGGCCTGACATATTTAATGTACAAGAGATTCACATTACACGACGGTTCTTTGATAAAAATGAGTCTCGAACCTTAAACCCTCCGGTTCCGAAGCCGAGACCTTACCACCAAGCCTTAGCATCCCTGTATCTGAGATAAAATATGCCGACCTTGAAGATATTTTTAATTAGTCTATACTTATAATAAAGCTCAATGTGTGTGTGTGTGTGTGTGTGTGTGTGTGTGTGTGTGTGTGTGTGTCGGCGCTCTACAGACCAGACCGTTGGACCTACAGCTACCAAATTTAATACATGTATACCTTGGAGCTTGGGAATGTGCACCTCCTAGCCCTTTTTTCGAATTTTTAATTAAAATTTGAATTAATTAAAATTTAAGTGAAATTTCGACGATTTTCCGCTATAACTTCCGAAAATATTATTGCACAAACATGATTTTTACATCAATTTAAAGATTAAAAAATTAACTTTCTAATGGCATCTTTGTTTTAATGTATAACTTAAGCTTCTATTTTTAACGAATTTTTAAAGAAATATTTTAACCATGTTTTACAACAATATATTTTGGACAAAACAATAAAATTTAATCTGCACGAGCACGTCAAGGGGGAAAAATTAGGTTTTATCAGCGTGTTGCCATCCTATTGACGGAAGTTCAAACTAAAAAAAAAAAACTATCGTTACAAATTAAATCTAAAGAAATGCAACTTTTAGCACGTGACTGGATAAAATAAAAGAAATATAATATGTGACATTTTCTAAAATAAATAATGAACGAGCAAAGGGAAAAAAATAGCTTTTATTAAACTGTTGAAATCATACTGACAGAAGTTCAAATTAAAAAATAAATTAACTATGACTGCAAATTAAATCGAAAAAAAAATGTAACATTCACCACGTGATTGGATGAAATTAAATAAATATTAAATATGTTTTCTAAAAAAGAAATACAATACAAAGGTTTCTATGATCGTTTCCAACATCTATATCATTAATTTAGTAAATCAGTGTTACGTGTCTTTTGAAGTTTAAATATATCTGGCAGAGAAATTATAAAGAGAGCAAGGCACATAAGTATTTAATTGAAAATCTTAGACCCCATTACTCTTGGCGAACCAGCTGGTCGCCAAAGGCGTCTAGTGCAAAATAAAGCAGTTTTGTTATTCATCAGACAATTAATATAACAGTTGAAAGTTTATGAATTTTCAATGTGTGGCCCTGCAAAAATACTAAACATATTAAAGAAATCCAGTAGCTCATAACACAATTTTTTTTGCGCATGCGCTATGAAGCTTTGAAAGGATGTAGATATGCATGTACGTTGATACTGATTTTATTTTTTTTATTCCGGGACTACACGAAATAGCGGATGTTTGTTCATCGCTACCAACAAACATAAGAACATATCTGAAAGTTCTCGAAGCGATATATCAGAAATGCTGAACAAAATATGAATGAATAATCGTACAGCCTTGATAGCGTTTACATTTGTGCAGGGCTTACAATGAATGTGTATAACTTCGTTGAATTAAAACTTTCAACAACTATCAGTAATTTCTGACGAACAACAAGATTGTACTTGATTTTATTTTCTTTTAAAAACCCTGCAAAGTTTATAAACACCTTACATATACTAAAATTAATGCTTAGGATTTCTTAGGATCCAAAAATTGGTTTGCATATTCTAAGCTCAAAGCTCAGATAATTCAAATTTTCAATTTTAACAATACAGACATGCCTTTTTTTTTTTAGATCAAAGTTACTCATTTGGCTGCAAATCAAAATAATAGCATCCTGATTAAGAATAAATAGTGAAAATATTTGAGTTTTAAGCCTAAAATATGCATGCAACCCTATGAACAGTCGACTGTTACCCTTGAGGTAACAGTTGACTTTTAAGGTTAATGATCTTAATTAATGAATATAATTTTGTATATTGATTTAGCAGCTAAACTGTATATTTGTCTTAAATTACTTTTCTAAATTCATTAAAGATTTAATTGTCTATCCTATACTTTTGTGCATACATTCAAATGTGATAACTGAGAAACGTTTTGACTTAGATCACTTAAATTCACTCAGCAGTTTTATCATCAAATTGTAATATTTTGTAACAGGTACTTATCAGTTTTACGGAGGCAACAAAAAAGTCGCTAAATAATCCTCAGTCGGAAAAAGTGAAAAATTGCCATGCAGTTGCCAAAAAATACAAAATTATGTCAAATTTAATGTTAAAATTCACTTTATTCACTTGTCGACTTTGTTAATAATAGCGATATTTATTTTGCCAATCACTTCGCTTGTCGACTTGACTCGCGTTTGGCTCATATTGGCGACCTCTTGAGCCCATATGACGTAAAAGTGCCCATTTTTTTTTCTAAATCTCACAAAAGGCTGTTTGTCTGTACTTTCGCGTGCGAACCTTAAGAATCCTCTGCAACCTTATATGAATTGAAAAGCAAATAAAATTTCAAAGCACATGTGTAACGGATTGAATTGAGTGGGAATCGAACCTGGGACCTTTTGGTTCGGAGGCGCGTAATATAACCATTTGACAAAAGTGATGTCTGTTACTGACGTATTTAGATACCGCTACAATACTCCTCCATCGTTGAGTCTGCGAAGAGACAAACAAATTTTTAGCCCCGAGCGCGGTTTTTTTTGTGTGTGAGAGAGTTGCTGCTGCGTCAAGTGGAACACAAAAGGGATCACTAATGTCTAGTGATTATTACAAACTTATTATGATGCAACTACACATTTTATATAATGTACAGATAAAAAAAAATGCTTATATCAAAAAATTCTGGAAATTTTACTTTCATATCTACCAGTAAAATTATTTCACAGTCTGTATAAACGGCTTTGTACGCATATTTATTGCCAGAGCTTTATAGTATTCTGCCCAGTATCCCAGCTCGGCTTAAACTCATTTCCAAAAATCTGTAAAATTTATCCCAATCGGCACGGACCGCTTCGTGTTACGTAGGGCACTCTTGAGGGCAGACTGTCTGAGGAGATAACGTTAATGACTATTAACAAATCATTACCGGGAGGGGTAATTTAAATTTCATTTTTCATTTCAGCTCCACTTGCTTACGGGGCTTGTTTTGCATGATAACATATCCAGCTGGCAGCTGACACGACCCGAAACTGCTGGTACAATGCGGAATGGTAACAGAAAAATGGCGAAGTGGATGTGTGTTTTAAGTTTATGAAGACAAAGGAAAAGATTGGAAAGGAAATTTACATGAACAACATGTACCTGTTGTACATTTACATGAATAACAACTATAAAAATATCGTCATGGCAATCTCTAATGTGTTCAGTATAGAGCAAATATCAAAAGCGTGTAGGTTTTCGTCTACTTTGCGGTATTTTTTTTCACTGAATGGTAACAAGTCAAAAAATGAAAAAAAATGCGTCATAAAAATAATGATGACAATACGAAGATGTGATAATCAATGTAAAATCATTTTTAGTGAAATCAGAATTTTTCACATTAAAAGATTTAAGTGCATTTCCTTGTACTGGGTGGCCCAGAAGTCACTTTACATTTTGAAAATTAAATAACTTTTTTTCTATTAATATATTTCTTTTTCTCTTTTCAGAATTAAAAAATATAATCCCTGGAAATTTTTGGCATGGATAAGTTTACAACAGAACAACGAGTGAAGATAATTAAATTTTACTTTGAAAATGGACGGTCAATTGTTGCAACGCAAAGATCGTATATGCGCCATTTTAATGTTCGACATCCCCCTAGTAGGCCTGCAATAAGGAACTTAGTGACGCGTTTTCAACAGCATGGCTCTGTAAGTTTTGAACATTTTGAACATTTTGAAAATTAAATAACTTTTTCTTAAATGACTGTATTGACTCTGTTGCAACAATTGACCGTCCATTTTCAAAGTAAAATTCAATTATCTTCACTCGTTGTTCTGTTGTAAACTTATCCATGCCAATAATTTCCAGGGATTATATTTTTTAATTCTGAAAAGAGAAAAAGAAATATATTAATAGAAAAAAAGTTATTTAATTTTCAAAATGTAAAGTGATTTCTGGGCCACCCTGTATCTCTGATACGCCCTCCCTTTTTTTGTCTGATCTGTTGAGTATGGATTGGTTAGATTTTAAATTCCCTTAAAATAGAAACAAACAATAACAATAATTGAATAAGTTCGTAGATTTTAGAGATAAATTTTCCTTTATCATTAATGAGAAAATATTACCAAACGATATCGATGACTTTCTTGTAATAACTATCATTCCATAAAAAAAGTTGTGAAATGTATGAATAAAAAAATTACTGTCACTAATGTCTGAATGAAAAACTTGATAATATCACTAATGCCTGAATGAGCTCTAAGTATTCTATGTTCGTGCATATAATACTATATTACATCGAGTTTGGAGATAAAAATTTACTTATCATTAACGAGAAAAATATTACCAAATGGTATTTATCTGAATTTTCGCTAGCTTTGTCGATGACTATTGTAACGTTAAGAAATATGTTAATCTCTCAATGAAAAAATTTTTAATGTTTGAATGAAAAACTTGTTAATGTCACTAAAGTCTGAATGAGTACTAGCATTCTATGTTCATGCATACAATACTACATGTAACATGTTGTAAATATTTAACTCTTTTATTTTTTTATTTTACGTATGTGTTCATTTTACGATTGTGCAATATTATTTTCAGTGTCTGAATTTAAACCGTCCACCTATAACCTAGGAATTATTGGTTTTGTTTGATTTAGCTTGTCCTGTGTGGCAACGTTGTGTAGTTTGTTTGTTTTTTTGAATGTGTTTTTCCTATAATAAAGAGCTGTGATATGAAATCAAGGTTTTTAATTGCAAATAAGAATACGGATTAATTTACATTTCGGAATTATATCTCTCATCCGGGGATCTTTTGATCATTTGTGTGAACTGTAATTAAAAGGACATCCACAAAGATATTTTTTACTGCTGTCGTTTACACCATATGTGGACCATATGTTATTATAAAAAAATTAAAAAAATATTAAAAAAATATTATTATAAAAATATTACCAAATGGTATTTATCTGAATTTCCGCTAGATTTGGTGATAACTATTGTCACATTAAGAAAACATATCAATGTCTGAATAAAAAACTTGTTCGTATTACTAATGTGTGAATGGTCACTAAGTATTCTATGCTCTTATATATAAAATTATGGGTCGGTCTTATTTTAGCGCACCTTTGGCGACTTTTTCAAAATCTCGCCAAATAATCAGCGATAATGATTCCAAAATGGCAACCCTGAGAACGTCTGAAGAGAAATGCGGCAACCCTACGGAGCGCTTATTTTGTACGTGCGATCGCTGAGAAGTCTAATACCCACCCACTAATCAAATACTTTCGATTTGGCAAGATTTTGAAAAAGTCACCAGAGGTGGGCTAAAATAGCATTTTACCAAAATTATATATGGGCTCTTAAAACGAGTTTACAGATAAAACTTTCTCATCATTAACGAGAAAATATTATGAAATGATATTTATCTGAACTTCAATTGGCTTTGGCGATGACTATCAACACTTTAAAAAAACTTATTACTGTCTGATTATAAAAACTTGTTAATGTCAATATTGTCTAAATGAATACTAAGCATTCTACTTTAATGCATATAATAATATGTATGAGTTTTTAATCGTGTGTAAAGATGAAACCTTCTTCATCATCAAAGTAAAAAATTTTACCAAACGATTATCTGAACTGCTACTGCTTTGGCGATGACTATTATCACATATAAAAAACTTGTTAATTTCTGAATTAAAAAAACTTATTAATGTCAATAATTTCTGCATATAATATTCACATTCGCTCACATAATATTATATTTAACATCTCCTGAAGTCTTTAAGAATTGTGAAATCAAAATTCAATCCGAGCCGCTACAAAATGTAAACTCGGATGGAAAGAAATTTATTCCCAAATCATTATTGTTTTAAAAAAATTATCATTAAAATATTTGATAACTGTTTTTCAAGCATTTTTGTTCACATAGAAAACATAGGGACAATTTAGCTACTTAAATATAAGAATAAAAATCTATAACGACCTCAGCGCTTCAAAACCGGCGCCAATCGATTCCTCGTGGCCAAAAACCCCAGACCCCCAAGTTTACCGGAGTTTATTAATTCTTGGGCGATTTTCGACTTGGCAACCATTCCTCGTATTATAGTATAAGATTGGCCATATACAATGAAAGAATTTCGTATACTCGGCAGATGTAAAGATCTTTCCAACTATGTATATGTTGCATTAAATATAATAAACGAATGATTATATATAATTATTGGTGATTATTCAGTATCACTAATAAGTTCAGGGATGATTACGAATAATTAAAAGTAATTATATATAATCATCGGATTAATCACCTTTATCGTAACATATATATTGAAATGGAGGTGCTTTTGATGAAATTTTTGTCTTGTAGTATTAAATTTTAGACATACCAGCGGATGACCGAGCTCCGCTCGGAGAAAACAGGTATCGAAGCTAACTCGAAGATTTAAATTTTCAATTGTGATTTATCAAACAATACATGCCATAAGAAAATTTGTGAAAAAATTGGTGAAAAGATAACCGGTTAAACCTCGGCTTTTCATCGTCCACCAGCGATGTCATGTCTTGATGTTCCATTGGAAATCCCCATCAGCACTGGTCTCTTCCATGTTTGCTGACCATGCACGGAGCGCTTGGGTTCATATCACCACACGGGTTATGGATCATCCATTTCGAGGTCAGTTCCTTGAGTTCCGGATCATCTTCTGGAAACTTTATTAGTTCGCCATATTGGCTATAGATGGCAGCATGTTACCGCTTGAAACCTATTAGCCATTATAGCGAACTAATAAAGTTTGAAAATATCCTATCTGTAACTCCGAACTTCTCGACCGTAGCGCTTCAAAACCGGCGCCAATCGATTCCTCGTGGCCAAAAACCCCAGACCCCCAAGTTTACCGGAGTTTATTAATTCTGGGGCGATTTTCGACTTGGCAACCATTTCTCGTATTATAGTATAAGATTGGCCATATACAATGAAAGAATTTCGTATACTCGACACTCAAATTAGGTCCAATGGTATTAATTTTTACCGTTGACAAGTGATTGTGAGTGAAGGTCCTATGTTTTTTACTGAAATAAGTTAGCTATGTCTTCTTTATTTCCAAAATCTTTTCAGTAAATAATCCTTAAATTAATTAATTTAATGAATTGGTGCTTTAACATAGAATTTGTTTTATAAATCGACTTTTTAACTGCTTATTAGTTTGTAGACTGATTAAATATATGATTACAAGTAAGGGATTTAAGCCAATACAAAGAATATTTGTTGGTGCCAATATAAAGAATATATGTTGATATCTTACTGAAAAGAACTCAGATTTTTATCAACACGCTTTCAAATAATTCATGATACTATAATGCAGTTTTATATGTTTTTTTAATTCTAAACTAAAAACGATCCATGTTTCAAATACAGTGCACTCCTAACTATCCGATTCTAGATTATCTGGCCTAGTTTTCCTTTCTCGTAATCAGATAAGAAAACCAGAGTTTGTACTGGCAATATTGCCAAGGTAGTGGAAACGAGCATCTGCTATAATCTTCCTAAGTGTCGTGTACAAAATACATGTCTTGACAAGAAATGAGCAGAATTCTGCTAGTTGTTCATCGTTTCGTCAGTATGAAACTAGCCCCAATTATTACCACTTTTCCTGATTATATCTGCCTAGTATGTACAGGATTCTTAAATTGCTCTTGAGTTTTGCGTAATGTGTTTTTTAATATAGCACACTAAAGTTTTAAAAATGGGTGAAACCTAAAAACAAAATAGCAGTGACTATGGTGGGAAAATTAAGCTCTATAAACCTACAAGAATTTTGGCTTAACAGTAAAAACTGGCCACTGCTTGAATGTGTCACCAGGATAAGTTCTTATTCTACTTAGTTTGAGATAAACACAGGGTTTAATATTCAGTAAGAAGAGTGCAAATGCATATTATAACTGTAAAAAAAGTATATTTTCTTGTAATGGTAGGCAAAGAAATAAGTTCATAAAACTCCAACTTAACCAGGTTTTGTTGTTGTTGTTGTTGTTATCCGGCCTATCTTTCCGCCACATTAGGCCGAATATACAGGAATGGTCTGTAATATAAAAAGCAGAAAGTAATAGGTTAGGATTTTACAGATTTTACCATAAAATTAATGTCCCTAAATATTCGAACAATTCTAGAATATCGTCAACGGTGGCCTGGTGGTAAGGTCTTGGCTTGGAAATCGGAGGCTTGCAGGTTCGAACCTCGATTCCACCGAAGAGCAGCTGTGCAAACGGGTCTGGTGCACATTAAACCAGTCTTGGAAAAATGCTCCCCCACTGGTGTGGTGTGGAGGTTTGGAGAGGGGGTACCTGCTTACTCGTCATCTAACCGCTGTTCAAAATGACAAGGTCAGTCCCAAAATAGCTCTAGTGTTACTTCAAAACGGGACGTTAATATAACTAAACTAAACTAAATTCTAGCGTATCAAAAAATGATTATGAAAGTCAACTACAAATTAGCTTTATAACGACTCATATCAATAAAAAATGTAATTTCGGTTCAGAAATAAAGCCAATTAGATTATACCTCTTAATATATACGGATACCAATAGAAAGATACATAAAGAATGGATATAATATAATTCCTTATGGCAATTTTATTTCTTGGCAACAAGAACTAGATGATAAAGCATTACTAAAAACAACCAAACTAATCCAGGAAACAAGCCAAAAAAGATCGCTGCGGGAAAGAGAAGGGGTACCATATCATACCATACATAACTAAATAATGAAATCAATAATGTAATCAGGGTTATCTTGAGATAAGAATGAATCTTGGGGGAATTAATACATGGTTGTTTACCATGAAATGGAACATAGTTCGTTGCAAAAATGACCTAAATATATTTTTTCACTGCAAGAAAAAACATTAACCATTTTTTCACTGAGCAGATTTAAAAGCATGTAAAACTTTTTTTGTTATTATTTTTTTTTGGTGGGGAGGGAGGGTACTGTTGGAAATAACTATTTATCTAACTACATAACATGAGAATATGCTTCATATAAAAGTTTTTCAGTTTGATTTACATTTCGTTTTGAGATGAGGTTAAGACTATTTTGGCATGGATCTTGCAATTTCGATCAGTATCCGTAAACCAACAATAAAGAAGGAAACAAGGCTCCAGTTTTCAAAGTCCTGTAGGGCTAGTAGTCTGAGGATATTGAAGACTGGGCTGGATTTAAGATTGATGGAAGATTTCAATTTTTTTACCGAATACAAAAATAACAACACTGCATGCAAATATCCCAAAGAAACTATCCAATTTCTAACAATATAGTAAATATTTAATTCTCTTAACAATAAAAGTGTGTGTGTGTGTGTGTGTGTGTGTGTGTGTGTGTGTGTGTGTGTGTGTGTGTGTGTGTGTGTGTGTGTGTGGGTGTGTGTGTGTGTGTGTGTGTGTGTGTGTGTGTGTGTGTGTGTGTGTGTGTGTGTGTGTGTGTGTGTGTGTGTGGGTGTGTGTGTGTGTGTGTGTGTGTGTGTGTGTGTGTGTGTGTGTGTGTGTGTGTGTGTGTGTGTCTTTGAGCTTGCGTACATACGTTCGTGCGTGTGTAGATGCTCAACAGGCCGGATTGCGTGTGTGCGTCTTACTCTGACTTTGAACTTACGTACGTTCATCAGTGTGTAGGTGCTATACAGGCCTGATTGTATGTTTATCAGCGTCTCCGATCACCCGTGTGTGCATGTGTAGGCCCTCTATAGATCAGAGAACTTTAAACAAAGCTAACAAAATTTTCACATATATACATTAGAATTAGGGAATGTTATGCCGTTGTACTGGCCTAGGGGTAGCGTGTCTTACTCCTTGATCTGGGCGTCCGGAGTTCGAGTTCTGGTTCGGGCATGGTTGTTATTCTGTGAGATGTATGAATGCGCCACCTTGTAAAAAGGGGCTGTGCAAGCGAACGTGTGTGCGTGTGTCATCTTCATTTCAACTAGAGGCCAGACTTCTACCTTTGGGTGCTTAGGGGTCTTTACTTACAAAAGCTACTGCAACTCCTTTCCGTGGAAACATGGACTCGACGTCATCATCATCATCATCATCATGAAATTACGATCTCAGGACGATATTTTTTACATTCATTTTAATTATTTAAAAATTAAGTCAAATGTTGAAATTTTCTATCATGATGGTCGAAACTATTTTAGCCCAAAAATAAACTGCATTCTAATTTTCAATTGCTTTACAATTTTCCTCTGTTTCATTCATTAATTAAACATATTTTTATAACTCTACATTTCATTATTAAAAGATAATTGAAGTCAGTTTTCGTAGTTGCTTCTAAAGTTTCACCCTGGGTTTTTTCTCATTGTTTATAATCAAATAAGAGGATTTTTTTTTTTTTTTTTTTTTTGCAGGAAAGCATATTTTTTTATACTGAGTAAATTTTAGAATAAAGTATGCTTTTGATGAAATGTTTAAAATGTTTTTCATATTTATAGTTATGATTTGATTTCATTGAAATTTATTTCATTAAAATAATGCTTTTTTTTGTCAAATGTATAACCGCAAAGATCAGCAACTGCCTTACTCAAAGGATATGGATTTCCTTGAATGTTTTCGAAAAACTGAATAATAATTTAAGCAAATTAATAATTAATTTTATACTTAAATTAATATTACTATCATTACATTTTAAATTATTTTTTCATTTTATTTCCATTTGAGATTTCATTTATAATGGATTTTCTAATTTTGAAGTCTCAATAAATTATTTTTTTAACTGGCAAAATAGGGAAAATTAAATTTCCATTCAGAAATAATTACGCCCTTTTTTCTACATTTATGTTGAATTCATTCTCTGACATTGAATTTAATATTTTAAAACATGAATATTAAATTTTATTAATTAATTTAATAGAATTAATTTGACTTTTCATTCTGAGTTGTACTAATTAGTTTAGTCACTTTAATGGTTTTTTAAAAGTGGTAAATCATGTATGCATCCATTTATTTCATCTTCCGCATTTTTCATTTTAGAGTAAGAATTTCTAATTAATCTTATCCTCGCTTTTTGATTTGCTTGATTTTTTGGAAATCTTGAACAGTGATAACAGAAATCACTTATCCATTAATAAATTAAATTCAATCAAATTTTAATTTTAAAGGAAAGTTTTCATTTTAAACATAATGTGTAAAATAAAAAGATTAAAATATCTACAATAGTTATAATAATGAATTCTGGAAATGTATTAATAATAGAATCGATAGCAGAAATCAGTTATCAATTAATAAATTAATTTCAATCAAATTTTAATTTTATCTGAAAATTTTAATTTTGAACATGATATATACGAAACATATTTCAATGTCTACAAGAATTATAATAATGAAATGTGGAGATCAATTAATAACAGAACAAATAACAGAATCGATAACAGAAATCAATTATCTATTAATAAATTAATTTCAATCAAATTTTAATTTTATACCAAAATTTTCATTTTGAAAGTAATATGTAAAAAATAAATTGCAATGTCTACAATAATTATAATAATGAATTCTGGAAATATATTAATAACAGAATCGACAACAGAAATCAATTATCAATTAATAAATTAATTCCAATCAAATTTTAGTTTGATATGAAAATTTTCATTTTAAATATGGTATGTAAAAAGTATGTTGCGATGTCTACATTAATTATAAAAATAAATTGAAGAAATATTTTAATAACAGAACAGACAGTAAAGTCGATAACAGAAATCGATTATCAATTAATAAATTAATTTCAATGAAATTAAAATTTCATATGAAAATTTTCATTTAGAACATAATATGTAAAAAATAGATTACAATGTCTACAATAATTTTAATAATGAATTGTGGAATATGTTGACATTTAAAAATATAATTATTGATAAATTTAAATATTTTTAAATGAAACAATTTTGTTAGTGTACAAGCCGCGTTTGACGACTAGTCGCTTCTCCGTGAATATAGGCTGCCTTTAATTTCGAATAAGATTTTTGCTATAATTCGTTGATAGTCATTTCCTCAAAAAGGTATTTTTTACTTTCATAACATGACAAACATTAAAGTTATTTTAATGCTCTTATACCTGTTCCCTTTACTGTATGCATGAGCCGTACTAATGAAATCGGGTCCAATGACCTCATGCACCATAATAAATTTTGCTTATGGGTATTCTATGGCAAATTGCAAACGGTTTTAGAGATATATGTTAACATGTTATGTTACAGATATCTTCTGACACGTTACATATGTTAACTTCTCAAACATTTGGAATCTTTTTTTCTCGTACTTCAAAGAAAGGAGAAACTCAAATAATTAAATGTTTGATGAAAAAATAAAAATTATATTTATTTTATTGCAAAACTAGTGTTATCATATATTGTAAAAACGATTCAAAATTTCTTTTTCAAACTGCCAAAATTTAGGGAGGAGACTACACAGCAATCAAACTAGAGTCATTTCTCAAATTTGAATTTTATTGATGATGTTAAAATAAATTTTTTACAATGTTATTATTCTGAGTTATCAAAAAAAACCATCAAAATTTCACTTATTTTAAATTTTTATAAAGGTTTCAAAGAAACCTCTCCCAGGAATACAAATTTAACTTTCAAAGTTTATACAGATTATGTTTCAACTTCAGTTGAAACAACCTCCTTTAACATGCCAAATTATACATACCTTCTACTTTATTATATATACATATTATTTATTCCATAAATTTAATTAATGAAAATGTCGAAAGAAAGTTAAATTTTCATTAAAATCCTAGATCTTAGACGAGTAAAAAAATTATGAAGCAATGACATGGTTTGAAAAAACGTTTTGTTGTAAATTACATTTAAAATTAATTTCAGAAAATCATTAGAATTAAAAGGAAAATCCTATAGATTCCAATTCAGGGGATATTCTGTGTCAAAAGAAGAAATGAAATAAATATCTAAGGAAAATTCTTTTTTTAATCTCCAAAGTTATTACGAAAAAGTATAGAAATTTCGAATTTTTAATTAATTAAAATTTTAAAAATTCATTCATTCTTAGTATACACCTATCACCTGAAAAGCAGTCTCTGTAGTTGAAGACTTTTGAAATGAGAAAGTGTGTGAGTGGATATATTTCTCTTTTATATTAACATGAATCTTCAATATACTAGAAGCTAGATAGGAAAGGTTTCCTAGATAATTTAAAAGATTTTAGATGAGCACCAGGTCAATGAATCTACTTTCAAGACAAATTCCATGAAGATTTAACTGTTAAAGTTAAATAATTTCGATAACAGAAATGAAAACTCTAGAAAATACAAGAATTATGGAGATATCTTTGATGACAAATTTGTTAAACTGGCGATGAATTTGGCAATTTTGGAGACGAAAATGAAGATTCAGAAAATACAGAATTGAATCTATTAGGACTTGAGAACCCGTGGTTCTTTTGAAAGATCCGATATATTTTCATATGCAAACCATTTAAACAGAGATACACAATGTAGGTAATTTGAGTGCTATTTTACTGTGTTATATTTAAGTTGTGATTTGTGGCTTAATGTAACTTCTGCTTCTTTTTTCGTTTGTTTGTTCGGCAAGCAAATGGTAAGCAATGGCACAAGAACCATTTTTGGCCATACTGCGCCAGGCATATGGTTTCACATCTGGCAAAATTCAGTTCTGCCAGACTCACACAAATTTCCCTCTTTTGTATGCGTTTTTGCTGTGTTATGCTATTTGTGATTCTTGTGATAAGGCGGCATTGTTTGATATAAGTTTCGTGGATTTTTTACACTACATTGATGACGATGTCGTATCCACGTTATCACGGAAAAATGGATGCCTTAGCTTCGTAGGGTAAAGACAGAGGGCAGAAGTCTGACTTCTAACTGACATAAAGAAGACATTCTCACATTCACTTGCACGACCCCTTTTTACAAGAAGATCTTTCACAAACCTCACAGATAGAATAAGGGCTTAAGGACAACCATACCCTAACCAGGGATTGAACAAAGAACGAACAGATCACGGGGAAGACGCCCTTCCTCTATACCAGGACGCCGACTAAATGTTCTTTACACGATTAATTTTTCACTACGATATCCCTAGTAGCACACAAATATTGTACAATATTCTATGAAATTGATCAATATTTGCAATATTGCTTAATATTGTGGAATATTGTAATCATCATAATATCATATAATCATATAATATCATCTAATATTGTACAATATTGTATGACATGTACAATGTTGCGCGATATTGATCAATTGTATGACATTGATCAATGCTCGTAATATTGT
>JAPMOQ010047097.1:405697-423232 GCA_026543055.1 Argiope trifasciata
CAATGTTGTGCGATATTGATCAATTGTATGACATTGATCAATGCTCGCAATATATTGTTTAATATCTTTTAATATTGCATAATATTGTACAATATTGTGCTACAGGCTGTGCTATCGGGAATATAATCTTTCTTTTAATTTAATACATTTTTATTTGAGTTTGAATAAATATAATCTTAATCTATGCTTTAAAATTTAGAAAACTACATTTTTGACGTAGTTTAATTTGTATCTAAGAGAATTAATGAACTTCTTGCCTATCAAAAATCACTGCAATATAAAGATTGCTTACACATTCAAGCTTGAGAATTTTTGAAGCATTTTATTAAATCAATTACATCTAGGATTTAATTTACAAATGTAGATAAATGTATCTGAACTCTTCTAAATTAATTATTAAGAACATATCTTGAAATTAATTAATTCAATTTGCAAAATATTGATACAAAAACTATTACAAATTATAACTGAAAAACATTCCATCTTAATGGAGTAAATAGTTTTACTTAAAAATTACACCTCGCAGTCCCATCAGTTTGCTAATAATAAAACTTTTGTTACAAAAAATAAACCAGGACTTTAGCAAAAGTAACACATAATCTACTTTCACAAACAAATGAGGTATTTTTTCCTAGTGGAATAGATACTTTAATACATTGTTAAGCTCCTACATATTGAAAAGCATTATTAATTATTCAAACTACATCAATCTTAATTTCAAAAAGCGCCCATGCTTTTTCCGCTCATTAACAAAATTGCGATAACTAATAAAACGCATTCATTACCAACTCTAATTAGTATCTTTTTCCAATACTATAACTACTCTCATCTCTGGACTAATTAGGAAGAGTTAACTAACACTCCTAATCCCGATATTCTAAATATGGTAATTTTACTGATAAATACATTTTTCTTCATTTTTTCAAAAAAATAAATGGTTAAAACCCTTATTTAGTATGGATTGCATATCTCTGGTTTTAATGCAGTGATTCTATATTCTTTATTCAGAATTTATTCATATTTTTATGAAGAATTATCCTTGTTAACTGAAGATATATTGCTGGATTTGGTAATTGTATGAACCAATTGAAATATTGACAATTTTTTTTCAGCCGACAGAAAAGATTTGTTCCAATGAGTCAAATTATTTATCTTCAAATAATAGCGGAGATTCCTGCGGCTTTATTTGACATTAAAAGATCCTTTTCTTGTTATTTCAAATAATGCGTTCGCAAATTTTCTGTGTAATGTGACTAATATTTCATGATAATCTTCGGTATTTTCGTGTAATGCAACGTTATTATCGCCTTTTTTTCTATTGAGAAAAGATTCGAATTACTGCTGTTTAAAAATGGAACAAACGATAAATGTTTTTCTTGGTCGTTCTTTATGGATTGCGATTGTGACAAAATTTATACCTAAAAGCGTTTTGCGGGAAATAAATGGCGTCAATTATCATACAGTTTCTGACAAAGATTGTGCTATTTTCAAATTTGGAATGGAATATGAATTAAAAAGTTGACTGCTAAAAGTATTGCATCGAATCGGATTTCCTTTTGTTATAGTTGAACGTACTGCTTTGATTTATCAAAATTAATTCTTAGTAACTTTGTATTTTTTTAAATATTTTTATTGCCACAGAATTTTTCAAACAAACAAAAATCTTATTTTCCCAATTTTTATTCATATTTCAACGGGAAGTATTATTTTAAACATAATAATATGTTAGAAATCGGTTATTTTTTACGAATTGTATGATAATTTTACAAACCTGTAATATTACTTCCCAGCATGGTTAGTTTAATCACTGGAAAGCCCATTTTAAGATAAGCTCTGTTAAGTGCTGAGAGAGTGCCACGTCATTGGTCTCAGAGCTTGGCGACAAACTTGACTACCCTTTGGCGACTTTGGTGATAAACTTGATATTACTGGAAGCTTTGAGAATTTTAAGAATCCAGCCAATAATAATCGAGTTACGCTTGATGGTTCCAAAACCTTCTCAGTCCACCTGCTGGGAACTATAATTGGCTGGTAGTCTCGAGCTGCAGAAATGGTTGTAGGAGTCAAGTATCGAGTCGTCACGAGGATAACAAAAAAAGTTGGATTAGTTCGGCGAAATTCCAGCTTTGAGTGCAGCTGAAGCGATCACTTAACTGAGTTGTGTGCCGATTCCTGGGTGCAGCTGAAGCGATCGCTGAACTGAGCTGCGTGCCGAGTCCTGGTGCCTATTGTTGAAACAGTATCGAGTCGTGTGTGGAATAGCCAATCTTATAGTAATAAAGCGGCAGTTGGGTACAGCTAAAGCGAGGTTGCAGAAGAGAATTTCAGACATCAGGAGAGACCGCGGGGTGAAGGTACCCTCCCTCCTGTTGAAATTTGTCTGGCCGCTTTGTATCCATTGGTTGTTATTACTTCCGAATACTACTTTTGGGATATTGTTTATTGTCGTGTGCTGCTGTGTTTTCCTGTGTTCGTTTCAGCTACACATCTATTGAGTTTATATTCGGCAACTATCTATTTGTGTTTAGTAAAAGTCGTTTTTCGTTATTGAGGCTTGCTGATGTTTTTTCTGTCCATACATCCACTACAGGTGAATCCGGTGACTTTACTGACTTAATGAAATTAAAGAATCCTTAACAAAATATAAATCTTTGAATAACATTTTATAAATCTGTTTTACAGGACTGAAAGTTGAACTAAGACTACCGAATTTTGCTTTTAATTATTTCTTGATTAGCAGGAGCAATTTAAGAATGTGTTTTCCATTTAATTAGTTAGCTTTGAATCAACTAAAAATTAATCGACTTTTTTTACTTTTTCTTACAGTTATTCGAAATTATATAAAACAAATATATTTTTAGAAAATTTTGAAATCCAATGAGTTATTAATACTAGCTTTTGTGCATTTTTTCCTGAATTCTAATAAATTTTCCAAAAGCACTTTTACAATAAATAATGCAATAAGTTTTTGTCCTTCAATCTCTGTAGAAATTTACAAAAGTTAGTTGAGTAAACTCAAGTAAAATCGAGTCGGTTTTTTATGTACAAAGTTTGATTCAAAAAATAATAGCAGCAGCGTTCTAAGACTGTGTTTTCCATTCAATTAGTTAGTTTTGAATTCATTAAAATTAATCGAAACTTTAACTTTTTCTTACAGTTATTCCGAATTATATGTAAAAAAATACATTTTTACAAAACTTTGAAATGCAATGAGTAATACATATTAATTCTTGAGCAATTTTTCCTTTATTCTAATAAATTTTTCAAAAGCATTTTTACGATAAATAATTGAATAAGTTTTTGTCCATTTTCTGTTGAAATTCTCAGAAATTTGTTGAATAGTTTTAAAAAAAATCAAGTCGGGTTTTTTTATATTGAAACTTTAATTCAAAAAATAAATCAATTTTTAATTACACAGAAAAAATGATCTTCAATTTTACTATAAAAGGAAATTTAACTGTCGAAAGCTTACTGCAAAATTCTGCGAAAGATATATTTTTTAAATGTTAAAATTGAAAAATATTTGTGTCAGACAAATTATTATTATTGAAAAGATACTTTTTTTTCAAAATTTAAAATAATTTAAAAATAAGTTTACAACAATGATATTATCAGGAAAGTTAAGATTTCCCTAATCAAAAAAATTAATATTATTATCAAATTTGAAGCAAAAATCGTTGAAAATGTTTTTATGGAATTATGATGGGCTAGAATTAACAAATCTTTTATTTAATTACTTGCTAGTTATCACGTAAGCTCTAAAAATGCTGTTTCCAAAATTTTAATTAATTAGCTTTATGTCAATTAAAAATTAATTGAATTTTTAACATTTTTTGGAGCAATTCGATTTTATATTACCGCATAAAAATCATTTTTAGAAAACTCCAAAACTCAAAAAGTAATTTGGTGTAATTTGCTGTTTATTTTTACTCCTTTTTTCCTTAATTTTAAATAATCTTTCAAAAGAATTTTTGTAATAAGTAAGACAATTTTTGACAATCATTCGCTGTTGAAATTCTCAAAATTTGGCTGAATTGACTCCAATTAAAACGAGTATTTTTACTGAGAAACCTTTAGTTTAAAAAATGAGATTTAATGAAGTATTTCAGGAAACAAAGAAGGTGGTTCGCTTTTTCATTACAAAATTAAATTTATTATTCAAAATTTTTCGAAAGAGATATTTTTAAAACGCCGTTAAAATTCAGAAAATTTTAGCATGACATATATATTAATATCAATAAAAAAAAGTTCAATGTAAGACAATCTAAAGACAGTGTAAAAATAACTTTTTAATAACAATGTTTAAAGGAATTACTTACTACTTATTAAATCCGATACTTTTCAGAAATTCAGGAATTAATTACTAAAATATCTCTTTCAAAAAATATTTTATATTATTATTAAATATTTTAAAGATTGCTTTTGACTGCACATTCTATGTATCGGATTATATTTTCGCCATATATAATTAATTCTATATCAAACGATTTATTCTGTAGAGAGCTAGTACAGATATCCTCTTTTATTAATAGTGAAAATTAACAATCAACAATTAAAAAAATTTCGTAGAATCCACATATAATTATCATCTTTTCGTCAAGTATAGGGACGTGGTATCTTAAATAAAAGTTTTATTTTATTTCTTCATTATTTGACAAATTATTCATCTTCTGCAAACCCACTGGTGTGATGTGGAATTTTGGAGAGGAGGTGCCAGCCCAGGTGTCGTCGTCGTCATCTGAAATCGGCACAAAATTACAAATTCCGTCCCAAAATAGCCCTAGTGTTGCTTCAGAACGGGACGTTAATATAACTAAACTAAATTAAACTTATCGTCTTCAAAAATCGTTGTTGTTACTTACTTATGGCACTTGTCATGGATAGGTCTATGGAAAAGACTGATTTAAGTGGGTTTGTTCATTATCTTCGGAGGGTAAAGTCCCCTGAGCAACCGAGGGCAGAAGTCTAACTTCTAACTCTTATGACGAAGACGCTCACTTGCACAATCCTTTTTACA
Source organism: Argiope trifasciata (assembly GCA_026543055.1). Classification (NCBI taxonomy): domain Eukaryota; kingdom Metazoa; phylum Arthropoda; class Arachnida; order Araneae; family Araneidae; genus Argiope; species Argiope trifasciata. Next base: position 410,715 of record JAPMOQ010047097.1, read on the forward strand.
GAAAAGGCCGACATAGCCTGGCTGATAGGGCGTTAGACTCACATCCCTTAGATTGTGGGTTCGAACTCCACCGACCGAAGAATCTCCACGTGTGTGTTGGATGGCGGACGTATAAATCTATCGTGGTCGCAAAGTCCTCGATGTTGAGGGTAATATTACAGAAGTGGTCGTTCTCTGATCCAGTTCTCACTTGCTATCTGTGGATGAGTGAATGAAATATAAGAATGAAGGCCATAAAAAGGGTTGCTGCGTGTGAGTAGCTAAGTCTTACTCTTGACCCTAGATGTCACTACTGAAAAAACAAAAGATGTAGAATTCGGATTCAATTCCAATGTCACTTTAATCAGCGGGAATGTTAATGACAAGTGCCATTAGTGACAACAACATGCCTCTTAAGTTTGTGGGGGGGGCTCTTTCACACATCTAACAGATTGAACTCAGAATAAAGAACAACCATGCCCGATCTCAGGACACCCATATCGAGTGCCACCCCTAGGTCTGGACGCGGGAATAAAAATTATACTGATCCTGATCAGAACTCAAAATAACGTGCTCATTACATTCATGCAAAATACAGATGAAGAGACTATAGTTGAGTAACCAGAGCTTTTATGCTTTCTGGACAAATATTTTACCGAAATATATTTGGCCTTGGTGGCCTGGTAGTAAAATCTCGGCTTCGGAACCAGAGGGTTTCAGATCCGAGACCCAATTCCACCAAAGAACTATCGTGTAAGGGGGCCTTCTGCTTATTAGATCCGTCAAACCTAACGTCCTTCAGCTGATGTGGTGTGATATGGAAAAGGGGGGCGTGCCACCTCAAAATGGGACGTTGATATAACTAAATTAAACTAAATTTCGATCTCAGAGAGGTTTGAAATGTAGATATTCATTAAAAACTCTAGTTCAAATGTTTTGGCGGTTATAATATTTTTCTTGTACTGTTGCAAGTCAAATCCGTCAGGTCAAACGTCCTCCAGCTGGTATGGCATGGTGGGGAGAAGGGGGAACCATCTCAGGTGTCGTCCTCGTCATGTGACCACGATTCAAAATTGCAAGATCCGTCCCAAAATAGCCCTAGTTTTGCTTTACAATGGGACGTTAATGCAATTAAACTTAACTTCCGAAATATAATAGAGTTAGCATCTTTTAAGTGTGTTTTTCTCTTAAAATTGAGGTTTAACTTTAATTGAGTTTCAAAATAATTTAAGAACGAGTAAAAATTGAGTTTATTACAACTCATGTAATACTTTTAACTCACTTTTTAATAACGATTTTAAGTCCGTCCTTTTGTATCAACTATGGAAGGAAATGGGTGAACTGATGACGCGAAAAAAAATTAAGTAACAATATTAAAAGAATCTAAATGCAATGATGTTGTATTTCTCACAAAAAAAAATTGAGGCTATTGAAAAGGAAGAATTTAATTATCTTGAATTATCTACGGCTCCTTTTTTTAATAAACGCGTATTTTTTATCGTGACGTTTGAAGATTTCAAAATAAAGTCGTATTATTCATATGCCTGCAGGATTGATTTACGGTTTTGAAAATAATCAATTTCTCTATATTAAAACCTTAATAGTACTTGCCAATTTGCAATTTCCCAAAATTAGATAAAATTATACTTTGATCCTTTTGTTGAATGGATTTTTTTCAGTTAATTAATTTTTTTTCAGGTAGCATAAATACTCAAGAAAGTTGAGTTTAATAAGAGAATAGACCTTCTATTTGAAATGAATGTCCTGCTTTCTACAATTAAATTGAACAAACTTCAGTAAATTTTTTTCACAATTATTGCCATTCATCATTAAGGGGAATAATAATTTTTTAAATCATAATTTCATTAAATAAAGGGCTTGGTATTTTAATTATTTTAAATCAGTATGTTTTATGATTTAAAAATTTTCAAATGCTATAGAACTAGTAATGAAACAGAAAATAAGCAATTCCAGTCTTAAGACATCATTCACTTAATTGTAAAAAAAATACCATTTTTCCCCCCAAGTCAATTATATTTATAATATTTCATTTAAATTGATTTATATGCCTCTAGATTGTAAGATTGGATATTGAGTTTGTAAAGGCAAACCAATTCAGAAACTTGTGGCTCCATCTGTTAGGTAAAAAGAGCAACAGCTACAAATAAAAGAAGTATGCCACTATCATTTAAAATAAGACTTAAAATAACACGTTTAATTTTATTTCGTACTTTACATAACTAAACCCTAAATCTTTGCTGAATTAAATGATACTTACTTATTCTAGCAAATAATCACATAAAACTGACAAAAATTTCATGAGAATAGATTCTTTCGCAATTAGAATTCGAGCAAATTCGGAAATGACATGCTATCATTACATGAGTACCTATTTAACTTTAAATTTTACCTAATAACTAAATCAATGTTCTTTTTAAATGAGAACTTAACAATTATAGCGATTCCTCAAATTTGAGAAAAACGAAAAATATGCGAAAATTGTGTAGGATTCGAATTTAGATTCATGATATTTTTATTTAAAAAGTGCTTGATTACTAATAATTATGTTCCCAGATTCCAATTAATACAATAAAAATATTAATTTATTTATTTATTAACAAAAGAAAGAATTTTAATTCGATAATATTTATAGACTGATGTATGATTTCTAAATATCTTAATGTAATATGTATTGCGAAATATTGATTCAAAGCTATAAATCTGATAAATCCTCTAGAATTAGAAATTTGGCACGCCATTATTTCTTGAAAAGTAGAGGCTCAATCAGATAATGTTTTTCAGTTTTGTAGTTAAATTTTTCTCTATGTTTTTCAGAATTTTATTAGATTTTTTTTAATTAAAATTAACCACTATTTTAACCTTTTTTTTTTTCCTCACTAACTCCAGAATATGCTATAATACGAAAACATTGTCACAAGATTCTAATTTTTTTTAAGTATTTTCATAGATCCATACAAAATAATCTTTAAACTATACTTCTGATAACTTTTATTATTGAATGTATACTCATGTGTGTTCCGTGCCCTGTGCGTTTTTTTAGTGCTGTAGGATTGAAACTAAAATTTAAAAGTAAAATATAAAGATTGAATTTGCTTAAAATATTATCATGTTCTGATTTTTCAAATTATAAATACAGATATCTCTTAAATTTTTAACACAATATGATTTTGATTATTTGATGCAAGTTCTAAGTTAGGCTATTTCCCCAGTTGTCATTTAACTACTTTTTGACCAAGTATCAAACTGTTAGTTTCTGAGATTGCAGTTATATATACGCATAATTGTTTGAGAAGAATAAAATGCCCAAATTTTACAGTCATTGTTGTGATAATCTGTACAATACCTTTTTCAGAACCTGTACAGATGTACGTAACCTGTTGCTGTTTTAGCACAAAAACAATGAAACTTTTTGAAATGTGCATTACAACTAACTATCTGCTCTTGATTCAAATTTCATCAAAATTTTGAAAATACTGATTTTTATGTCAATTTTTTTCATCAAATTGATTTTTTAAAAAATTCTTTTTCTTTTTATGTCTGAATTTCTAAAAAACATGGTATCATTACGCTTAGTGTTTAACTGCAAAGGCCTCTAAACAGTTGTTGTTTTTAAATATTCATAACACCTTATCCCAGTTATTAACTTCAGTACTTTTAATATGATAATGTTTACATGTTTATAAACTGTCTATTATTGGCAACATTCAAGATTAAAAATGTGATAAATTTTCTAGAGTCTCAATCGCTGAACTTAAATCATTGCCAAAATCATATTTTTGCAAACGATTAAATCTCGTTTAGTAAATTTTCAGCAAGAAAAAAAATTTGTAAAATTTTAATTGGGTTTCAATTAAAAATAAATCAATATTTCTGCATTTTCTTGAATAACTTCGGAACTTATTATACGCTAAAAGATATTTTTACAACATTTAAAAATTTAAAAATATATGTTTCATTGATATTAGAACAATTTCGGTACTATTTTTTTTTCCACTGATTTAAAAAAAGAATTTTAAAATACTTATAAAGATATTTTGCATCAATATTTTTTTATTATTTTACTACTTGGTACCCCACAAGTTGTTTCAGCAGAAGAAATAATTTTGGATATTATTTCTTCTGAAAATATTGGAATAATCTATCTTGTTTAATTAGAAGTGATAGTTTGAAATTTGAAACAGCTATCTTGATTAATTAGGAGTGATAGATAGAATGATATTTATTTTCTTATCGGCAGTGAATACATTTAGTACAATTGAATTATATATAAAGGAGAAGTATAAATAAAACTTATACTACTTTTGACTTTATTTTTCAAATATACTTTATGTCCAACAATACTTTTTGTTTCCCCACCTTCAACATACACAAATTTCTTAGCTGTCCAACTTGTGAGCACCCAAAATACAAACTGATCGTGTGAAAAACATGGATTTTATAGATTCAAGGTTATAAGTTGGCTATTTTTTTTCCTCAGATTTGAAAAAGAATTTTGTAATACTTATAAACATATTTTGTAGCAATGCTTTTTATTGTTTTACTACCTGGTACAAGGCACGTTGTTGCAGCAGAAGAAATAATTTTGGAAATTATTTCTTCTGAAAATATTGGAATAAATTATCTTGTTTAGTTAGGAGTGATAGTTTGAAATTTGAAGTAGCTTAAATTAGAAGTGATAGAAAGAGTGATATTTATTTCCTTATCGACAGTGAATACATTTATTGCAATTGAATTATATATAAAGGAGAAGTAGAAATTACACTATTTTTGACTTTATTTTCCAAGTATACTTTATGGCAGAGAATACTTTTTGTTTTCCCATCTTCAACAAACACAAATAAATTTTTTAGCTGTCCAACTCATGATCACTCAAAATACAAACTGATCATATGAAAAACATGATTTTTTGAGATTCAAAGTTATAAATTTGCGAAGTTTAATCGAATTTGTTGAACGATAATCGGTTGGGCAAAAAATACAAAAAAACAAAAGTCATAGAACAAATTCTTCGTCTCTCCTTCGTACTCGGAAAAAGTACTTGATGACTGGACTGTTGCTACAGCAATACTTGTGGGAAATGTGGTTGAGTCCACCAGCCACGGTACAACCCTCCCCATAGGAAGTACGACCCATCATCGATGGGAGGAGTCATATCCCCCACTTTTTGTATACCCACCGAGTTGACGAGATCCAACCACCATGCCTGAAACATCTCATTCTCAATTTTGAGATGACCCCCGGGGGTTACGAAAAAAGCAAAAATTCCTTTTTATATATTAGATATGATAATTGTACTATACCTATAATCTTCGTGAAAGTACAAGCAATAAATTGGCAAAGTTTTATCGCAATCGGATGAGTGGCACGGCAGCGCATAAGAGACATACAGACAAACATTCATTTTTATTTATATATATATAAAAAATATTACATTAAAATACGAATTTTAAAAAATCATTTTTTCATATTAGATTAACTAACAAAAATATTTTAAAAATTGGATTTTCCAGGTGTTGTCTCCATTTCTGTATGCAATTATAATTGCTATAATTAAGAATTAATTTTTGCAGTATTTAATGTTTAGGATTAATGTTTAGGATTGTTTAATCAAAATAGACAAAGCAATCCTAAACGTTATCACGCTAACATGCCTTGAGCTAGAAGTCTGAATTTCCGTTAAGTTATTTCATCACTCTGAGTAATTACTTTTTGGGACACTTTTTTATATTTAACAGCGTTTCGAAAAAATTTACACCGATAATAAGGTTAATGAATGAAACACTTACAAAATGCATTTCGAAGCATATCTCCAAAAAAAAATCTATATCATATCTTCGTTACAGTTCAATCAGTCATTTCAAGAAAAAAAATCACTAATTTAATTTAAAAATATCTATTTTTAATCTGAGTCCGAAGTATTTACTCCCCAAAATGTTACTATGCGTACGATGTGTAATCTTCTACTGAATATTACCGGAACGAAACAAAAAAAAAAAACCAACAAAATTCAAAGAGTTTTTTTAAATCGAAATTTGATTTTAATTACATAGGCTTACTGGATCAAGGGAATATAATTGCCTCATTATGTTTAGGGGAAGGTCTTAATTTATTATCTAGAATAATCCAAGCTTGAAAAAAGGAACCATAGAAAAAATAATCTTTTAATTCTCCTCAATTAATTACATTTAAAAGGAAATGTCTCTCAATTTTTTTTCAGGCTTTGTGATTTTTTTTCCATTATTGTGAAACAAAAAGATCGATCACAAAGATATTGATTGATCCCTTTTTGAACAAAAGCAAGCTCGTTCTTCAACTTATGTAATGCGACAGCCAAAACAATACCTGAGTTTTATACGTATTTTTTCGTTTCTTTTTTCAGATTCAGAAGAATGCCGAGACGTCAGTCAATTGAGGATTATATTTTGTTTCCAGAATTCATTTTTCTAAAAAAAATAATACAAAAGCTTTTGTCTTGTAATTTATTTCGAGGCTGAAAAAAATAGATGCACGAAATCTAATCGGGTTTTTCAAATTGCTATTTAACAAATCTTTTAAGCTGTAAAAATAGAAAATGGAAATGGCGAAAAAAAATTGATAGCAAATATTAGAAAATGCGAAACTTGTTTCGCCTTTTTCTTTAATTAGAAAATTTTAGGTAATTATTTTTTTATCATCAAAGTATCGAATACTTGAATAAGCCCTCTATTTAAATTCTAATTTGATTAGAAGATAAATAATTTTGGCTGGCATATTTGGTACTTTCAAAGTCTTTCGCAGTTAAATTGTTAATAAGATTTGTTTTGTTGCGTTGTGACTTATGACACTTTACAAGCCTTCAGACAATCATCTGCTTTCATTATTTCAATCCAGCTCATGTGTCATCCTGGTCATCTGACTGAGGTTTAAAATTACGTTCATCCCAAAATTGCTTTAGTGTTGTGTTAAAAAGCGACGTTAAAATACAGGGTAATCAGCGGATAAGCCCTGATTTCAAAATTAAATATCTCTACAACAAAGATTGATAGAATTATGAGGTAAACTGTACGTTTATTAGCAAAACTGAAAAAAATAGTGTACAAAAGTTTAGAAAATTTAGTTACGAAAATCGTTAACAAATGGCGCTCCAATCACAATGCCCATAGACTTTCAGTGTGACGTCAAAAATGAAAAATGACTCCCGATCTCACTCCTTGTGACTTCTTTCTGTGGGGAGCATCGAAAGATACTGTCTATAGAAACAATCCCGCCACTCTAGATGAGCTTGAATAGTCGATAGGTGTTGCATGTGATTCCATTTCCGTTGAGACATTGCAAGATCTGATGTCAAACTTCATTGTTCGATTACGCCACCTCATTGTTTCGAACGGTGGACATTTTGAAAAAATTGTATTTTTATTGCAAGGACCGCATCACTTTTTTTAAGGCTCCTTTCAGAGAAAAAGTTTTCAATGCTAAGCGCCATCTGTTAACGATTTTCGTTACTAAATTTTCAAACATTTGTTCAACATTTTTACAGTTTTGCTAATAAACGTACAGTTTACCACATAATTCTATCGATCTTTGTTGTAGAGATATTTAATTTTGAAATCACTGCTCATTCGCTGATCAGCCTGTAACAAAACTAATCTAACATACCAAAGGAAATATAATGTATTCCCTTTGTGTAGCTCAGTCTAAATAACTTTTGTACTTGAAAATACATTTATTTAGCCTTATCTTAATTGTTGCTTTAATTCCAGTAAACCTATCTCTGCTTCAATTCTGCATCTCATAATATAAAATGTTCAATAAAGCTTCATTTCTAATTCCGAAATCAATAAAGTAAATAAACTAAAAATAGAAGTGTTAAAATAAAAGTAATGTTTAAAAAAAATTTCAAAGAAAGTTAATTTAAATTTTGATATTTTCGAAAGTACTCCCTGTTTCCATTACTTGTAGGAGTCCAAAATCTTAAGTTTAGTTTGCAAGAGAAATAGTTCTCCTAAATATTGAAAAATAAGGGGCGTCTGGAATTTCTCTCAAGTACAAATAAGTTGAAGATACACTTGACAGTAGCAAAATATTTCTACACACCCACCCTTCAATATTTTCTCCAAAATATGTACTCCTTTTGACTATTTTCTTTTTAGTATTATTTATTTCAAGCATATCATTTCTTCTGGAAATTTCCGTTCATATTTTTGTAACAGAAATCGATAGTTAACTTGAGATATCTATGGATTCCAAATCTTTTGTACTAAAGTTATGACATCTATGAATGATTTCATTATAGTATATAAGTTTAGAAATGAATTATTCAGATGTATGCGTTATTTCCCCCGTTGTTGTTGTTGTCGTGTCCGTGTTTTTCACGGAAAGAGGGTGCAGTAGCTTCTGAGGGTAAAGATCCCTGAGCACACAGAGGGCAGAAGTCTGACTTCTAGCTCACACACACGATACAACCCTTTTTAGGGGGTGGTCGAATTCATTCATACACTCATTCATCCATCAGCAAGTCGGAATTTTAGATCCAAATCAGAGACCGACTCATCCCTGATTCAGTATCCCCAGGGGTATCGTTTTGTTATGGGAACTTGGAGGACTTTGCAGTCTCGACATATTTAACGTGCCCCAACTGCCATTAGCCAACACTGCGGTCTTTGGCTAAGACGAGGACAGAACCCGTGACCTTTCGGTTACGAGACTGACGCTCTACCAACTAGGCTACCGCGGCCCTTCCCCCGTAGCATCATAATGTAAAATATTTTATAAAATATAATACAATTGAATAATATTGGGTATACCGAGAACTGAATCTATATAGACAATATAGTATATAGTATAGTTCAAAAATCACTGAAATTTTAAAAGAGTTACCATAAAATTTTGGCCTAAAAATATTAGCTTTAATTTAATAAATAATTTATTTTAAGGAATATTGTCTCCAAATTTTTTTATTAAAAGCCTAATATTGTAGAATATGGTGCAATATTGCAAAAACCATATTGAAAACCAACATAAATTTGAAGTAAAGGGAATATTGGTTGATAACTGAATCTGTATAGACAGTATAGTATAATCTGTAACAATATTTAAAAAATCCGAAATTTTAAAAATACTGTTATCATAAAATTGTGGCTTAAAAATATTATATTTAGTTTAATAGATCGTATATTTTAGGGGATGTTTTTGACAATTTTCCTTTGGAATATTTTTTAATAATAATTCTGTAGAATATTGCACAATATTGTAGCAATATTATTAATAATTTTGTTGGCAACCGAAATTCATTCGATGCAAAGGGGAATATTGGGAATACCGAAGAGAAATGAATCTGTATAAACAGTATTGTAAAATACGTTACGATATTCAAAAAGATCAGAAATTTTACCGTAAAATTTTGGCATAAAAATATTAGTTTTAGATTAATATTTTATTTAAGGTACTTTTACCGAATAATTTTTTCGGAACAATTTTTCATAATATTGTGGAGTATTGTACGATATTGTAAAAACGATATTAAAAATTCTGTTGCCAACAGAAATGTTTGGAATACCGAGGAGAACAGAATCTATATAAATAATATTGTATAATAGGCAACAATATTGAAAAAACACTGTCACTTTAAAAGCATTGTTACCATTTTTGGCATAAAAAATATTAGTTTTAGCTTAATAATTCACTAAATTTAAAATAATTATTTCATAAAAATTGCTACAGAACAAAATTGTATTAAAAGCCCAATATTATAGAATATTGTACAGTATCATAGAAACAATATTGAAAATACTGTTGCCAACCGAAATGAGCTCGAAGTAAAGAATCATTTCTAAAAGACTGTTTAATGCATCTTCCGTTTCCTAAAATGCCATTTAGTCCTTTATTGAGCTGTTAAATTAAGTGCTCAGTAATGCATATGTTATCTTATACTATAATACGAGGAATGGTTGCCAAGTCGAAAATCGCCCCAGAATTAATAAACTCCGGTAAACTTGGGGGCCTGGGGTTTTTGGCCACGAGGAATCGATTGGCGCCGGTTTTGAAGCGCTACGGTTGAGCAGTTCGGAGTTACAGTTTGGATATTTTCAAGCTTTATTAGTTCGCCATAATGGCTAATAGGTTTCAAGCGGTAACGTGCTGCCATCTATAGCCAATATGGCGAACTAATAAAGTTTCCAGAAGATGATCCGGAACTCAAGGAACTGATCTCGAAATGGATGATCCATAACCCGTGTGGTGATATGAACCCAAGCGCTCCGTGCATGGTCAGCAAACATGGAAGAGACCAGTGCAGATGGGGATTTCCAATGGAACATCAAGACATGACATCGCTGATGGACGATGAAAAGCCGAGGTTTAACTGGTTATCTTTTCACCAATGGTTTCACAAATTTTCTTATGGCATGTATTGTTTTGATAAAACACAATTGAAAATTTAAATCTTCGAGTTAGCTTCGATATCTGTTTTCTCCGAGCGGAGCTCGGTCACCCGCTGGTGTTCTTAATATTAAATTCGTTATATAGAACTTGTTTAATTAGTTTTCTAGATAATTATTAATTATTTTTAAATCATGATTAATTATTATATCAAATAACTTGAAATTTTAAAATATAGCATAAACATACACTTTAATGATAACATATACACAAAGTAGCCAAAATATTGCATTTCTGGGTAGCAGAAGCTGTGGCAGAATATTGTACAACATTTTGAGATATTATATAATATTATTCAGTATTTTACAATGTTATATAATATTGTGAATATTGTTTAATATCATACAATATTGCATAATACATGTGTATTACTAGGATTGATGCGAACTTATTCATTTGCATATTTGATGTCAGAATGCAACAATCTTTAATCTCTTGTTTGTCATTTTCATTCATCGGTACAAAAGAGTTATAATATTTAGTAACTTTCTCTTTTAGTAACTATCTCTTTCAGTAACTCTTGACATCATTGTAATAATTTGTCCATGAGTAAATGCGGCATTTAGCAAGTAAAATCTAAGTTTTTAAAGAGTTTGATTTGAAACTTATTTATAAACAATAGAAAGAACAATAGAACAAGACATAAGACAATTTCTTTACATGTGGAAATGCCTAGAATATATTAGGGTGTCCCGAAAATTTCTTTATCTGTCTGTTTTCAAAGAAATGGAGATGAAACTTGTCTTTTATATGAAAATGTGCTTAGAAAACACGCTTGATGTAAGGACAATAGGCCTACAACTGTCACAAAACTGGGACTACACCCCAAAAAAGCTATTTTGTACTTAGGTGCGATAGGCATAATTTTCTACGAACTTCTTCCTCAAGATGAAACAATAAATTCTACGTAATATTAAGATCAACTGGATTAATTGAAAGCCGTCATAACAAAATAACGGCCAAAATTAATAAACAGACGAGGCGTTGTTTCCATCGCCTCTCAAGACCACATATTGCGTACAACGCGAGATCACATATTGCATTAGTCGTAAGCGAGAAGCTCTTGTGGTGATATCTTAATAAGACAGATAACATCTATGGGAGATGAGCATGCTTTTGTCCTGTGGTTATGTTATCGGCCTTCTAATCCAAAGGTCCCAGGTTCTATCCTGAGCCAACTTAACCTTCCCACAATGGTGACCTCGGACCTGATGAACCTTCAAGCAACTGATGTGTGGCGCCATCTACACATCAGTTGCTCGCCATCGACACAACCAAAGTTGTCAGACTCACTTAACGAGCAACACAAAGTCGTCAGATGCACTTGACGCAACAATCTACGCACGCTCGCCATAACGCTTGGCGTAATTAAAAAGCACTCCGCTCGCCAAACAAACATGTGTATGGTGATTAGACACACAGCAACCACTCACTCAACAAACCAATTCATCACCACTCAACAACAACTCATATCGTTCGTCTGACTTACTGGTGGGTGAGTCTGTGGTGATATATTAATAAGACAGATAACATCTATGGGAGATGAGCATGCTTTTGTCCTGTGGTTATGTTATCGGCCTTCTAATCCAAAGGTCCCAAGTTCTATTCCGAGAGCCAACTTCACTCCCACATTCTTACAGTTTGATTGAACTGTTTCACCTCATCCTCCATATTTTCCAGATCTCTCTCCTCTAATTATTATTTCTTTCTTAAAAAATTATCTTCGTGGCAAGTGATTTAAATCCATCGCCGAAATAAAAGCATTTTATTTCTTTCATCAAAACGCAACAATTGTGTAAACAAGTCATCGTGAGGCTTCTTGAGAGATGGAAGAAGATAATAGAGGAAGAGCGTTCTCATATAACGGAATAAACAATATCTTAAAAACAGTAAGTATCGAGTATTAATTTCATATTAGAAATAGGGAAGAAACTTGTGGGAAGAAGAAGTTGATAAAAGTATTCTTTCCGTTTATATCTTATATTTTAAAGTAAGCTTTTTAAATTGAGAAAAAAGCTGTTGAAAACAGTAATCTATACTTATAATAAAGTGGAATGTGTGTGTGTGTGTGTGTGTGTGTGTGTGTGTGTGTGTGTGTGTGT
>JAPMOQ010047097.1:423332-454985 GCA_026543055.1 Argiope trifasciata
TGTGTGTGTGTGTGTGTGTGTGTGTGTGTGTGTGTGTGTGTGTGTGTTGGCGCTCTACAGGCCAAACCGTTGGACCTACAGCTACCAGATTTGGTACATGTATACCTTGGATGTCCGGAATGTGCACCTTGGAACCCCTTTTCCAAATTTTTAATTAGAATTTGAATTAATTAAAATTTAAGCAAAATTTCGACGTTTTTCCGCTATAACTTCCAAAAATATGATCGCACAAACACGATTTTTACATCAATTTAAAGATTAAAAAATTAGCCTTCTAATGGTATCAGTGTTTTAATGTATAACTTAAGCTTCTATTTTTAACGAATTTTTAAAGAAATATTTTAACCATGTTTTTTTTACCACGTGACTGGATAAAATAAAAGAAATATAAAATGTGATATTTTCTTTAAAAAATAAATGCAAAGCAAAGGTTTCTACAATCGTTTGCAATATCTATATCATTAACTCAATAAATCTTCTTTATTTACGGTAAACCTGATCGAATTTAGACAGGATATGCATTGAAATCCCGACTCAATGGCATATTTATGTAATCGTTTGCAATATCTGTATTATTAATTTAATACTTTTTTCAATTTCTCGCTTTCTTTAAAAAAACTTATTTAATATTTTGGCAACATCACCGAATTTTTTTTTTTTTTAATATTTTGGAAGCATAACCGATGGTTAAAACTGACTGATTTATAAAATTAAAGAATTTTCTTAGGAAAAGGTGTACTTTTAGATTTTTCCGTCCATCATCTTAAAGAAAATATTAATTTCAGGCCAATCAATGCCCGTAATTACTTCAAGGATAATTAGAATCTTTCAAGCGCAATTTTATACTAACAAAACTTCTCATTATTGAAATATCTCAACGTTAGAGATATATTTTTTTTTGGTGTGAGAACCAAATATTGTTTGGTTTGAAGTTTTTTTGAAGCCTGAAAATGCGTAGGCAACAAATTTTTAAGACTCAAAATATGTAGGCAGAAATATAGCGATTTATTTCTTTTGAGGCATAAATTTTCTGTTATCAGGGTTAATAGAAAATAATTTCGAGGGTTGCTACATTTTGCGATTTATCTCCAATTAAAGTCACAACCTGATTTCTAAGTTAATCATTCTTTGAAATTTTGCTAATTGTCTTAATTAATTTAAGTGATTGCCAGTTTAAACCGGTTTACTCGCGTATCTGTTCACGCGGAAATTTTAATATATATGTACGAAAAACTATCGAATAATGATAAGTTTTTAAAAAGTTAAACCTAACCTAAAAGCAGTACATTTAAAAGTATAAGCATGTACGAAAAATATATAACATAAATACAATTTAATAACAAAAACACACAACTAACGTAAAAACAGTTTGTTTACATTGTACGACCAAATAAAACAAAACTGCAAATCAAGTCTGGTCAAATCCATTTTATTTAGTTATAGAGATTGAGATAGCTACAACAGTATTATACACATAATTTGAATGAAAACACAGTTGTCAACAGTCACGCTTGAACTTTCAACGCCAGTTGGCGCAACGCACATGTCTGACTTTAGTTGGGGTAACGCAATGCAGATTAGAAATTTAATTTTTAATCTATACTTATAATAAAGCTCAATGTGTGTGTGTGTGTGCGTGTGTGTGTGTGTGTGTTGGCGCTCTACAGGCCAGACCGTTGGACCTACAGCTACCAAATTTGGTATATGTATACCTTGGAGGTCGGGAATGTGCACCTCGGAGCCCTTTTTTCGAATTTTTAATTAGAATTTGAATTAATTAAAATTTAAGCGAAATTTCGACGGTTTTCCGCTATAACTTCCGAAAATATTATCGCACAAACATGATTTTTACATCAATTTAAAGATTAAAAAATTAGCTTTCTAATGGTATCAGTGTTTTAATGTATAACTTAAGCCTCTATTTTTAACGAATTTTTAAAGAAATATTTTAACTATGTTTTTTTGATCACGTGACCGGATAAAAGAAAAGAAAACAATGACAGAAGTTCAAATAATAATAAAAAAATTATCGTCGTAAATCAAGTCTAAAGAAATGATACTTTCAGCACGGGACTGGATAAAATAACATAAATATAAAAAGTGATACTTTCTAAAAAAATAAAAGCAAGGCAAAGGATTCTATAATCGTTTGCAATATCTAAATGATTAATTCAATAAATCTTCTTTATTTACGGTAAACCTGATTGAATTTAGACAGGATACTCATTGAACTCCCGACCTAATGACATATTTCTATAATCGTTTGCAATATCTGTATCATTAATTTAATAATTTGTTTTCGCTTTTTCGCTTTCTTTAAAAAAACATATTTAATATTTTGGCAACATCACCGAAAAATACATTTTTAATATTTTGGAAGCATAACCGATAATTAAAACTGACTGATTTATAAACTTAAAGAATATTATCAAGAAAACGGGTTCTTTTAGAACTTTCCGTCCATCATCTTAAAGAAAATATTAATTTCAGGCCAATCAATGCCCGGAATTACTTCAAGGCTAATGAATATGTGATTTAATTGAAAATTTTAGAACGCATTACTCATGGCGAACCAGCTGGTCGCCAAAGGCGGCTAGTTAATAATAAATTTACTACTCAATAAACCGGAATAAAAAGTAATCTATGCTCTATTCCTGACTATAATCTATCTTTGTGTTAAATTTCATCCAATTCTATTGAGCCGTTCAGTCTTGACTGAGTAACAAACATTCATCCATTCATCCAAACTTTTACATTTATAATATTAGTATAGATATAGATATATATAAATTGGTTAATTAAATTTTTTATTTAAATAAATTAAGCCAGATTGGGACTTAAATAAAACCAGCGGGTGACCGAGCTCCGCTCGCAGAAAACAAGTATCGAAGCTAACTCGAAGATTTAAATTTTCAATTGTGACTTATCAAAATAATACATGCCATAAGAAAATTTGTGAAACCATTGGTGAAAAGATAACCGGTTAAAGTGCACCATTGTAAACTATTCTAAACAAAGTTAGAGTTTGGAAAGGGAACTATTCTATACAAAGGTAAAGTAAAGGTAAAGATTGAAGTGTGCTGAAGTTCAATATTTTTGACAAATTTATTTAGAAAAACCAAACATATATACATACATAAGAAACATATTATAAACCTATAACAGCATAAACATATAACTTTATTAGTTTGCCATATCGGCTATAGATGGCAGAACGTTACCGCTTGAAAATTTAAGTAGCCATTATGGCGAACTAATAAAGTTTGAAAATATCCTATCTGTAACTCCGAACTGCTCGACCGTAGCGCTTCAAAACCGGCGCCAATCGATTCCTCGTGGCCAAAAACACCAGACCCCCAAGTTTACCGGATTTTATTAATTCTGGGGCGATTTTCGACTTAGCAACCATTCCTCGTATTATAGTATTAGATTACATTATTTTATGATAACTTAATATTTGTGATCGCGGATTTTTTTTAATTATTTAATTAGTGTCTAAATACTTTATAGAATCAGAGCATCTTACGATTATCTAATATTATTTCATACTAATATCAAGTTGTAAAAAGATATATAATCAATTTTCGAATCCTTCTTTGCAATCTCTACATATTACAAAATAACAGGCGACCAATCTAAATACTTCATTCTTTACTAAACAAACTGCTATCCTTCCAGGTATGTTAATCGCCATTATTTGTCGATGAAATTAGCTTTGAAGATAAAAATCAAGCGACCCAAAGCAATCATCATTATCTCCATTGTACAGATTTTTAAAAATCGAAATCAACCGAGTGAAACTACAAAACGTGTGTATCCAATTCAATTAGAAGACATCCGCGAACATTAACAACAATTAATCCATTCACTTCTTTCCCAAAATCGTTCTTTTTCTAACCCAAAACCCATCGAAAAGTAAGTATTTACTTTCAAGAAAAGACAGACCCAAGACGAATCTTTTGTCTCGAAGCATTTGATTTGTTTCTTTCTTTCTAACGAATTATTTTAAATCTTCTTACTGTTGCCAGAAAACTTATTGAAAAGAGATGGATGGTAATTTTTTGCTTTGTTTTGTTCTTTTCTTTCTCCCACTCATACATGTGACGTATTGATTAATTAAAGCCGTGTTTAATGAAGTGGTTTCCGCGCTTTGTCAATGTTTCCATTTAGGCAAGAATTGCGCATTGAGGAGGAAAAAGAAGATGGTAACCAGCGCCCTCCAGCAGCGGGGAAATAAATTAACCGCACATCGTCTGCCATGTAATAAACGATTGACTGCATTGTTTATGGTAGGCCATTGCTCACTACGTTGAAAAGTTATCTGTTGGCGCAGACAGCCATTCAAAATCGCGCCAGCGTGAATATTGCGCCATTTGTCGCCTCATCTAAACTGCCGCCAAAATATCACCGAACACAATCGAGAACTTAAAAGAATTTCAAGGAACCTGAGGCTTTTGTTAAAATATCTAAATGTAGATAGATAACGCTTAGGAGAATTCTAAATAGCATCATTGGTTAAACTAAAAGCCCCATTTTTGTCATAAACATCGCTCAAGAGATTGGCGAAATCGTTCTACGATCCAGGAAACCTTCTTTTCGATACTTTCTTGTTTTCCGCGCAGGACGCAACCGAAATTAAATTTTAGTTTTGCATAAATGTAGCTAATTAAGGAAATCTTACGATCCCGTGGTTCTTACAAGATAGTTTAATTATGAAGGAAGAGCCTCCTATTTTGTGCACTTTACTTGTGATGGAATGTTGTGTTTTAGTATGATGGAACGCCATTCGAGGAACGCGAAAGCACTTCCGACATTAAAGTCTTTAATGTTTTGGAAGTTTAGGGCTAATAAATATTTCCTCTCTGGAACGCTTTTATAATGGAATTTGCCTTTCCTGGATAGCTGAAATCTGCCTCGTACCCACAGAGCATAGATTCTTATGTTGAAATTGTTAGTTACTTTAAAATGGGTAGATAAAATTCTCAACTTGGTGTTTAATTAACGTTAAAGTTAATAAATCGAAAACCTTAAAAAATTTGATATTTTTATCTCAATCATTAAAAAAAATTATATTTCATACATATTCTCATTTAATTTCACTTTTTTATTTTCTTTAATTCGAAGTATAAAAAAAGTTAGTAATTATCGAAAATTCGAATACGAAATTTTGATGAATTTAAAATTATCAGACCAAAGTTCGAAAAACAAATTTTTGAAAATTGTCCATCTTTCTCACTGTGACAAAGATAGCATAATCTTGTCTTTCTAGTTTAGAGAAAATACAGTAATCGTCAAAAATTCGAATTCAAGATTTTGATGGCTCTCCAAGCATTTGACCTAACCTAAGTTCGAAAAAAAAGTTTTAAAAACAGTCTGTCTTTCGCTCTGCGACAAAGATAATGTAATTTCGTCTGCGTAGTATAGAGAATGTACAGTAATCGTCAAAAATTCGAATTCGAGATTTTGATTGATCTCCAAGCATCAGACTTCCCTGAGTTCGAAAAACACTTTTTTAGAAAATATCTGCCTTTCTGTGACAAAGATAGCTCATAAAACGCTTTGAACTAGACCGATAAAATTTGGAATAAGATCCTTACACCAAATATGTATATTCAATTTCGAATAAAATTCGTACTAATGAGATCAGTTTACCCGGTTGTTTGAATATAAGCTAACATCATAATTAATTGTAATAACTAAACGAAGAGAGCTAGATGTATGAAATTCAATACACAGATTTAATATGTTGTGAAGACACTTATCACATTTGAAATCAAAACCAATGTTATGTTGACGCTCTGTACTTTCATAAATAAGTAAACTACATGGTTTAAAAATGTGATGACTTAAATATATCATATGTGATAAGTAATTTTGTGACTACAAGAACAATTTTGAGTCAAATTTGTGTTTCAATCGGTTGATAAAAATGTGTTTATACACAAATTATAAATGCCTAATGCCTAAACGATCTTATTTCAGTAGTTCTTCAAAACCTGAAGCTAAATAACATTTTTTCTACAACAAAGGTTAATATTGTGTTACCATCCTTCACAATATATAATAATTTGTATAAATTTCGCTGGTAATCATTTAGAATTTCTTTGAAAAACATTTTTGTGACCTTAATTTTGGACATAAATGTAACTGACCAAGGACGGAGCGAGAGATTCATTTAGATTACTCACACCAAACTGCACAAATTAAGACCAAAAGTGAATATTTTAGAAGTATTGTATGCTTGAATGAACTTCAACCTATGGAAAATGACGTCTTTCTACTGTAAACTGTCTCTTTAGCGACTGCCATAAACGTAGACATTGGTGGTAAATGTTCTCCTAGTGAACATACAGTAACTAAATTGTGTGAACTACCTGGAGAGAGCCAAATTACCTCCTATCGGTAACTTTTAACCCTATTTTATGTAGAATTCAACTCTACAACTTATGTATGAAATTTGATGTCGTTCCATTTATTAATATTCTACAAAGGTTGAAAATTATTTTTTAAAGAACATCCTGTATTTTAAACTACTTTATACCTGAAGCACTTTCATTGATTCTTAATATTTTATGAAGATCATACATTTTTTTCTTACTTCCATTAAGTTTTAAAGAAAACGCATATCAAGTCCAGGTGACTTTGACGTACATACTCTCTCATACTTGCAAAAAACTGTCATAAAAAATTAATTAATTTTTTCTCTCCCATCAGTGACTTTTAATACATTTTATGTATAATTCCACAACTTATGTATAAAATTTGATGTCGTTCCGTTAATTAGCATTTGACAAACGTTAAAAGTTATTTGTTATAAACATCCCGTATTTTAAACGACTGTATAACTGAAGCACTTTCATTGATTCTTAATGTTTTATGAAGACTATACAATTTTTTCTTACTTCCATTAAGTTTTGAAGGGAAAAAAACACATTTCAAGTCCAGGTGACTTTGACGTACATACACTCTCATACTTGTAAAAAAAATGTGATAAAAAATTAATTAATTTTTTTTCTCTCTTAAGAAGATATCGACTGGTAAGGTAAGAGCAGGGCAAGAGAATCAATACAGATCTAAATTAAGATGGAAGGACTTGCTATTTTGTGAAATTAACGGTGAAAGATTTGAATCATTATCACTGTTAAAAACTTGGAAATAAGTTAATTGATGATGCTTCGTCGGGGCGGGGAAAATTAAATAATAATTCAAGGCAAAATGTGTTTTAAAGGAAAAAAAATTGGAAAATTAAAGGTTCCATTAAGGATGGGAGGGGGACTTTTTTTCTTCTATGAAATGGTGTTTTTTCCTTCGAAAAGGAAGACACGAAAGGTTTTCAAAATTAAGAATTTCTCTTTTTCTTTTATTTTTCTTTTTATCATTCTATTAAAAGCTCTATTATTTAGTTTAAGCAATTATAAGTACGCATTTTGGAATTGATTTATATTTAGTCGTTATAGAAACATTAATGGAATAAAAAGTTATACAAATCTCGAAAAATTTGGTTTAGGATGTTTAAATTGCAGTAATTCTTTTAAATTTGATTTTCAACTAACTGGTTTTATTTTTACTTCATGTAGACTAGCAGTTATTTTACATAAATAAGTGATGTTTAATTTATAAACAGTGCTTTGTTCTACTAAAATGATAATGGATGTTTACATAATTCTCTTATTGTTTATTGTTCTGTGTATTACTTCACGACGCCAATGGTGATCAGTTTGCGATGCCATGGATAATCATGTCGCCATGTATGACTTGATGCTATGAATCTAAATACGAATCAGTCCACGAATTGAACCAAGAATCTTTTTACAAAGAAATTTATACCTTGCAATAAATATCTCTTTCATAAATAAACTAAAATATGTGTCTTATCTCCGAAAATAGTTTAGTTGCACTTTGCTACAGTTAGTTTATACTGAAGCAACTAATAACATTAGAGTAATGAATGAACTTAAAAGAACTAGTGATATTTGAAAAATTTCAATTTAATTTCCTACTGTAATTAGAATATAGATTCCTATTCTGATTAGATGATAGGCTAAATGGATATTTTTATATTCTGTTGCAAGAATAGATTTGGTTTGTTTTTATACTATTTATCACGAATGACTACATAACTATTTTAACCATAGCGATTGAACTTTCTATGATTTTGCAAGTATTTTGTAATTTATCTCAATTTGTATATAATTTTTTTAATTATTGAAATCTTGTGAATTTTAGAAATTATTCTTTTGTTTTAAATTTTATTTCAAATTTAAGCTAAGTACTTCATGATAATTTTAGAACAGAATTTGTAAGATAAAATTTTATTTTCAAACAAACGATAAAATTTTATTTGCAAGAAAATAATAAAATTTTCTTTGCATGTAAACGATAAATATAACGTTTCGGATCAAGTAAGTTTTTGTGCTATAAACGTTCATGAAATCAATAAAGACGTACAAATAATCATCTAACAACTGTACATAAGAGATTCCTATATATGAGAGAGTTAAGCTTCCTCTAAAATTCAATAAATTCAAAACAAACGTTTCATACTTCACTGAATCATAATCATTAGTAACTTATACAACGTCTTGTAGCTACGCTGAAATAAAAGCCTTTTACACACGAAACATGTTTCAACTGAACAGTGCTGCCTTTGTTATCACAAAATGGAGTTTAAATCGGGGATAAACTGTAAAAAAATTGAAATTCTTCTTATTTTTTTTTATAACATATAATCATATTGCCTTAATTGCTAATTCATTGGAGCATCTATACTTATAATAAAGCTCAATGTCTGTGTGTGTGTTGGCGCTCTACAGGCCAGACCGTTGGACCTACAGCTACCAAATTTGGTACATGTATACCTTGGAGGTTGGGAATGTGCACCTCGGAGCCCCTTTTTTCGAATTTTTAATTACAATTTGAATTAATTAAAATTTAAGCGAAATTTCGACGATTTTCCGCTATAACTTCCGAAAATATTATCGCATAAACATGATTTTTACATCAATTTAAAGATTAAAAAATTAGCCTTCTAATGGTATCAGTGTTTTAATGTATAACTTAAGCTTCTATTTTTAACGAATTTTTAAAGAAATATTTTAACCATGTTTTTTAAGCACGTGACTAGATAAAATAAAAGAAGGCCCGAAGTTCAAATAAAAAAAAATTATCATCGCAAAATAAATCTACAGATATGCAACTTTCAGCACGTGACTGGATAAAATAAAAGAAATATAAAATGTGATATTTTCTTTAAAAAATAAATGCAAAGCAAAGGTTTCTAAAATCGTTTGCAATATCTATATCATTATCTCAATAAATCTTCTTTATTTACGGTAAACCTGATTGAATTTAGACAGGATATGCATTGAAATCCCGACTTAATGGCATATTTATGTAATCGTTTGCAATATCTGTATCATTAATTCAATACTTTTTTTTTCCTTTCTCGCTTTCTTTAAAAAAACATATTTAATATTTTGGCAACATCATCGAATTTTTTTTTTTTTTAATATTTTGGAAGCATAACCGATGGTTAAAACTGACTGATTATAAAATTAAAGAATATTATTAGGCAAAGGTGTACTTTTAGAACTTTCCGTCCATCATCCTAAAGAAAATATTAATTTCAGGTCAATCAATGCCCGGAATTACTTCAAGGCTTATGAACATGTGATTTAATTGAACATTTTAGAACGCTTTACTCATGGCGAACCAGCTGGTCGCCAAAGGCGGCTAGTATGAAATAAACTAAAATATTTCACTAAACGCTTTCCATATTTTGTTAGTTTTTAGCTGAAAAGGAAAATTTTAGCTATCCGTTAAATGTTCATAATAAATTAAAATAATTCCATCAATTTTTGATATGGTAATCATCTATTAATATTACAAGAGATTTAGATTACATTATTTTGATTATATTCATTTTTACACCCGAAAATATAATTTATGCGAACTGAAAGTGTAATTTAAAGTAATATCGCAAATCAACAAAATCTCCAAAGAAAAACTAAAATCAATTCAATGAATAAATAATTTATTTCTGTCAAAAACACTGAGGTACATAAAAAAAGTAAAAAAAAACACATTTTTTTTAATTATGGCGGATACCAGCTCCGTAATAATAAATATAATGAAAAGGAATATATTATGAAGACAATAAAAAAAATACTTGAGACAAATAAAATACACGAAGTAGTTAAAAGCGTTTGAACTTTAAGCATAGAATCTATAATTAATAGAATTTTCAACATTTTCTGAAAAGTATTAATGGAATATTTGAACTATTAAAGAGAATATTTTAAAATAGCATTTAAATGTCAAACATGAAACTACATTAATAATTCATTCGAAAATAAAAACGTCTGATATGAATTGATCTTTATATAAATTCGGTTTTTAAAGATGCTACGTGTATTATGAATTTAAATTGTAATTAATCGCATAAATAGTAAATAAAATAACTTTTAAAATTATCTTAACAAAAACACATTTTGCAATGATAACATTGAAATGTTGTGCGCTGCACAGAACATTACATTTTAAATAAATTATAATAAATAATCAACGTGTCACTTTTCGTGAAGATAATCTTGCTTTTTTCTTGTATTCATAAGTGAGATGATTGTTTTTAACTTAAGCAGAAGCCCTCACTTGCTCTCCAAAATCTGAAGATACAAAAGCATAGGGGATGGGATTATGAGGAACATGTATGCGCAAGTGCCTTTGTCTGAAAATATGCCCTTCAATAAAATTCTTCAAAGGGAAATCTTGTAGAGCCTTGTTGAAGTACAAAGCCAGTGGATAATCGACCTTGTCCACTGCATTTGCTGTAAGCACCCAGAAATAGAGTGGTCCTAATTGGGTGGCGACACTTTCAGCCTTGATTGGTTCCGAATCTTCCTTGGCATCTTCATCTCGGAAAAGAATTTCGGCACGTTTGAAGTCAACGTATGGTTGATCAGCTGATGTCACTTGAAGAACTCCGTTGTCTTTGGTCAGATACAGAACAGTACGGGCATGGACCTCATTGAATATAATTGTAGCATTACCGCTGCCAGTTACCTTGAAAATCTCGTAGAGAGATCCATTTGCTCTGAATAGACAGTTGGCATAGAGTTTGGGATAATGGATTCCTATTTTGATTCTAGACTCATTCAATTGACTTTCAAGTTGAGTGATTTTATAATCGGACAATCCACCCACTGTGATCTGGTTCATCTTGACATCGAAAACTTCTCCAGCAACTAAAGGTTGAAGCTGCATGTCATCGAGTCTGACTGGGTCCAGAACCTCACCCAAAGGCTCATCCATACCAGTTTTCATTTTGACGCTCAAATTCTGAAGAATGTCGCTGAAAAACTCTTCAAGGGCTTGGTCTGCCTTCTGAAGCCTCTCTTCCTCACTCGGCTGGTTTTGGAATGGGACGGGGGTTTTGGTTTTGGGATCAACTTCGTTTACAGTCTCTTGTTGTTGAACTTGTTGAGAAGGAGGGACAGTTTTGATTGTAGCGGCTTTATACTGCTTGCCTTTCGAAATATTATCAATTTCTTGAAATCCTTGATTTGTTTGTTCTTGTTTCTGTTGTTCTTGCTGCTGTTGCCTGTGTTGGTAAAACTGCTGCTGTTGTTGTTGTTGTCTATGTTGGTATTGGTGCTGTTGTTGTTGCGTGGGCTGTGGCGAAAACTGCGGCTGTACTTGTTGTTGTTGACGGGCTTGCTCTTGTTGAAGCTGGTGTACTCTCTCTTGCTGCTGAATCGGCTGACTTTGTTGATGTGTCTGTTGATAATGATGTTGCTGTTGCTGTGTTGGCTGCCTAATCTGTTGTTGAGTTGATTGTTGATAGTGATGTTGTTGCACTTGTTGTTGCTGCTGTTGTACTTGTTGCTGCTGCTGTACTTGTTGTTGCTGCTGTTGTACTTGCTGTTGCTGTGGTTGTGGTTGAACTTGTTGGTAATGGTGTTGTTGTTGTACCCGCTGTTCTTGTTGAGGTGGATCATGATGGATCTGTTGCCATTGAACTGCTACTGTGCTTTGAGTGGTGACGACTGGAGGGAATGTTGCCTTTACGGTTGTATCCTCTGAATACCATGGCAAAGCATAAGAGCTGCTGGTTTCTGGTGTTTTAACCCGCTGGCCAATACCTGCTGTTTTAATTGAGGATGGCGCCCTGAATAACACTTCAGCAATAGAAGGCTTTTCCTCAACTTTTGCATCAGTTGATGATGCTACCACTTCTGCAGTTGTTGGTTGCTCAGTACTCTTATAAGAAGAATCTGGTTCAGAAGTTATTCGTGAACTCAAACTTTCATCAGTTGCATCTGAAATTTAAAAAAAAAAACAGATTTTTAAATTCCAAAAATGTTTAAAAGGAAGGCAGGAAATGTAAATATGATTTGTAATCTCTGCTAAAAATGATAAAGTCAATGATATGATAACTGCAGCTAAATTCCTTTCTTTTAATGTTTACTGCTTTTTTTTAAAAATTAAATGCAAATTTAAAAATCTGAAGAATTTATTATTAAGTATCATATATGTTGATGAAAATGATTTGTTAAAGCTTCGGGAGAAAACAAAAATGTTAATTAATAAGCCATTAAATAAGAAAACTAGAAATGAAATACATATCTAATTTTCTTTTATCAACTAAATATTTTTTAATTATTGAAAATATTAACCATATCAAAAGGATTTTTTATTTTACTAAGGCACAACAAATTAACCAAAATTTTTTGAGAATCTATCAGTTTTTAATCTCGTCTATCTAACTTGATATTGATTTATTTTTTAAATGATGCACTAGTAAGAAATGAATGTTTTCATTGTACATTCTTTATATATAAAGTGAGACAGGGAGAGAAGATAATAAATTATATAATATATAAAACAAGGCTAAAAATGTTTTCAACTACATACTCCTTTTTTAAAAAAGTCAAGGAATTTTTTATAGAAAATATTAAGGTTCATTCCAAATCCAAAAATAGGAAAAGAGCTGACTATAATATTAAAAGAAAAATTACAAGAAAGGAAATTATCTTCATTAAAAAATTTAAAATATATTATAAATGTGGCCATTATTAAAGCTTTCCTTCAAGTTTTTACTAGTTTCTTTTTCCTTCAGAATTTTTGACATAAAATTTTTTATGCTTTTTTCATGTTAATGAAAGTGTGTAATTATTATTATTATTATTACTTTTATTCCTAAGAAATGATCCAAATGGGCTTAAGTCATTTATCCTGCATTAAAAAATTGAATCTACGTTAGATAAGTAATTTTTGATAAATACTGAGAAGGTGCAAAATTAAAGTATAATATTGGTATATCTATTAATAATTATATAACAATAATCTATAACAAGATTATAGAAAACAAAATAATAATTTGATAATCATTATCATCAATAGAGAAATACATACTTTAAATGGTTTCACATACTCTTTCATATACAGATTTCATGGAATAAGATTAAATATTCTATATTGCCATGTGAAAAGTATAAAGAACAGAAAAAAAAATTATTGACACGAATATTAAATTTTTGAGGATTGCGCCAAAGGATAATAACTTCTGGTCTACGGGTACTTGGACACACACTAAAATAATTTTCATAATGATGAAAAACACGGAAAGGTTTAAAATGAGAAAATGTTATAAAATCTTTTCTCGAAGAAAATCGTGCTTATCTGAAAACTAATCCACAAAATAAGGAAAAAAAAATGTTCAGATCAGGACCCAACGAAAAATTGTTTTAAAAATTACCCTAACCGCCATCAGTTATATTGAACTCCTATGCACGAGTAGTTTTTGGGTGGTTTACCACTTGAATATTTAATTATTACGATAAATAAAAGTTAGTTAACAACATAAGTCGATGCAAAAAAAAAATCCGAACTTTTTTTTATTTGTTTTGGTATGGCACTAGTAAATGTAAATAAAATACAAAAACAAATTCAACAAACGTGAATAAATCTATTCGAATCATTTGCTTCATAACCAATTCAAAGCCTTTGGTATCATTAACCGAGCCTTCGTTTCACTCTCTGGGAACTCTGTTAAGGGATAATACGTCTCAAATATTATATAAATTCAAACTAAACACAAAAGTAAAAGGTTTAAAGTAAGGACAAAAGAGTTCTTGTAAAATAATAGGAATCGCTGATTTATTTTATTATCTTTACCTTTCTGTAAGGTAAGAATTGTTTATTTTTGTTAACAAACTTCCATGAATGTCATAAATAATTAAAACACTTTAATATCTATTTTTAAATCTGAAGATATGCCGATTATGTTCCATATTCCATTATTTCTCTATGCATAACGATCAGTATAGTCACCAAAATAAATAGATCGTACATTTTTATAGATTCTATTACAAATTTCAGTAGGAATATTAGTAAATAAGATTAAATTATTATTTGTAAAATGACCCGGTATATAAATCGATATTATACGGAAAATCTTATTCCAGACTATTAAAAAAAATCCCAAATCATTTATTTGTAATGAGCAACAATAGATTGCGATATCATTGAATCAAAAACAGTTATTTTTATCTAATAATCCAGATAGAAATGGTGCTATTTTCTGTTTAAGAGAGAATTCTGACTCATTCTGCTAAAGTTTCTTTTGTATATATACTAGCAGTACTTACACGGCATTACCCGTGGTATAGCATCCAAGAAGAAAAATAGTTTCAAACTTAAGTCTAGCCACCACCCGCTATGACATGGTCATCTTACGCAACATCAAACAAACATAAAAATATATTTAGAAATTATCAAAAATATTTACAAAAGCAATTTTTATAGAACGAAGCTTTTTGGCATCTAATGTATTCCGACCATGGCTGTATTTCCTTCCTTTTAGGCATAATGAAGTATGAATCGCTGTTTAAAATCAGACATAAATAAAGATACGTATACCATATGCATACCACAGTTCTAGTTATTTGCACATGCGCAGTGTGAGGTTTTCCCTCAAGCACGGAGTAAGTAAAATTGCAATTATAAAACTCCCTTTATTATTTTAATATGACTTTAATGTACTAATATCTTTCCCAATAAATGCTCTACAAAATGGTGTAAATATCTACAGTATCCGTTAACTATTTTTCGAGTTTTTTTTGGTTTAAATAAACAAACGCTTTTAGGAACTGCATTTTATACTATGTATAGATTAAATTATGTAAAAAAAAATTATTCATTATCACGTTACGTCAAGCATTTCAGTGCAATTTCATCAAACATTCTCCTCTCCATTAGCAGATTTGCAATTAGTACAAGAAATTCGTAGAAGATTATTGTATTTTATATTATTATCCACGCGAAGATTATTTCATTTCAAAGGGTTAATTGTCCTCACAAATCAGATAAAAACATTGAACTCATTTTCAATTGATCCTGGGCATTCAAACATAATCATTGCAAATTTTCAAAAAAAAAAGTTAGAAATATCCCAACCAACAGCATGGCTTATGCTTCAAATCTAAACTGGAAACTCTTCAATGTCTGCGAGACCAAATGGTTAAAGCAGTGAATTCGCTAACCAAAAACCGTGTAGTAAGAAAGGCTCTTAATATTCGATGTTTGTACCATAACAAATGGAACTTATGTTGATTGCATAAAATAATCTTTGATTTTTTTTTCTAGCCAGAAAGAGTCGTGCATGTCTGTATTATCATTTTCATAAAATAAATCTCTTAAAAAAATATCTTAAATTTTAATAAATATCTTACCTCCTGCATACCATTAAATACATCAACCTCCGAGATAAACTTTTTTTTGATAATTTTATCAGATTTATTTTATCCAGCCTTATTTATTATATCATTTTCGGATTATAAATTGCCATAGTTGCATGTCGGAAAAAGGTATAATTTCTCTCAAAAATATAAAATACATCAAGCGATGCATTGAACTCTGTGTCTGCTTTTAGATTATTATTATTATTATTGTAAAATTTTAAAATTGCTGCTAGTAAAAATTTACTACTAAAACGTGACATCTATGAAACAATGCAAAAAGAATATATATGGTTGCAGTTGATTGAACATGGAAATTTATTAGCCCGAGGAAAGTATTCGAAAGTTCAATTCTCAGTAGGATTCCAGACAGTCTAACTAGAACTAGCAGATTAGCATAATAGTTTTGCTTATTTCGTCCAGAGATGAAAAATGTCTATCAATTTACATAACATTTCCTGTCGTAAAATATAACTTACAGTTCTAGATATAAATAAAATGCTCAGAAACAAGGATTCGAGACAAATGAATGTCTCTTAGAGAAATGCCAAACTCAAAAGGAATTTCAGTGGTATTTGAGTTTTTCTGGGGAATTCTTAATAAAAATGTTTGGGCTGTAGCTTATTGTAACTAAGTTCCTCAAAATGTAGATTTTATATATTGTTGTAGTGATAAAATATTTGGGCTTCAGCTTATTGTAACTAAGTTTCTCAATATTTATATTTTATATATTGTTGTTGTCGTGTTCATAGAAATGTAAAAAGAGAGAAAAGAAATCCTCAGATATTAGATTTTGTATGTATCTCTTGAACGTACCATTTCTAAGCAACTGGAGGGCTACTATCTAATGGAAATTGTAATTTTGAGTAGCACTTAGATGGCAAGTCATATAACTGACCTCCGACCCGCCTAAAGGCAGACGAATAAATCACGTAAATCTGAATGACCAGACCACTACAGCAACACTGGTGGGAACTGTGGTTGAGTCCTAATGGCCATCACTGGCCATGGTACAACTCTTCCTCATAGGGAATACACCCCGTCATCGATGGGAGGTACAGACCCCCACCTATTGTTATGTCCACTTGGTTGGAGAGATCCAAACACCATACTGAAAGCATCTCATCCTCTATTACAAGATGCCTCCAGGAGGTCACACTCAAATGTCCCAGACAGCACTTTTGTTGGAACCAGCCCATTCAAACACCTTTGTGCCGTATTGGTGAAGTAATTTGGCCCAACAGCTTCAGTGAACACATAAACCCATTTACGTGGGGTTTATTCGGTAGAACTGGGTTTCAAGCCTACGATCCTTCGGATTTTCTTGAAAATATGAGACCTTCTTAAATAGAAATCTCAAGGAACTTCTCTGCACATTCTTTTGAATTACTTAGACAGCAACAGAGCACTTTTTATACTTAGCACATTGTAAAAAATCTACCATTTTCATACGTCTACTTAAAAAAACAATTCTTCCAATTTTTGGCACTTAATCGTTTACTATATTCAGCTTTCAACTTCATTCAGTGAATATCAAATAGGATTCCCGAAGTCTCCCAGTAAAAATACATCACATTAATTATAGCATATTCTTGAAAAAATACGATGCATAATACCTAGAAAGGGTTATTTAACAATACTGGAATTCTTAAAACCTTCGCGGCACTTTTTTCTTTCAGATATATGAACAACCATGATCAAAAATAGTTTTAAAAAATTATTTTGATTTGGATTATTTCCTTGAAATGTATTGCATAATTGTATTGTATTCATTAATTTCTAATTAATCGGTGATGAATTTCCATTTCTATAGTTATTTTTTATTATTGGACCATGCCGGTATCCTGTCGTAAGGGTAGCTTGTCTTTTTCGTGATCGTGGTGTCCAGAGTTCGAGTCCTGATTCGGGCATGGTTGTTATGTGTTCTATCTGTGAGATATGTGAATGGCCCCTTCTGTAAAAAGATGCAGTGCAAGCGAATGTGTGTGTGTTTCATCTTCATATGAGCAAGAAGCCAAACTTCTGCCTTCGGATGCTCAAACGTCTTTACTCTTAGAATCTACTACATCCCCATTCCATGTTAACACAGACATGACATCTTCCTCATCATCAATTCATTTAAAAGCCAGTGTCATGGCATAGAGGTTGCGTGTCTTTCCCTGCTATCTAGGCGTCCAGGCATCGAGTCCCAGTTTGGTCACGATTGTTCTGTATCCTATCTGTGAAATGTGTGAATATGCCATCCTGTAAAAAGGGGGTATGCAAGCGATATGTGTTTCATTTTCATTTGAGTTAGAAGTCAGACTTCTGACTTCGGTTGCTCAGAAGTCTTTACTCTCAGAAGCTACTGCACTCTTTCCATGGTGATACTACCTCATCATTACTGGGTCATGACAAAATGTTTCTAACGAAAATATAATCTTGAAAGAGTTTAATCAGAAGGGGATTTAAATGCAAAAAGTTTATGAAGCATTTTTAAACAATCAGTTTCGTACAGAAAAAGATATTTTAATGATTTATGTTATTATATTCGAAATGATCATCTGACTTACCAGTTTGAGCGAGCGTTAGCTGTACTCCCACTAGAAGAAACAGCACCATCCAAAACGTCTCCATAATTTACTACTCAATGTTTATATTCCTCAGGGCAGCTGTTGGAAAAAAATAATTTACTAGTATCACAAAAATGTCACTGATAACCAATTTACAAGGTATTCAAAAGTCAAATGTACATTTAAAAAACAATAATTAGAGAAAATTAATAAAGATAGAATAATGGCTATTGCTTTTTCTAAGAAGGAAATGCATAAGTTTTTGTTTCGTTGCAAAACCAAGGTTTATTGGCGATGTATTAACAGTTTAAATCTTCATATGTTATTATTAGAACAGTATGTTAAATAGAATAACCAGTCAAAGATATCTCCGTTCTATCTAAGCATCTGATAACGTGGAAATAACAAGGAGTCAAAACTAAGGTCGATTCCTAATGGCCATCATCGACTAAGGTGCTGCAAAAGATGTGCTCCGTCATGGAAGTGGAGTTAACTCAACCTAAAAACCTTAAAATACCCATTAAGAATTCAAAATTATGGAATATATACATATATCAAACCCATAAATTTAATCTGAAGCATTCTCATTAAAAGATTTTTCTGGCTAATGATTTGAATCTTTTAATTATTTTGCAGCAATTTTAAAATAAGTAATTTATTTTAGTAATCATTATTTAAAACTAGTAGTCATTCTAATAAATATAATTATTTTTATTAGAATGATGAAACAACTGTGGGTCAAACAGGCCAAAACTCTTTTGTCTTAATAGACAAAAATCTGTTATCATTTTTTTTTTTTCAGTATTGTTTCAAATTATTTGATAATCAATAACAATATCAATGTAATTATGCATTTAAAAACCAAGCTATGAATATCAGATTTATAATTAATCATCAAATTTCTTAATCTTTATAAATATAATTGCTTACATTTCAATACATTTCTTTTTTATTCTTTGATATTTGATGTAAATTGAAAATATTCTTAGTATTTTCGCTCAAATATTGCAGAAAAATATCAATGGATGCATCAGTTTTTCCCAAATCTCAAATAAATGCGTTTTATATTATCTAAAGTAATCTACAGTTTGTTTCAGTCAGACATTTAAAAAAAATAAAATGCAACAAAAGTGTATTCAAAGGAATTTATTCCAGTTCTAAATGGATCTACGAACCATTAAATTTTTAGAGCGAAGTGCTTTTGTAAGATATGTTTTAGAATAAATTCCATTCGAAATTCTCATTTCAAAATGCATAAGAAACTGAAAACTGAGATAAAATTTAATAGGAAGATTATGAGAACAAAACAAAAGATCGAATTTTTTTCCTTCAATCTATGCGTTTCATTTAAATGTATTCATTTTTTTACCTTTCTTTGTTTAAATGCATATATGTTAGAATGTAATAGATTTTATACTAAAACACAAATAGTAAAATCATTAATGCAGAAAAAACCTTTCCAACAATATATTCAAAATGCAAGGCTGAAATGCAAATTTCTAATATAAATGAAGTACAAAATTTTTAATAAAAGGTTTTGCCGATTTCATATATACAAATAAAAGTAAAAATTGTTTTCTAATAAAAATACATCAAACGATAATTTAAAAAAGTGTTTTATCTCTTATAAATATTGCATATTTATAAATAAAGAATTGTTTTATTTTAAGTATCTGTATTTGGCAACATTAACCACAAGTATTAGTTGTGAAAATTTTCAATTTAATTGTTTATACTTTGCTTGCTCTTAATGACTCTCTCAATAAAAATTCTTAATTCCAAATTTTGATCGAATTTAGTTTGAACTGCTTTAAAATCCCTATAGTTTGTGGTTTCTTTTATTATATGCTCTCAATTTTCTTTAATCTCATCAGATGTTTGAGCTTTTATTTTAAATAGTTTATAATTAAACATCTTTCAATCCAATAATTTGCTGTTTTAATCAAAACATGTCTATAAAAAAATAAAGATGGTAATTAGGATGATTCGGCATTGATATTTAACTTAAATTAATCGAACACGTTTGATAATTTGCACAATTTTTCAATGGATTTTTGTTTTCTGATTCAATTAAAAAAATAGTTAAGAATCTACAGCTAGAAAGGAAGATTTTCAAATAAAATAATAATAATAATCTTTAGCTAAGTTGAATTTGAATCTTTAAAAGCAAACCTTAGAGAGATTTATTTTTACTTTTCTATATTTGCACCAAATTAATAGCGTTTTTATTTATTTATTTTCACACAGTAGTTTGAATTACAAAGCTTCAATAAATTCACAGACACGTAATAGCTTGTTATTTTAAATATAGTAATGATATTGTTAGCAATAATGATGATTATAACAGATGAGCAATTATATCCTTAAACTAGAAAAGTATGAATATCTTTTTTTCTGTACCAAAATAATGCATATAGTATCATACAGAGAGTATCAGTACATTATAGTATCATACAATGTATATAGTGTCATACAATAAATGAGGAAAACACATAAATTTTAAACACTTAATTAAAAAAGGTTATTTAATATACAATTCTATATCCAGTCTCATAGCCCACAATAATAAAAAAGTTATTTTCATCACTTGAAAATTACTCTTAATTTTTCAATAATGTTTTGATAGATATTTTTCACAATAATATATACTCTGTCCCAGAGAAGATGACAAATTATTAAAATTTAAAATTTTATGATTCAAATTATTAGGAGTTATTGATCTTAATTTCATTAAGTATTTTTTTATAAGTTTATTGAAATTTGCTCCGTAACAGTTTTTTTTCTTCTTATATCTAACGCATGCACATTGGAAAAAGATTTAATTCATTTCTGGCAAGCACACTATTATTGCTGTAGTTAAAGGGTAGGTTTCAACAATAGTTTAAAGAGAACAGAATCAAACTTAAAACATCATCTTGGTACGATGACTCGAACAAGAAGTTCTATCTCTTTTAAATTTTCGAATGAATGCAACGAAAGTATAAAAATTCCAACCAATTCAGTGTAATTTCTCTTTTACAAGAACAATGTAACCGTACCGCAAGTAGGGGCAATGTGGTATGTTTAAAATGTAATAATGTTCAAAACTTACAATGTTTGAGAAATAATAAATTCATTTTGGAACAATATAAATTTCATTTCTTGCATGTATTTTATTATTGATATAAGGGGTGCCTTTCAAGAATGGTTTAAACTTAAAAGGAGAGTCAAACTTAAAAACATCATCATGCTATGAAAATTCGAACTATAAGTTATATCCATGTTAAAATTTTGATTGAATATCACCAAATCAATAAAACTCCAACTAATATAATTTAATTTCCTTTGATATTTTCCTTTGAGTAACAATGTTTGCAAGCCTTTCAATGCAATCGTACCGGAAGTTGGGACAATATTAAATTCTCTTGCATACAAGCTATTATTGATACAATTAATGAGTAGATTTTAACAACTGTGTAAAGATAGGTGAATCGGTGTTTCGAACAAAAAGTCATATCTCTTTTACATTTTTGATTCAATATCACCAAATCAGTAAAAACTCCAACTAATGTAATTTAGTTTCCCATTAACAATATTTGCAAACCTTACAATTTAACCGTACTACAAAACAGAACGACATTAAATATATTTCTAACGTGTAACTATAGTTTCTGAAACTAAGAGGTGCATTAAAACTATAGTTGAATGACAGAAGAGTCAAACGTAAAATATTATCAGGCTACAATGCCATGAACAATAAGTTACATGTCTTTAAAAAATTTTATTGAAAATCACCAAATCAGCATAATCTTTAACTAATGTAACTTAATTTCTCTAGATATCCCATTAACAATATCTGTCAGCCTTACAATGTAATCGTACTAGAAATTACGACAATATTAAATACATTTCTTGCATGTACACTATTGTTGCTACAAATAAGGAGTACATTTCAACAATAGTGTAAAGACAGATGAATCGATACTCCGGACAATATTTCTATCTCTTTTAAATTTTGATTAAATACCATCAAATCAGTAAAAAACTCCAACTAATATAATTTAATTTCCTTTGATATAACTGCAACAATGTTAAAAAATCTTTCAATGCAACTTTCGGCAAGTCGGGACAATATGAAATTATTTCCGGCATGTCCACTATTATTGCTATAATTAAGTGTTATATTTCAATAATAGTATAAAAATCGATTAATTGATGCTCCGAACAGAAATTCTATCTGTTTTAAATTTTTGATTAAATATCATCGAATCAGTAAAAATTCCAACTAATATAATTTAATTTCCTTTCATATAACAGCAACAATGTTTGCAAACTTTTCAATGCAATTATACCAAAAGTTGGGACAATATTAAATTTACTTGCATACAAACTATTATTGCTACAATTAAAAGATACATTTTAACAATAGTATAAAGACAAATAAATCGGTGCTTCGAACAAAAAGCTCCATCTCTTTTTAATTTTTTATTCCATATCACCAAATCAGTAAAAACTAAAACCAATGTAACTTAATTTCCCGAGATATACCATTAGCAGTGTCTGCCAGCATTACAATGTAACCATACCACCACCTGCGGGACATAGGCCACCAGCAAGAAGAGGATTCTTACCTGCGTCTTTCCGGCCTGCTTCCAATCAAGATAGTGATTCGGAAGAGCAGATCCCAGAAAGGTTTATAATCCGGAAGAGAGCCACGAGGAGACGGGTTCGGAAACTGGTAAGGTAAACACGGGGATTCACCTCGGAAGAACAAGAAAGAAGTTCAGGACCTTGATTCCAGGTGTCACGGTCAACGAACTGTGCACACCCCTACTGGGTCACCTCCGCGCATGATTGCCCAGCATCGAGATTTATCGCGCTTTTTTGGATGGAAAGCTTCCATTGTCGTTTTTACGCCAGCCGATGAAAATTGCAAGATTTGCATCTGCTAACCATTAAGAGGTCGCCACTTTAGTCACCGTGGCTTTCAACAGTGACTAATGGAGTAGCTTTTCGTCGTAGGATTGATTTATAGTGCAGATTTAAACTGCATTTTGACGTGAGAAGAGAAAGGAAAAGTTGTGTTCCCAATTTTGTTTGGACATCTGAGATTACCAGGTCCGTTTTTGTTGAAAAGGCACTCTAGCGTTGAATCTGTGGTTTAAAGACTCTTATCCTGATGTTTTCCTGTTTTGGTTTGTTGTAATGCAAGAAAGGATTATTACATCCTGGAAAACATCGGTAATTTTGGAAACTGACTAAGTTCCTTGTTTGGAATTGATGAAATTGTAGGATTCTGTAGAGTGCTTTCTATGATATATGCTGAATTTGATTGCCTTTTCCTGCTTCCTTAAGAAATGATGTTGGAATTTTTTAAGGCATTCATTTGCTTTGCTAGACGTTTTAAGCAAATATATTCTTATTTCCGTAATTTAAAATAACATTATCATTTGATTTGTCATTTAGCAAATCATCAAGAAGCGCGAAAAGAATGTTTTAGTTTTCCCAATATAACTATCTTGTCATTGCCATAATAAATTAACTCAAACTGTTAAGCGTCGTATATAAGCAATATTCATATCTTTACCAAAACGTTTAGATTGATTGGTCACCGATTTGCCCAATGATAATATATTTGATGATATATAATTTATTGAGAAATATGGAAAGCACGTTTAATTTATTCACTTCAATTCACCTGAAAAAATTGATATAAATTTATACAAAAAACTATATGAAACTAAAGAAGTGTAGTAAATAAACACTATTCACTTCTTTACCAAAACATTTAGATCAATTATTTTTTTATTTTCCCATTGATAATACATTTGATAAATTGTTTGAAAGCATGAAAAGCATGCCTTACTTGTTTAATATGACCCCCCCTTGTTATATCAATACACAAGGAATGTTCAAATGAAAAGGTACAAAACAACACCGTGGGTATAAATGAAGACTTTATTCAAAGTATGCACCATAGGCCTGACCACAACGATCCCATTCATTAATGAGCCGAAGGATTCTTTGTTTCAGAATTCCTATGGCAGTAACGAGACTCATTCCTTGTCGATTCCACCAAAGAACAGTCTTTCTTGTAAGGGCTTTCTTGCACGTTAAATCTATCAGACCAAACGCCCTCCCGCTGTTGTGGTGGGGTGTATAGAGGAGGGTGCAATCTCATGTGTCTTCCTCGTCATCTGACCGTGGTTCAAAATGACGAGGTCCGTCCCAAAAATAGCCCTAGTGTTGCTTTACAACGGGACTGTAAAATAACTAAACTAAAGAGACCCATTCCTACATTTATTCAGACTCAAAAAGTGTCTTGGAATCATTAGCATCTCTTCATCGTTTCTCTCATCCATTGGCTTTTGAAATTCTTGAATTGCATGATAGTCTTACATGAGAAGGTTATTCAGTCCTATCCTTCTGGGGTACTTCACACGTGGGTATTCCTAGCAAAGAATTGGCAGACGAGGCAGCGAAATCGACTACCGTCTTTTAAATGCCCCTGTTCCTTTGAACGATATCAAGAGATATATAAAAACCATTCTAGATATGGAATGGCAATCAGAATAGGACAGTGAAGTGGCAAATAAGTTTCGTTCTATCAAATATTCCATCGAGTGTTGGCCCATTTTAAATAGCAGAAAATGGATACCGTTATTACACGTTGAAGAATTGGCCATACTAGACTCACACATAGGCATTTGTTGTTGGTGGAGCCTGCCCCTCGATGTATTTTATGCCAATGCCTTTTGACAGTTCAGCACATACTGATGGAGTGTCCACGTTTTGATTCTCAACGAGTTTGGCGTTTTCATTCCCTTCGTTTTGTATTAAAAGACATCCTTCATAAAGCCTCATCCTCAACTGTTTACTTATTTGAAGACGATTGGTTTCTTTTACTTTATTTAAGCATTTTATCATTTTTATAATGCTTTAAATCTATGTGACAGTTCATTTGTGCATATTTTTTAATGTCTTGAATAGAGTTTTGAAGCAGAGTTTTTGATTAACCTTTTAAAACGTGACCATTTTATGAACCATAGGCGTGCATATACCTAGTCGTTGGTCGTCCAGTAAACACCATCTATTCCAACTCCTTCACATCGTCCTTGAGTTCACCTTACGAGTCGAAGAGCTTTCCTTACAGATGTTTTGTCAGAACCATTAACCCCTATGTGTACTGTCTGACACTCTGAATACAACGCAGGTCCGTCAAGAGCAAAAAACTGGGGCTACTCATGGAGGGTGTGGCTCTGCTCCATTATAAAGCGCGTCCACACGTCTACAGAATCACACACGCGGATCTGTCCAAGCTCAAGTGGGAGCCACTCGACCACTTGCTATACATCCCGGACATGTCACCCTGCGATTTTCATATGTTTGATTCCCTGAAAGAACATCAGAAAGCGCAGAGCTCCGATTCGGACGGTGAACTCAAGAACACTTGATGAACTGGGTCTCGTCATGACTACATGAATTCTGTGAATAAGGAATCTTCCGGCTCGTTAATCAATGGCATCTTTGTGCTCACATCTATGATGTATACTTTGAAAAAAGTCTGCATTTATACCCAAAGTGTCGTTTCGTAACATTTCATTTGAACACCCCTTGTAATTGATTTAAGGTTTCCGACTAAGTTAAAAACTTTGTTTATCGACCACACTAGCGTTTTTTTTAAATATTGTTATTTCTTGTAGTTCAGACTTTTCACTTTCCAAAACAGTTTGTCTTTTCTAGGAAAAGAAAAGTATAACTTATCATCCAGGCTAACATTTTTTTCCACCTAAAATTTGTCTTTCACTTCAGCATTGCATATAAGTATAATACACTTCGTTGTCAAATTTTTCAATGTGTTAGAAGGTATTACATCTAATAAAGATTAAAAGAAAATTCATTTAAATAAATAACATTAGTAATCATTAAGGTATCCGACTACGTTAAAAATACTGGTTATCAACTACGCTGGCGATTTTTTTAATTCTTATTATTTCTTGTAGTTCAGTCATTTCTCAATCCGAAACAGTTTATCTTTTCTAAGAAAAGGAAGGCCTGGGCTATCATCCAGGATCGCACATTTTTCACCAAAATTTTGTCTTTAGCTTCTATTTTTCCTAAAGTTTAATATTCCTCAAATTTCCCCACCGTTAAAACGATATCTCAAAAACTAATAGAGGTATTTACATAAAAATTTCAGCGTGTGTTTTAAATAATGTGGGCAATGAAATGAAACAAAAGTTATATTGTTGGTGAAATACTTTTTCATTTAGAGGTGTCTCTAGAAAAACTAAGTTGTAAATATATAGAAAAAATGATATATGCACATACTTTTACCCTTGACTTCTTTGCATCTCAAAATACTTCTTAGATTTTGGTTCATTTCATTCATCATTATATTGAATAACTTGTGTGCAATGAAAAATAGGATTGCTGCATTACCATTTTGTGTAGAGTGCAAACCGTTTTGGTAAAATTTCACTAAAATTTACAACAAATTTAGCCATTTCTCAAAATATATTATGTTTTCAAACAATTGTTCTTGCATTTATAGTGTATTATTGACTATACATCTAAAAACCATAAATTGTTTCTAAAATATCCAATAATTCAAAACTTTTTCCTTCGAACGTAATCGAATACCTTAAAGAAAATAACAACCTTATAATTTAATAAAGCAATGATTGAAAAAAGTACATAAAAAAATATTATCAAACACTTCCTGGTGGCAGTATGAAAGAATTTTGTTTTAAATACAAAATAAAATTTGGCCATTTAAGAGAAGCAACACAAAAAAGGTATACATTCTTTAAAAGCAATGTTTTAAACTGTATGAGCTGCATGTGTATAATATGGAATGCACATAAAAATATTCTAGATTTCAATGTCAAAAAAAGGAATTTTTTTCTCATTACGTCAACAAATTAAAAATAGGTTAAAAGATCTTATTAAAAGCATTAATTATTTCATTGTAATTAACTTTTTCATTTGGAACTCTTTGATTTATAATGGCACATACATATTTTTTTTAAATGCTGCATTTGTTATGTTTTACACCAAGCAATAATTCTCTCAGATTATTAAGAACTTTTGAGCTTAAGAATTCCATTAAAATATTATACATGGATAATTTTTACAAATTACAGTTAGAAGATCATATCAAAAAAATTATTAATTTTAAAAAAATACTTTCAACTGTGGTTCATAAAATATTTTCCACATTTCAGATAGTATTGAAAATTCAGAATTTCTAGGTGATATTAAAAATCTTTTAAGTAAAATGCTTTTTCTCTGATATTTTAGAAGATAAATTCGGTGAATTTTTAATTAATTAAAAATCTAATTAAAACTTTGAAAAACCTTTCTAAAAGAATACCTTCAACTTAACAGCTATTCAGTTCCACGTTACTAATGTCACGGCTTATTGATTCCGTGTTGAGAGCTACGGATGATTTAATCAACCCAGATGTATCAAACCTTAAACGTTACGATACATTAGACAAGAGTTTCAGATCAAAAATAGTATCACTGACACTTTTGAAATTGGGTCTCTGTGTTGGCCAGTGATGAATACAATTGATAAGGTAAAAGATATGTAAAATTGTCTTATAAAAACACCTTAAATTTGCATTAAGTTTTAAGAAATTTTTATAGGGTAAAAAGTATTGCTACTAATCCTGCATTGGATTCTTCTCCCTGCATGAAGAATGAAACTGAATACAAAGCAACATATTTTCATATACATTTCTGCCAAGTGCATTTTTATTCAAAAATAAGTAATATAAAAAATTAATTCAATTCCTATTCAAGTCAACAAGAAAAAAATTTATTAATTTTTTATTTTTTATTAAATAATTATCATAAAAATTATTAAGTACGCAAACTTTATTGATTTTCGCAAGAATTGAGCTCGCATTCTTCACCTTCAAGAGAAAAATACCGAAATCCTTGCACTTTACAAATTGAGTTACTGTCTGCTGCTTATGATTTTCACAACAAACTGCTAAAAATCTATTTAAACAAAAATTAATCAAATTTATTTAATGAATTAATATCCGAAAAAACTGTATTAATAACAATTGTCATCCACTGCAAGTTTTTAAAAAATGTATTTGAACTTGAGTGGATGAATAAAAAGTATTTTATTAACGACTGAAAATTTGAACAAGATATATACAAGGTGGCCAGAAATAAAACACCCCTACTCTGACCTCCATGGATATCGAACTACTCAGTGTAAAGGCTCAAAATTTTGTACACATACTATTCAAAATATGGGGAAACGGATTTCACGAAAAAAAAATTAGTTCCTGAAATCACCGATAGGTGGCGCTGCACAACTGGAACTATGATCAAAAGACACAAATAATAATAAAAATTAAAATGTTTATGCGGAATGGAATGCTTCCATGCTTCCTTTTTAATTTTTCTGCCCCTTATGGAAAATAAAAATAGTAAAGAAGCTAGAACTCCCGTTGTAACTGCAATTTCATACTGTAACCAGAAAAATTTGCATAAAGCATGGTTCGAAGCCATGTTCTGAGTATAAAAGAAGTTAAAAGGTGGGGAATGTCATTCTTATTAGTGATGGCTGTCACGCTGCCAGAACGCGCTTTGCTTGTGAAGTTGTTTTACGAGAATAAAGGAAATGCTCCAGCAGCACTTCGAGAGTTTCGCCGACTTATTTGCGTAAGGGACCATTGCTTCCACAAGCTCTCAGGAGAATGATCGCTCGATTCGAGGAAACTGGACATCTTGGAGTTCAGCCTGGTCGAGGACGCAAACCGGTTCGTTCAGATGTCGTTGAAGATGTTGCCACCGGTATTGTTGAACAGTCAATGGATAATGTTTTAGGCTGCAGTAGTGCACGTGCAGTGTCACGACACTTGGGTGTTCCCTATAGCACAGTGTGGAACGTACTCAGAAAAATGGTGCATTGTTTCCCGTACAAAATCCGCCCTAATCAACAATTGCTGGCCACAGACAGGGAGATGCGACTGACCTTTGCATTGACATTTCTTGCTAGAGTTGAAGTGGATGCATCGTGGCCGTGGCAGATTCTGCGGAGCGATGAGGCCCATTTCCACCTCAGTGGAACAGTGAACACCCATAACTGTCGCATATGGGACACGACAAACCCCCGTACCTTCCAAGAGATTCCACTCCACTCACCGAAAGTTACAGTCTGGTGTGGATTCACAGCCACATTCATCCTTGGACCGTTCTTTTTCGAAGAGGTTACTTCCAATGGCCTTGAGACATGTACCGTGACGGCCAACAGGTACAAAAGGATGCTCGAAACATTTGTTGTACCCCATTTGCAGCAGCGCCAATGCCTTGACACCATTACTTTTATGCAAGATGGAGCACCTCCACACATTGGACTCCCTGTGCAACAGTTTCTTCGCCAACATTTCACCACTGACAGAATAATCAGTCGCGCGTTTCCGACAACTTGGCCATCTCGTTCACCGGATCTTAATCCGTGTGATTTTTGGCTTTGGGGACACTTAAAAAACCTTGTTTATCGAGAACGTCTGATAACCTTGGCAGATTTGAAAGAGAGTATCAGTCTGCATGTGAGAAGCATCTCAGATGACCAGTTACGATCCGCAGTTGAACAAGCTGTCCACAGACTTCACATTTTACATCTTCAGGAAGGGAACCATATTGAGCAGCATTCCCTGCATCGATAACGTCCTTGTTTCATGTATGCTTGGTACTTTCAAATAAAATGTGTTTAAAACGTGTTTTTGTGTCTTTTCAGCATACGTCCAGTGGTACAGCGCCACCTATCGGTGATTTCTGGAACTAAATTTTTTTTTCGTGAAATCCGTTTCCCCATTTTTTGAATAGTATGTCCACAAATTTTCAAGCCTTTACACTGAGTAGTTCGATATCCAGGGAGGTCAGAGTAGGGGTGTTTTATTTCTGGCCACCCGGTATATCGTGTATGAAGTCCAACCAGCTGGATAAAGAAGATGACACTTTATTTGACCAGAGAACTGAAAGCTCACATAGCAAAAACCACATTCGAGAATTATATAAAGAATCGTATTTGTAGACTCTAATAATACTGGCAATACTAAATTACCTCTTAGAAAAAATCCTTTGAATAAGAAACTTAAACGCTTGTTCTGTGATCTCTGTGAGAATTCACCTCAGTTAAGAAAGCATTGCTTTTTATAACTTTCGAGAAAGTTTGCAATTTTCTAGATGGGTCTCCAGATTATGGTTCCTGATTCAGATAACTTTTTTTTATATTTTTTTCTTATAACTTTGTATAATTTAATCTTTCAATCATTATTTTTTCACTCGTGATGCTTTTTTCCTAAATATAAAAATAACTCTTTTTGCAAAATTACTTTCGAAATTAATCATGAAAAAACGCAATAAAAATAAATTTGTGAAAGAATATGTTCGACATTGATAGGCAAGATGCTTCAAAATAAAAATAATTCGAAGGAAATCCCATGGAAATTCTAAGGAAAATTTCTAAAATATCATCTAGTGTTACACCTGTACACCTTCCGGAGCATATATATGCAATATTTGAAAGCCCTAGGCAAACAGCCTCTTCCGAATAAACTAAATATACTCCTACGTCCTCACATTTTTCAGTACATTTTTGGGAAAATAAAACTGAAATAAAGGGAAATTTCGTAAATATTTTAATGCATATGTGGGAACAATATTTACCGATTTAAGCTTATTAAATTGCTTGTTCGCTGACAATAAAGATGGATAGGAAAGGAAAATTCCTAAGTAATTTCATGCTTTAGTTGAATGCATTATTTACCAAATGTGGTTTATTAAATTGTATATAATGGATGGAATATTAAAGAAGCGGTTTTAATTTAATGGAATATTCTATTTTGTTATTTTGAATCAAGGTATAATCATAACCAAAAGGAAACCATAAAGTTATTTCTACGGTTTTAGAAATCATTTGTTGTAAAAGAAAAAAAAATATAATACAAGAAAGCTTGAAGAAAAACGAT
The DNA here is from genome assembly GCA_026543055.1 of Argiope trifasciata. Lineage (NCBI taxonomy): Eukaryota > Metazoa > Arthropoda > Arachnida > Araneae > Araneidae > Argiope > Argiope trifasciata. The sequence continues at coordinate 454,602 of JAPMOQ010047097.1, forward strand.
GACCTTCTTTTTGCTCTTATAATCTGTAAGAGGAAACGCATTTTTTAAAAATTAAACTGAATTTAAATTCGAAACTATTTTTACTATTGCTTATATGCATATAAATAAGCAATTCCTTTCAATGAAATAGCCTTATTTTTTCTTAATTTTGAAACCATTGTAGTTTCCTTAACTCAAATGGTATAACTATTTTATTATGAAAACATATATTCTTAAAGGGCGAAAACACATTGACGTTCTTCTTTTTGAAAATAAATTGTCTTATATGTTTATAAAATACAATTATAATTTGGAAAAAAAAATTGCAGCTGAGTTTTTATGATCTCTAGTAGAATAGGAGAAAAATGAAACTTCTGAAAAAAAATTACTGAAAACCATATAACC
>JAPMOQ010047097.1:459985-479865 GCA_026543055.1 Argiope trifasciata
ATATATATATAATTTAATTTTTTTATTATTTAAAACTTAATATTTAAAGAATTTAAAAAAATAGAGCTATATTTTGAGTTCAGGAACTATATAATATATTTCCTAAGTTATGAGCAAAATTTTAAGCAGATCACTTGATAATCATTTTATACTAGGAGTTTTTTTCTTTATTCTTCTTTTCAGAAATTTTTAAAAACTTTTCCAATTTTAAAAATCTTTTGTTGCTTAACTGGTAAGTTTTCACTTCATAATTTTTTTTCAATCTTTTTTTATGCAATAATTCAAAAATAAAATTAATTTGGAGGGTTTTGTAAAACATCCTGTCAAAGTGACCACATATTAATACTCTAAGGATCAAGCGACAATCTCTTACATAAAAATGCAATAATTAATTAATTCGAAAATTAAGAACACAAAAACCAGTAAATATAAAATTAATAACTTGTCATAAATATGATTTTTAAAATTCGAAGGTAACTACCAGAAAGTTCTGCAACACAAATACCTCACGAATATAAATAAATTTTTACTAAAACCCAATTTTTAAATTAGAATATATTAAGATCTGACTTAGATCTAAAATAGAATATGTTGAGATACGACGTTTAGAATCAACCCCACTAAAATGAAATAATTAAGATCTAATAATTAAAAAGTTAACTTAGGAAGTCAACAAATATATAATTAATAACTTATCACGAGTAGGACTTTTGATGTTTGAGAGCATCTTCCTAGACAGACATCTATTACATATATTCCACGAATAGAAATTCATTTTTACTAAAATAGAATTTTTAGAATAGAATTACATAGAGATTTGACTTCATATGGCAATCCTGATATTCAACAAGGAAAAGAAGCTACTTTCTACAAAATTTGCAACAAGGAATTTCAAAGATGTGCATATAAAAGAATTGCAATTGTTGGCATCCGCAGAGACAGTTATGGAAGTTAACGTTTTCATTATGCAAAAATCCCACAGCAAATTCCGGCTGAAAAAAATAAAGCTGCGTGCCTAAGCTTTGGTTGAAAGGCAAAGTTAAAAAAAAATGAAGCATAACTGAAGGAAGAAATATTAGCATTTAAAATAATTTTTAAATCTACTTCTGTGACGCAGACGTGCAACAAGGTGGGAACTGGGATTTGGCAAGACACAACAAAGCCAAAGTCGAGTCTTTCCAGGGATTGGAGAAATGGTTCATAAATAATTCATAGTGTCCTATTTAGACTCATTATCATCTTTATGACATTGTTGCGCTTTGTTTGGTTGGTGGGGAGAGGGATTGGTAATAGGCTTTTTTCGTGGTTAAATAGAATATTACGACGAAGCAAAAATGCAAGATGCTCTGATGTGGAAATGATGAAAATTTCTCTTACGGCAGAAAAAGAAAATGGCGCTGATTTATTTCGCTTTCCCTTTTTTTTTCTTTACTTTCGGTTGATGAGTTTTACTTTTGTGTTCCATTGTTGCAGATTTGTAAAGAATTCTCTATCGCTTAATTATGGAATAGATATCATTTTGAACTTAATGCACTGTCGTCGATTTGAGATTTTGACTCTAGGGTATTTTGGATAAATTGCTGTTTGCTTCGTATTTTTTTAGGTACAACTCGTTTGATGTTCTGCACAAAATCGAATGCTTAAAAGGTTTAAAAAACAGTATTGTTTATTTAAATAAAAGCTTTCTTCATATATGTAGGAATTGGGTGCGACAGAATGCCCATCCAACCACATTTAGTTCAGTGTCTAGGGTCACTGAATGAAGAAAAAAGAAGCTTTTGAACATGAAAGAAATTTATTTACAGTAAAGAAAAAGACATTTACAATTACGACAGTACTATTTACAATAGAGAAAAGAAAAAAGTAAAAAAGGAATTACTTATAGATGCCGCTAAGAGTTTTCATGGCGTTTCGTTTTCTAAAGATACATGACCGAACAAAATGACATCCTCTCTAGTCCCCGTCCGGCGAGCGAATGCGCAGTTCGCCTTTTCTCGAATTCTTACGTCACGCGTTTTGGACTTTGGTTCAGCCATATCTAGCAATTCCCGTAGCGACATCTATTGCAACAAATTGAAAAATATTTAACAGCAAAACTAAATATTTAACAGCAATGGCCGCTGATTAAATCTCTACATATATGGGGTAATTATTCTACTCCAAAACAAATTGTACATATTTCTCAAGTATGCCGTATTTCTCAAGAGCTAAAATTTTCACATCCAAAAAAATTCTTTTTAGGTTTTATTAGACGAAAACCATATTAAGTAAACTATATAGTTTACACTCTCTCTCTCTCTTTATATATATATATATATATATATATATATATACAATAAACTATATACTCTCTGTATACAGAAAAAACTCTCTATATTGTTTACTCTCTATATACAGTACAATCCCGAAAATCTGGACTGGCCGGATAACAAAAACGCCTGATAAGCCGGAGCTCTGTGAATTTCTCTCTTTCTTTGCTCACCAATACCAGAAGACAAGGATTTTACACCAAAACTCACTATTGTAAATACTTATTTTGTTATTCAGTTCTGAACCCTCTGTTCATCCTAATGTGAATCCAACCTCTATGCGGTGAATCAGACGCCGGTAAAGTATCGAGTTAAAATAGAAGGTCATGTACTTTTTACTTAATGTATAGCAAAAAATCTTGTTTCCCTAAAAAATCCCAAACAAACTCATACGTTATTTTTCTATTTTATTTTTAATCTATATAAATATAAATAAATGTTTGTCTTCATGTCTCTTATGCGCTGCCGTACCGCTCATCTGATTGCGATGAAACTTATATTATTACTTCCACTTATTTGTTTCTGCTGATGATGGGGAAAAAATTCCAACCCTGAAGTCTTAAATAATAAAGTTAAAAAAAATTAATATTATTTACCCTCTTCCTTTATATAACACTCAATTTCAATGAATCTGTTCATTTCCGATACGAATATATATATATATACACTGAAGTAACAAAAGTCATGGGATAGCAATATGCAAATATACAGATGGCAGTAGTATCACAGCGAAAAAGTATAAATGCGCAGTTCGTTTTCCAGAGCTTTCATTTGTGTTCAAGTTATTCATGTGAACAGGTTTTTCGTGATTTATGGCGGCACGACGAGAATTAACAGACTTTGAACGTGGAATGTTAGTTGGAGCTAGGCACATGGGTAATTCCATTGCGGATATCGTTAGTGAATTCAACATTCCGAGATCCACAGTATCAAGAGTGTGCCGAGAGTATGAAATTTCAGACATCACATCCCATCATGGACAGCGTAGTGGGCGACCACCTGCACTTAACGACCGAGACCACCGACGTCTGTGCAGAATGGTCAATGTTAAAAGACACGCAACACTTCGGCAAATAACTGCAGAAATCAATGTGGGACGTACGGGGGACGTGTCCGATAGGACTGTGCGGCGAAATTTGTCTTCCTTGGGCTATGATAGCAGAAGACCGACTCGAGTGCCTTTACTGACAGCACGACATCGCCTGCAGCGACTCTCCTGGGCCCGTGGGCATATCGACTGGTCCCTAGACCAGTGGAAAACCATGGCGTGGTCAGATGAGTCACGATTTCAGTTGTTACGAGCTGATGGTAGAGTTCGAGTGAGGCGCAGATACCACGAAGCCATGGACCCAAACTGTCAGCAAGGCACTGTTCAAGCTGGTGGTGGCTGCATAATGGTGTGGGCTGTTTTTACATGGCATGGACTCGGTCCTCTGGTGCAACTGAACCGATCATTGACTGGAAATGATTATGTTCAGCTGCTTGCAGATCACTTGCAGCCATTCATGGACTTCGCGTACCCACACAACGATGGGATTTTTATGGATAACAATGCGCCATGTCACCAGGCCAGAACTGTTCGCGATTGTTTTGAAGAACATTCCGGACAATTCCAGCGCATGATCTGGCCACCTAGATCGCCCGATATGAATCCCATCGAGCATTTATGGGACATCATCGAAAGGTCCGTTCGTGCCCAAACTCCTGCACCATCCACACTTTCACAATTATGGACGTCTATACAGACAGCATGGCTCAATATTCCTGCAGAGGACTTCCAACGACTTGTGGACTCCATGACACGTCGAGTTGTTGCACTTCGCCGGGCAAAAGGAGGACCGACACGATATTAACAGTCATCCTGTGACTTTTGTCACTTCAGTGTATATGTTCACTACATCTAGAAGGCAATCAAGATTTACTTAAATCAGCCGAAAATATTAATTACACTCCTTCATAAAAGTTTTCGATTGAAATATATATTCGATATATACGCCTTAATCAAATGTAACTCTCCCCAACTGCGAAAAACAACTTTTTATTTTTATTTTTTCATATATGTAATATAAAGTATAGTAATCGTCAAAAAATTCGAATTCAAGATTTTGACTAATCTATACATTTTAGACTTCCCTCAGTTATAAAAACATATTTTTAAAAATGTATCTCTATCTGTCTGTGATAAAGATTACTCAAAAACGATTTCAGCTAAACTTTGAAATTTGGTATAGAGTTTTAACACCAAATTTTCAGATTTCTATCAAATTTTGCGTAAAATCTTCAGTAGAAGTACGTCTGTCCGGTAGTTCAAACATAAGTTAACACTATAATTATAAAATGGAGAGGGCTATATTGATAAAACAACTAGATTCCATATGCAAATTTAACATCTATAGTGTAGACACCAAACAAATCTAAAAACAAGTTTGACTATATATTTATCTGTATTTTCAGAAACATGCAAGCATCATAATTAAAAAAAACTACTTCAATGTATCAGATTTGATATGGGATTTTTTTAATTGCAAGTTCAGTTTTAATCTTTGTTTTAACTGATTGAAGAAAAACTTGTATACAATACAAATTCGATTTTCGAATGCTATCGCTAGGGTGTTATTGCGAAAATAATTGCCAAGGATTTCATGGTAACTTCAGTTAAAAGACTAAATTCTGGGCAAAAATTAATATTTTGTAAGAATTGAAAACCAATGCCATATCAGGCGTTCTCTAGCATGATTGTTTAGTAGGTATGGGTTTAGTTTTAGTTTAGTTTTGTTATATTAACGTCCAGTTTTATAGCAACACGAGGGTTATTTTGGGACGGACCTCGTCATTTTGAATCACGATCAGATGACGAAGACGACACCTGAACTGTCAGTGGGAGTACGTTTGGCCTGACAGATTTAATGTGCAAGAGACCCCCTCACACGGCGGTTCGGTGGAATCGAGTCTCGAACCTGAAACCCTCCGGTTCCGAAGCAGAGACCTTACCACCAGGCCACCGCGGCCCTTAGAAGATATGGGAATAAATTTGATAGACATTTCCGCCTTTGTTTTAAAAAATTTTGTCTGTCGCTCTGTCATACTATGAGCACTCTCTGTCTGTCTGATAACTAAAAAAAATACAATGAGTTTAACAAATGAAATTTGGTATATGACCTCTGCATCAAATTTCTGCATTTCTCTTAAATTTTTAACTAAATACGTTCAAAGAAAGATTGTCTTTTGATTACAAATGAGTACAACAGCTGTGATGCAAAAATTACTACATGAATAAAATTTGATAAACCACTAAAAAACATCTACATTAACTTTTGAGCAAAATCCATCAAATGATTATCCATTTTTATACTTCTACACTCCCATCCTTGCAATACTGAGGCATCTCAAAAGTGCAACGACTTAAATAAATGGAATTTTGATAAGCAATCTTGAGACTAAAATTGCCTTTTGTATCAAATTTAAAATTCGGTTTGTCAAAAAAGAAAGACGCCAAAAATACACTGATGGAAAAAACCCCAACACTAGGAAGGAGCTGTGCTAGATAAACGAAATTTGGTAGGCGTGTTTATACATCTGACAGATGACGTCGATTCAAATTTCGAGCTACGCGTGTAAGTGTGGTGCTAGTAGCGACACTATGAACATGCAAATGAGGTTTGTTTTAAATAAGCGCTGTATGGTTCGTGATCTTTATTTACAGTTGAGATTTGATGTAGTGGGTTAATGTTAGTCAAGGATGCCTCTGAGAAGACGAAGAAGCCATTATCAACAGCTCACTGAGTTTGAACGAGGTCGTTTTGTAGGGCTACGAGAAGATGGGTTTTCTTTCCGCGATATTGCTAAAAGACTTGGCAGGAATGTATCCACTGTGCATGAGTATTGGCGGCGGTGGTCGAGGGAAGGTACTGCCTCAAGAAGACCAGGTTCCGGGCGGCCACATGGTACTACTGAGAGGGAAGACCGTCGCATTTGGCGTATGGCTGTGGCTAATCGTACTGCGTCTGCAGCTGAAATTCGAGCTGCAGTTGGCACCACAGTGGCACAAAGAACTGCTACAAATCGGTTACTTCAAGGACAGCTCCGAGCCAGACGCCCTGTACAGTGCATTCCACTGACTCCAAACCACTGTCATTTGCGACGTGAGTGGTGTCAAGCTAAAGCTCATTGGAGGACGGAGTGGAGATCTGTTGTATTTTCTGATGAAAGCCGGTTCTGCCTTGGTCGCAGTGATAGCCGTTTGTTGATTAGAAGGAGGCCAGATGAACGCCTGCTAGTGACCTGTCTGCGGCCTAGACACACAGGGCCTACTCCTGCAGTTATGGTTTGGGGAGCAATTTCGTATGACAGCAGGAGCACTCTCGTGGTTATCCCACGCACCCTGACTGCAAATTTGTACGTCAGTCTAGTAATACAACCTGTTGTGCTGCCATTCATGAACAGCATTCTAGGGGGTGTTTTCCAACAGGATAACGCTTTCCCTCATACCGTTGTTGTAACCCAACATGCTTTACAGAGTGTCGACATGTTGCCTTGTCCTGCTAGATCACCAGATCTTTCTCCAATTGAGCAAGTATGGGACATCATTGAACGACAACTCCAGCGTCATCCACAACCGTCCCTGCATTGACCGCCCAAGTGCAACAGGCTGGAACTCCATCCCACAAACTGATATCCGACACCTGCACGACACAATGCATGCACGTTTGCATGCTTGCATTCAAAATTCTGGCGGTTACACCGGTTACTAATGTACCAACATTTCACATTTGAAATGGCTCTTCTCGCCAATGGCTCTACCTGTGATCTTGAAACTTTAATCAATTAAACATGTTACCTAGACAAATGTATTCCTAAAATTTCATTACTGTACAATAATTTTTTCCTTGATATTGGGATTTTTTTTTCCATCAGTGTATAAATTCAGTTTTCTTTACAATTTTACGAAGCCCAAATTTCTCCTGTGCGCGGCTCTGAAAATAAAGTTTAAGTTTTTAATGAAGTTAAACAAAGTTTTAGTTAGAATAAAGCTAACTGAATAAAGAAAATGTTAGTGAATAGTTATTTAGTTAAGAGCTGAATTAAGTCAAAAATTTTGAGTTATCTTTACACAGACCAACAGACGGTCATTTCAATAAACTGTGTTTTTCGAACTTAGGCGGAGGAGCGCGTTGGCCTTATGGTAAGATCTCAGCTTCAAAACCGGAGGGTTGCAGGTTCGAGAACAGATTCTACTACCGTGTAAGCCGGTCTGGTGCATGTTAAATCCGTCGAGATCCAAAGTTCTCCCTTTGGAGTAATGTAAAATTTTGGAGAGGGGGTGAAAGCTCAGGTGTTTTCCTCGTCATCTGACAGCGGTTCAAAATGACGAGGTCCGTCTCAAAATACCCCTAATGTTGCTTCAAAACGGGACATTAATATGACTAAACTAAAACTGAATATAAAAACCTGAGCACTCGTGGCATTCAAGACTTAGTCCAAGATCGACCTCCTAGATTTTGTGTCAAATCCTGCGACAGATTGGCTGTCTGTCAGTTTGAGCTTCCAGAAATACGTAAGAATAATAGCTCAAAAACGTAATGACTTAAATATATCAAATCTGATATGGGATTTATGACTACAAGTGCAGTCCGGTATCAAATTTTGATTTCATTCGGTAGGGAAAAACATGTTTGAAACACAATTTCAATTTTTGAATACTATTAAAGCATACCAGGGATTAATTACCAAGGATCACACTATTAATTCAGTAAAAATGCTAAATTCATGCCAAAAGTTTATATTTCATAACTATATTTTACGTCAATGTGAAGCAAGGTGTCTTCTGCCTTGTTCAGTTTATTAGCTAAGTTTTTTAAGATAAAGTTTTGGAGGGACCACTCCCACTGTTTAATTTTTTTAAAACGTGATGGAATGAAATATGATTTTAATGCAGTTGAAACAATTATTGATTAATTTTTCAAAACTATAACAATATCATTTCTCGAAAGACAATTTCTTTTATCCATGGTCTTCTTTGAACCAATACGATGCTTGACTTCCATAGAAGAAAAAAAAAAGAAAGAAAAAAACATAAATTTATTTATATTTGTTTTTGTTCAACTTCAAAGCCTTCTGATTTTTTAAAATTATTCTAAACAACGTTTTCCATTCAGTCATTCGTAAAAAAAGAAACAAAAAAACATCATTATCAAGCTTCGCAACAAAGTATTTGCTAATGACTATAGACTAAAATTAAGTTCTTCGACAAACTGACTCGTCTTTGCAGCACAAAACAGTCATTCAGCCATATGCGTACGAATAAGAAGATCAACTTAAAAATTGCAAATCTAACAATCGCATGCTTCGCATGAATACTTTCAGACTTTTTAATGATCCTTGGCTTCGAAAAGCACTTCGAATTATGCTCTCTCTCCCCCCATGCATTAAGAATGTTTACAGGATTTGAAATAACAACTGATCTAAAAGTCTAAATTTACGTTTTTAAAATGCTGTCTACCGATGGATGAAATTTTCTTCATTTCTATGAAGTCCTTATCTTTTAAAAGCATGCCATAATGGGTGGGGAAGTTTCTAATAAGTGCAACTTTATAAGATTTAAAATAAAATAAAATGAATTTGGAATATGAAATAATAAAAAAGAAATACATTATTTCGAATGCGTTATTATTCTAAAAGTTCTATAGTTATTTTCGTTTTTCAATTGAATTGTGTAAACAAAAATACTAATGATATTTTGGATTAATGTTATAGTTCAGTTATTGCTACAATATTCCGATACGTTAAAGTATCCCATCAGTTGTTTTCCTATTTCTGATATGAAATAAATACACAACATTTACTGCTTAAGATACTATTTATTTTGTTACATAAAAATTTCTCGGGTCGATCTAATACCACTTGGTCATACAGGGTGTCCCAAATTAAAGTTACCCTATTCAGAGCTACATACCGCCTGTTCATCCGAAAATTCTGAAATTTTGCGTACGCCTAAATGAAGAGATAGGAAAGACATTTTGCTAAAAAAAGTTCCACTAGAGGGCTTATTATCAACTATTTTATTATAAGAATTACACATTAGCTTGGAATTAATCCAAGTCGTTTTCTATATGATGGCCACCATTGTCAGCTACCCTATGAAATCTGAAAATGGCATGTTCAACAGTAGAGCGTAGTGTCTGCCCTGAAATATTGAACACTTGGCGGCAAATACTGGCTTTAAGATCAGTAACGTTCTCGGGCGGTCAGGACCAACCAGATCTTTCAAATATCCCCAGAACCAAAAATCGCATGGATTAAAGTCTGGGGATAGGGCAGGTCAAGCCCTATTGAAGTGGCGGCTTATTACTCTTTCCTCTGTAAAATGTGTTTTCAGAATATTTTTACACAATTTGCAGTGTGTGGAGTCGCACCATCCGGGCATAAAAAGCATTCGGTCAAGACATTGGCGGGATTGTAGAGCCGGAACAACTTCATTCTCCAATATCGATGCATATCGCTCTTTCGTGATAGTGCATGTCACTACACCCGATGGAGTTTGTTCCTCGAAAAAGAACGGCTCCAGAATAAAAGAAGCATTAAATCCACACCATACCGTTACTTTCGGTGAATGTAACGAAAAATCTAGGTTAGAGCGGGGATGTTCTGAAGCCCAAATTCAGCTGTTATGCGTATTCACCGAGCCATCTAAATGGAAATGAGCTTCATCGGAGCACAAAATATTTCATGGTCATTCAGAATCGACCTCACATAGAGCAAGAAACTGCAGTGAGAACGTTAATTGTGAGTCAAAATCTTGTGAATGCAACTGATGAACAAGTGAGATTTTGTATGGATAATATCGTATTATATTCCTGAGGATCCTATGCACAGTGGAACGTGGCTTATCCAACACTGTTGCAACATGGCGAACACTATTGCTAGCCATGAAGTGTGATGTTTTGTCCTCTTCCACTTGAAGTGCAACCTCCTCAACCACTTCTGAAAGAACTGATTGTCTTCTTCTTCCAGGACGAACACCCTACGATCCTGTTTCTTCAAATTTCGTAATCATTTTCTTTAAACCTTGAGACGTTATTGGACGTGTTCGAGGATCCTTCAAAATCCGAAATTTCCTTAAGGCTGTTGAATCGTGGTTTTGATTAAACAGTTTGACTAATAAAGCGCGAGATTGCAAACTTAAAGTCAATTTGAGTCTCGAACACACTTGCATGAAATTTTCAAAGAATGCATTCCCTTTTATAATGGCTAGCTGTTAAGTGACGTAGCAACATTTGCATATATTGTAGTTTAAAATGTTCGGTTAGTTGGTTAGTTGAATTACCGTTGCACTAGAGCTGCGCATTGGGTTATTGGTGACGGTTCGGGATCTATCTCGTAAGACAGACAAGCTTTACATGAATATGCCCTCTAGTGGCGACATTTGGAACTTAACTTTTTTAGCAAAATGTCCTTTCCCTTTCCTTTATTAAGGTGGACCCAAAATTTCAGAATTTTCGGAAAAATAGTTACGGCGGTATGTAGCTCTGAATAGAGTAACTTTAATTTGGGACACCCTGCACCAAGCCGGATGAGAGCAACTCTTACGAATGAAGGCAGAAGTGTGCGCCTTTCGTTGTTAACATGCACCGTTAAGGTGAAAGCACGATTTTGCTTGAACACACACGACACAACCCTTTTTAGGGGGCGGTAGAACTCATTCATCCGTCCGCAAGTCAGAATATACATCCAAATCAGAGACCGACTCATCCCTGATTCAGTACCCCCAGAGGTATCGTTTTTGTTATGGGAACTTGGAGGACTCTGCATTCTCGACATATTTAACGTGCCCCAACTGCCATTGACCAACAAGGCGGTCTTTGGGCGAGACGAGGACAGAACTCGCTGTAAAAATACAGGACAGAACTTTCGATTAAGAGACTAACGTTCTACCAACCAGGCTACCGCGGCCCCTAAAAACTTCTTTGCACTATTGACTTCTTCCATATTCCAAGAAGCCTCATTAAGCCTTCTTTCCAAAATTGTTATGTTTTGGACAAGAAATAAATCCCGAGGTGCGTTTTTATTTCACTGATGGATTTAAAGCTGTTATTGAGATAGAAAAAAGTAATAATCAGATGGAGTGAGATCTGGAAAGTATGCAGATGAAAAACAGCGCTTCGTTGGTTCATTAATTCAGTTCATTTTTTTCTGTGACAGCTTTCAACTGATCCAGTTGATAACAGAATTTTGTAGAATTTATGAGGGCCGCGGTGGCCTGGTGGTAAGGTCTAGACTTCGGAACCGGAGGGCTCGAGACTCGATTCCACCAAAGAACCGTCGTGTGAGGGGATCTCTTGCCCGTTAAATCTGTCAGGCCAAATGTCCTCCCTCTGGTGTGTTGTGGAGAGGGGGTTGCTTGTTCAGGTGTCATCCTCGTCCTCTAAACGTGGTTCAAATCTACGAGGTCCGTCCCAAAAATAGCCCTAGTGTTGCTTTACAACGGGACGTTAATATAACCAAACGAATCTTCGTGAAATTTATTGAGGAAATCTTGAGGAAAGTTCTCGTAGAAAATTACGTCTTTCCAATCTTACCAAATGGACAAAGGAATAATTTTTGGGTGTAATCCAGGCTTGGAGTATAATAGAGCTCAGATACGATTGAAAACAATGTCATATATGGATAATATATGAGCCTGCATATTTACACAAACAGAGCCAAATATGGCCATTCATAGCGGGATGAGAAAGAAACTTTTGGGAACTTTTTTTTATATGTTCATAAATTCTTTCGTCGTCGAGCCTATACATTATAGGAACAGAAAATTATCGTTACTCAGAATCATAAATTTAAATTTAGTCATTGAAAGACTCTATAATTCATTACAGATAATCCATTAACATATAAGTTATTAACAGGTTATAAAAATAGCAAAATAGTCAAGAGGTTAAAATTATAACTGTAATAGTTATGGCAATGTTGAAAAAATGAAAATCGCTCCATCATTAGTGTTTCCTGTTATTCCTGTTTTTTTTTATCTAAAATTATTATATCATTCTCTAAATAGTAAATTTCTATCTAATAAAATCAGTTAAGCTAAACATCAATTGAAAAAAAGATACAACTTTATTATTTTTATGAACAAAATTACACGTTTTCATTGAATATAATTTGAATACAAAATAAAATACAAAAATTCACACTGTAAAACAGTTTGAACTATCTCTGAAAAAACATAAAAATGTCATGGGTTAAAAAAATTTATGAAATAAAAATATATTAGAAATTTTTTAAGGAATGACAGCATTGAAGCAATGCAGCTACTAAAAACACTTTATCTTGTTTAGATAATCCTTTGGAATATGAAAGGACCAAAGACACTTTCAGGAAGAAAAAAAAAACCATTCCGAATTTTGAAAATCATGAAGAAATCTATGAGGGTTAGGCATTAGATTCTTTCTATTCGATTAATCTAGAACCAACGGCAGAAGTCTCCCTAACACTTTCCTGCATACTCTCTAATAAACTTGTCATGCCAGAAAACGCCCTATATGGCATTGAGTACAACAGTTACAAAATATTAATGTAATATGGCATGTATTTAACATTTTTACAGAATCTTTCATCCTTGACGAATTATTTGCGATGAATCCCTGGCATGGGGTAATAGAGGCTTAAAATCAAATTTGTGTTCTAGACACATTTTTCATAAACGAATGAAACAAATATTTTAAAAATTCTAAATACTCGACAACCTAATTCCCATTTCTTATTCTACACACATCACATTAAAAAACCAATTTAATTCAAAATGACCGAATTTCGGTTTTCGAATTTGGTATGTTAAATTATTGTGTTTAGAATTTGAAATTTTCTTTTTTTATTAAGTATATAAATAAATTACCCGACAGACAGTCAGCAAATTGGAGAGTTTAGCCCAGAATTATAGAAATAAAAACTTGACAAAGAAACTACATTGGTAATCACAAAATACCATACCAAATTTGATATACTTAAATCATTGCTTTTTTGAGTTATGGCGATTTATTATTTCTGAAAATACAGATCGCCAAATGGTCATTCCCTTGGCGAACTTTTGGCTATTTAATTTGAACTTTGTCAAGTGTCTACACTATACACGTTAAATGTGTGGATCAAATTTTATCCATCTACCTCCTTTCATTTTGTAATTATCATATTAAATTTGTGATTACAAGAGTAGACACAAAATCCCATACCAAATTTCATATATTTACGTCGTTCCGTTTTGTAATTATCACATTCATATATCTTCTGAAAGTACAGACCGACAGACGGTCAACCCCTATTTGCATTACTTTTAAATTTTGATAGTTCTATGCTCTATAGATCTTAAATATGTGTACCAATTATATCTATATAGATATACCAGTTTTGAAATTATCGTATTAGCTTACATTCGAACAGCCGGGCTTCCTCTGCACAAATTATACACAAAAATTTATAGAAATCTACGAAATCAAATTATAGGTTGTATATCAAATTCCATCTATCTGACTCAATATGTTTTTGAGTTATCTTTGTCACAGGCAGTTAGACGGACATTTTTCAAAAATGTCTTTTGGATTCAGGAAATTCTAAAACATGAAGTTTCGTCAAATTATCGAGTTCAAATTTTCTAGTGATTATTACACTTCCTCAATACTACATATATGAAAAATTAATAATGGATCCTATAAAAAACTTTATTGAGCACTATAGACTTTTATTTAAACCGTAATCAAAAGCACAGTTTTGTAAAAAGAAAATACTACTAAAAATACATTTTGAGAAAAATATGACTTAAAATGATGTCTAAAAACACATCAAAAAGTTTATAATTGTTTTTTAACTTTTACATTTATACTTTCATACAAAAGATTTATAAATCACACACTTGATATCTTATTCAGCAAATAATAATAATCTTCAAATAAATGTGTAACCTTCAAACACAGAAATTAATATTATTATGTTTTCAAATCTATGATCATATATTAGTATTATCAGCTCTGATATTTGAAGTAATTTCTCTTTCATTGCAATTATTATTCAGAATTTTTGTAATGAAAAACAAATTTTTGCAATGAATAACAAATTCATCAAATTTTATTCCATTTTTTCACTAAGAATTACTTTTTAAACTAAATGTAACACTTGTAATGATAAAATATTTCTGAAGAAAGTGAATCAACTCAGACTTTCAATCCCTTTTAACACCTACAATTTTTACAGCCATGAAAGTACAAAGATTTTTTATACCAATCCATTTCTTTAAGAGTTTTCAAAATTATTGTCACAAATTCGAGAAACTGTAATTAATGGTTGTAAGCTGAAATGTTTAAAAACATTCAAAATAAATAATATTTTTAATTCAAATGATATATCAAACTTGCAAAAAAAAAATATTTTAAGTGAAAAACTATGGTCTAGAATTAAAAACTAGAATTATTTGGCAATCTTCTAGTTTACATAAAATATGTAATTTTAAGTAGAAGTATTTATTCATAGTACAAAGATAGAAAACTTCATTTCTTTCAAAATGTTATTCTACTAGTTCTTTTCATAAAATGTGTGTCATTTAAATTGAATTATTTGATCAACTTTATTTAGTATCCATCAACCGAAAAGATTCTTCGTCTTCCGAAAAGTATGCTTCAGTGATTATGTGAATTGTTTCTATCTATCATCATCTGATAAATCAGGCATGACTAGAGTTAAAATGTTTTCATTAAAAAAAAAAGTTAAATGCTTTAAAGTCATCATTAGAATCTTTTTTTGCTTTGGTATATCAGAAAGAAACTTGAACTATTTTTATTGAAATAAATAATGTTAACATCGCAAAGATTATTGTTATCGTATACCAATTAAACTTTTATAATGTAAATGTTATATATGTGAAATTAAAAAAACATATCGGGCATTTATCTTCCACGGAATGGCAATACACACATAAATAAAAGAATGTATTAAAAATATTTTTTAATTAAAGAATGGATTAATAATATAATCTCTGTCTGCAATAAAATTCTTTTATTTTTAAATCAGGATATTAGTTATACCAAACGATTTTTGAATCATGGTCGCAGAATTTCCAGAATCGAATCATTCAAATTTCTAAATCATATAATTCAGATTTTTTTTTTTTTTTTTTTTTTTTTTTTTTTACGTTATCAAGGATGTCTGAAATATGGTGATTCGTTAAAATCTCTAGTTCGATTTTTTTTAAACAATTAAAATAATTTCTTCTTATAATGTTCGTATACGAGAAAATGACAATTAAAGATTTGAATTTTGAGCCTGGAATATTGTTGCATAGAATATTTTAGAATTGATTCGTTTATTTTTATATCATTTTTTTAAAAACTTTTCACTTAAACATGGCAACAATAATCATGAAATGAAAAGGGAATTTAATATTGTTATCGTTCCTATGAATATTAATATATTTGCTAAAATAATAAAAAGTGTTAATATAAAATATGCTGAAAAATATTTTTCAAAAGATACAAAATAAAATAAAAACTGGCACAGAAATTAAATTGATATTACGAGAAACCTTTTTGAAAAGTGAAATATAATTTGCTTCAAAGTTATGAGAAAAAAATTAACTAATATTAATGTTAAAAAAATTAAAATTTCTATTAAAGTTAATATTTAAAATTAGTATTAATGTTATCAAGTTAAAATTCATATTAATTTTTAAATTAATATTAATGTTCACAAGTTAAATTTCATATTAAAGTTAATGTTTAAAATTAATATTAATGTTAACAAGTTAGAATTCGTATTAAAGTTAATGTTTAAAATTAGAATTAATGTTAAAAATTTAAAACTTATTTCGAAGTTAATGTTTAAAATTCGTATTAAAGTTAATGTTTAAAATTAATATTAATGTTAACAAGTTAAAATTTCTATTAATTCTAATAATATTCAATTTATGTTTTCTATTAAGATTAAATAAAATTATGAAACGTGAATTTTATTTCCTTTACTTAGCATCTTCTACCTAATAAATAACAAAGTTCCTAATTTGGTGCTTTCAATCCAAAATATCCTTTTTCGAACCTTTTTTTTTATCACTAGTGAACATTTAGAATGACTTTTATACATGACACAGCCTTCAGAGAATAAGCCTATAAACACATTATAACGACGTAAATACCTTTTTTTTAGTATATTATTTTAAGTTCTTATCTTAATAAATTGATCCGCAAGTCTAGGATTATTTTCAATAACAACGATCCTTAGAGCTCACCAGTAATTAATAAAAAAGAAAACTTGTTTTGAACAGGTTGACATAAAATAACAGCAAGCAACAGCTGACTCTGAATAGAATAGATCTGAGAAAATTAAGACGTCGGCCATAGCCGTAGGTTATCTTTCGCAACGTTTAACCAAAAAAGAAACAGAAAATTTCCAGAAAAAGTTGTTATTGATCGATCATTAGGCTTAGCAGGACAGTAACGTCGTCTATTTTCGGCAAACAGATGGATCATTAAAACTCTATTACCTCCCCTCCCCCGAGGTAAAAACTTAATATCATCTACTGCATGATTTCTCAAACATCATTATCCGAACGCGAGTTATTTTATTAATTTTGTTTTCGCGATATGAAATGTCATTTTGCAATAATCACTATAAGAAGTTATTTTAAATCGCTATTAAATGGATACTGAACTGATATTTCTAGACTGAAACCAGACATTTTTAATTATCAACAAATAAATGTCTTCTCTTAGGCGAAAAATCGATTTCCTTTCGAATATATTTACTGATCATGATTAGTTTAAATTTGTAATATGTTGGATCTATAAATTTGAATCTTCTTATTTTCTTATATCTTAAGGCTCAGCATTTGGAAAACTAATTCGATGCATTATTTTTCCCCTAATACAGGAACTTATTACTCAAAAAAAGTAATATATACTTAATTGTTTTAAGTTGAATTTTTCTGAAAAATTAGTCGATGTCTTCTTACCACCCTGTAAATACTTTTACTTTCGCATATATGTAGTACGGGGAAAATATTATAATCGCCAAAACATTTGAACTAAAGTTTGTAATAAATCCCTACTTTTCAAACCTCCCTGAGATCAAAATTTAGTTTAGTTTAGTTATTTTAACGTTCCGTTGTAAAGCAAACTAGGGCTATTTTGGGACGGACCTCGTCATTTTGAACAGCGGTCATATGACGAGGACGATACTTGAGTTGGCGACTCTCTGAAATTCTGACATTTTGAATTAAATTGGTCTTTTAGTGTGATGTGTATAGAATAAAAGATGGGAATTAGGTTATTCGGAATTTTTGGTTAGGTTTTAAAGGTTTGATACTCCAAATCTGCAATCACTGACTCAGGTTTACCATTTCTAAACAGCAAAGAATTCCTTTGTTGTTTAGAAATGGTAAATGGATTTTTTTATCCTTCAGAGAAGAAGTTTTGTGCAGATACTGGTGAGTTATTCAATGATTGGGATAAAAATATTTAAATCTACTACCAGTCCAGATTTATCACTTCAAGTCACAATACCTCTCAGATATTACTACTGATTAATGCTGAAATATTATGCTAGATTTACCGAAATAAAGCTTATTGTTTTAAAATCAATATTGCTTTTATTTATAATTTCTGCCAGGTACGCGTAAAAATATCTACAATACTGTAGGTACTTTTTATACCATAGAGTAAGAGCTGTTAAATTAAACAAGCCAATTATAGATTTTCAATAACAGAACAAATTCAATAATAGATTTTATAAAGTCTTTTATAATTATTTCAAATCTTGTCTTTTGTAACCACTTCATGTTACGTTGAGCCAAACTTAACAATTTTATGAAACTCGACAATTTCTGTTCTAACTCAAACAATTCTATGAAATTGTAAAAAAATATATATTTATCTAATCTTTCTAGTTTTTTTCTTCTTAAATTAACTTAACATATGTACTTTTTAATTGTGTGTGTGGGGGGGGGGGGCTCGTTCAATGGCCTGTATTTATCAAATGGTCATTGCTAGTGTCATCACTAGTGTAAAAATTACAAAATACTTTATTTGAAAAAATAGCAAAACCATTTCTCGTTAAAATGGAATAAATAATGCTACAACTTATTTAACTGTTTACATTTTTGCAGATAGTTTGTATCCATCCATTCTTCATTACTAGAACTCATAACCGTGAGTAAAAGCTATGAAAAAATTAATTCCAAGAGTTGGTTAAACTATTCAACTAATGTATACTAATTACACGCCTTAATGAATCTTTTTTTTTTTTGAAAATTTTTCACATACATCTATTGTTTTTATTAATGCTCATGATCGGTAACAGTCAAATCCCAGAATTACGAAAATTCGAAGAATCATTTCACACCGAGATGAAAAATTCTTCCTCATATTTAACCGTAATAAGTTTTGCAAATATGTTGTGTTTATCGACTTTTTTTATTACTAGAGTCGTGACTAGAGTAAAATTGCAAAACACTTGATTTCTCAAATCTGATAATACTAATTCTTATCGAAACAGTATAATTCTGCATCTTGTTAAACCGAAACATTTTTGCAAATGTCTTTGCTAGAATCGTGTCTATGTAAAAATTACAAAACACTTCATTTGTCAAATCTGATAAAATTCTAATCGAAATCGAATAATTCTGCATCTTATTTAAGGTATCCGAATACGTTAAAAACACTGGTTATCGGCCACATTGGCGATTTTTTTTTATTATCATTATTTCTTATAGTTCAGACTTTCCTCTTTCTAAAAAAGTTTATCTTTTGCTAAGAAAAGGAAAGCCTGACTTATCATTCATCCAGACTCACATATTTTTCAGTTAAAATGTGTCTTTGACTCCAATTTTCTCAAAACTTTAGTTTTCATAAAAACATTTTCCACCGTTAATATATCTCAAAAATCAATAAAAGTATTTACATAAAAAGTTCAACGAATCAATTTAAAACTAAATATTATGGGCAATGAAACCAACCTAAAGTTTATTGTTGATGAAATACTTTTTCATTTATAAGTGTTTTTAGAAAAATTAAGTTGTGATTTAATGGAATAAATGTATATATACTTATATTTTTACTATTAACTTTTGTCTCAAGATTTTTCTTAGATTTTGATTCATTTCATTTTTCATAATATTCTATAATTTTAGTACAAAAAAAAACAGGATTGCTGCATTACAATTTTATTTAGAATGTTAGCCGTTTTGGTTAAATTTCCTTAAAATTAACTACAAATTTTCCTATTTCTTAAAATATATTACATTTTCATTTTTTTTTGTATTTCTGGTATTTATAATTGTCAATACATCCAAAACCCATAAATAGTTTTTGAAAAATCCAGTTTTTCAAAGCCATTAGGTTAGCCACTAGTGTTAACTATTTTGGTTAAATTTCATTAAAATTTACTACAAGTTTTCCTCTATCTCAAACTATATTACATTTTCAAATAATTTTTTTTGTATTTATAGTATTTACAATTGACAATACATCTAAAAACCATAAATAGTTTTTTTTAAATCCAAAAACAATTTTTGAAAAATCCAATTTTTCAAAACCATTAGTTTTA
>JAPMOQ010047097.1:483214-520517 GCA_026543055.1 Argiope trifasciata
TGTGTGTGTGTGTGTGTGTGTGTGTGTGTGTGTGTGTGTGTGTGTGTTTTAAGAAAATAGTAGCAATTACGCCTGGCACATCATAATTTAACCAATTGATTTCTCAGAAATGATGGAGAGAAAAAAAATATTATTGTAATATATTTAATAATAATAAATTGGTTCTAAGTTAAAATAACTATATTTTATATTCATTTTAACATAATTTTTGAGAATAAATATTCAAAATTCATGCTTTTTAACTTTGCTGTAATTGACTGCACATTTGAGGGAAGAAAAGGAATATATACCCCTAGAAAATAAAAGATTTATATATATCCTTCATTAAAAAGATATATTAAAAGACCTTATTAAATCCATTGAAGTTTAAAATTATAACAAAAATATAAATAAGTTAAGTTTAAATTTATAATAATTGGGTTAACTTTTCCCATAGAAGGCAGCCCCAAAACCCTTTTCAATAATTATGACAATAACTTGAAGCCATGAAGAAAAAAAAAATCTTGGGAATATATTATATATTTATATAAACACATGCAATAAATTAGACATGATGATTAATCTTTGTTCTTTTCATTGTAGCTCCAAATGTTAATTTAATCAATATTTTTGTACCTAAACTGTTCTAGCTCATATATCAATATTAAACTTTAAACCTAACCTTAAATCATAATTAAACTTATAAATATATCATTATTAAATCTAGCCTCAATTGCAACGGATATTAAAACAAGGAATTAACGAATTATAATATCAACAAATCATTACTGCAATACTAAAAATAATGCAAGGAAGCAGGATGCATGAGCATATATATTTAGTTAAGTGTACAGAATCTATAAGTAAAAAAAATAATATCGACACAGAAAAGCTAGCAAAATTTGAATCAAAAACACTATTTCAATGTAGGAGGTTGGTTGGTTAATTTAATTTTAATGGTACTAGAGCCAAAAATAGGCTATACTACACCAATACTATTTTCAATGCACGAGAGTCGTTCTTCAAAATAATAACTTCTCAAAACACACTGATACTGACACATAATACGAAATTTCAATCCCTTATTTTAAATACAAATAATTCCCAGCCTAGTGCATGCACAGAAATGTAAACATCTGTTTTTGACTATCAGTAAATGACTGACACTGATGTGTGCATTCTTAGATTCAATCTCAGGACCATTGGGCAGGACATAACCCCTAGACCAAAAGTGCACATTATGGTCCGGAAATTCTTATATAGCTTATGAACTTACCACCACATTACTCCCCCTCCAGTGAGTCAGAGGAGAGACAAATGATGTTATTGGGTTAACCATTAGGGCAGAAGAAGAAAGTTCTTGTCGTACCAAGCGTTATGGCGACTTTTGCTACCGTCAGAGAGTGCCACGAAGGTTGTGTTTTGTTAATTCAGAATCAGAGTCAACAATGGGCTTTCTTGAGGTTCAATCTCGAGATCATTAGGTTCGTAGCCGTGTGACATAACCTCTAGACCAAAAGTGTACACTCCTGTCTCGAGGTTGTTATGTGGTTTATGAGCTTATCACTACAGATGTTCCGTTCTTCTTATGAAAAAGTATCATCGAACTGTCGTTCTTTATAATAATTATTGACTTATAAGAAATTTCCAGTTTCCTATCTCCCTGAATTCCTTGCTGATCTTCGATTTTCTGGTGAGCTGGGCTCCTTGGTGAGTTTTGGCCAATATTAAAACTAAGATAATAAAACTGCTTTCGAACATTAATCCTCAAAATGGGATTCTGAATTCTGCTTTTTATTTCATAGAATATACATACTTTTTAATTCACTATAATAATTTGTACTAGATTGATTCTATTAAATTCATATGTTTTAGTTTTATCAACTGACTAGTTGATATATCTGGCATTGTTTGGGATTAATATTCTTTCACATGAAAAATTGTAATATAAAAATTACTTTTGCGTAAAATGTTATATTACCCGAAATCTTTATCATCTGCTCTTAATTAAAAGGCGAATATCAATTTTAAAAACGATTATTAAAACTCCATATATATTAATATTCTCCATAAATTATTAATATTTATTACATTAGTAATACAAATCTTGTTCACAAATATTGAAGCATAAGAAGTATTGTCTTTGTTTGAACAACTAACTTAAACATGGTTTTAAGCATGGTTGAACCACTATTTGAAGATTAATAAAAGATCATTATTAAAAAACATAAAAATAAAAGAAAAAATTTAAAAATACTAATGATAAAGTATCTTTAAGTATAAGGGAAACATTTTTTTTTTTTAATTCAAATGGATTGAATATTGAGTTCATTTTTGTTCCTTGGAAAATTGATAGTATTCTTATTTGTGCCTTACAGTATAAACATGAAAAAAGTTATGGAATTCAGCTGCATTGTTTAAGAGCATAGAAGGAATATACACAGGGCCAGCCATCTGGGGGGGCAGCAGGTGTTATGCACCTGGGCTCCTCGACTGATGGGACCCCCACTATGATTAAGACAATGTTCTGAACAATAATAATGTTACACATAATAAAATTCTCCAAGCTTATTTCCATGTGGCTGGCTGAGCTTCTACTGACGCTTTTATTAGGCAAAGATCACAGTGATATCTATAAAAAAGTGAGAACAGTTCATTTATGAATAAGGAAATCCTCATCAGACATATTATGACAGAACGGCATGCCTCACGCTCAAAGGTCGAGGCTGAGGCTGGGTTCAAGTAAATCATCAGCTATCTACTTTTATCCATATCTAAAGAAATATTTTTTTCAATCCTTTACATTGCCAGTTACTAAATATAATAAATGCTAAATTCTCATCCAGCAACTTAAATTTTTAAAAAAAATTATCTTCAGTCAAGCATACGGGTATAATGCTTAAATGCTCTTGTTATACTAAATACCGAAAAAGAAATTGAAAAAAAAAAAAAAAATTCCAACCAGAAATAATTAATAGTAAAAACAAAATCATGTATTATTAAATAAACATGCAAATGTTTGGGGGGGGTCTTTTTTTCCCTTTGCTAAAAATTTAGCACCATGAATGGTTTTATGAATCTGGGCCCCTTCACAGAGAAGGCTGGCTCTGAATATACATACATATTCATCTACTAGCCGCCTTTGGCGACCAGCAGGTTCGCCATGAGTAATGCGTTCTAAATTTTTAAATTAAGTCGCATATTCATAAGCCTTGAAGTAATTCCGGGCATTGATTGGCCTGAAATTAAAAATGTTTTTTTTCCATGATGCTGCCAAAATATTTAATGTTTTTTTTTAAAAAGCGAAAAAGGAAAAAAAAAATATTGAATAAATGATTTAGATGTTGCAAAGGATTATAGAAACCTTGGCTTTGCATTTATTTTTTTAGAAACTATCACATTTTATAATGGAAAAAAAATTATTGAATTAATGATACAGATATTGCAAACGATTACATAAATATGCCATTAAATCGGGATTTCAATGCATATCCTGTCTAAATTCAATAAGGTTTACTATAAATAAAGAAAGATTTGTTAAATAAATGATTTAGATAATGCAAACGATTATAGAAACCTTTGCGTTGCATTTATTTTTTTTAGAAAATATCACATTTTATATTTCTTTTATTTTATCCAGTCACATGCAAAAAGTATCATTTCTTTAGACTTGATTTACGATGATAGTATTTTTTTTATTATTTGAACTTCCGTCATTGTTTTATTTTATTTTATCCAGTCACGTGCTCAAAAAAAAAACATGGTTAAAATATTTCTTTAAAAATTCATTAAAAATAAAAGTTTACCTTATAAATTAAAAAAACTGATACCGTTAGAAAGCTAATTTTTTTATCTTTAAATTGATGTAAAAATCATGTTTGTGTGATCATATTTTCGAAAGTTATAGCGGAAAAACGTCGAAATTTCGCTTAAATTTTAATTAATTCAAATTCTAATTAAAAATTCGAAAAAAGGGCTCCGAGGTGCACATTCCCGACCTCCAAGGTATGCATGTACCAAATTTGGTAGCTGTGGGTCCAACGGTCTGGCCTGTAGAGCGCCAACACACACACACACACATGCACACACACACACACATTGAGCTTTATTATAAGTATAGATGCAAACATAGCCATAATGACTTATATTTATATTAAAATGAAGTGGAAATTAAAATAAATGAACTTTATATCAATAATTTAGAGCTTTCAGAGAAGCCCATATTTCTGGTAAACAAGCTGGTCTCCAAGGATGACTAGAAGACGAATAAAAAATTAATGGCAAATAACACAATTTATCAAAAAAAAGAGGGATAAAAAAAAGACAAAGATGTGAACATATCACTTTTTTATTCGTTTTGCATCCATATAATTTTATATACATAATGAGGAATATACTAATATTATACACATTATAAAATTATAGGCTACATTTATAACACTGACAGTATTCAAAACTTTGCAGAATTACTGTATTTGAAACATTGCTGACAGTTTCTGATACTTTCAGTTGCTGACAGTTTTCAACACAGAGAAAGAAACATCTGAAACAGTTCTTTTATGCATTCACATTTAAGTAACAATCTAATTTAATGCACTTCCAGAAACTTAATATATCTTTCGAAAACACAAAATTATTGCATGGTGGTTATGTATATCAAGCACTCTTTCTCTTCTATCAGCATAACAGTGAAATACTTTGCATTGCTATACAAAGATCATTATAACACACATGTAATAGATATACATGCTCTAGTTTTTCCATCTAAGTTCAGTCAGTTCTATAGCATGTTGATATCTGAGATTCTAATCATATTTCATCATGTAAAATTACATGAGGCACAAATGAAAAGAAATAGAGAAATATGATAATGAATAATAAATATTGTGAGAAAAATGAGTCAAGATGATAAATAGAATTTTTTAAATATTTATAAAACATGCCATTATCATAGATATTTTCAAAAAAAAACACTTTTTCAATAATTTGTTTTTAAAAAAAACCAATTATTAATTATTTTTCCTTTGAAAAGCATGAGAGATTTTTGTAAACAAAATTTTCTAGTAATTATAGCATTCTACTTCATGCATTAAAAAAATAGAAACATAGTATTAAAGATGAATTAGATTTTCAACTTAATAGTAACAAATGTATGTATTATTTAACAATAAATTCTATGTCTCTTTTATTTATTTACAATTTTATTTGAAATATCAACCCACCTTTTGGTGTTTACATTCAAATTGCCAATTATTTTGTATCTATGGCAAAAAAGTACCATAGGAAACTTATAACCCCTCCAAAAAATACAGAAAATTAGATATCTAGAATATATTTAAGAAAATGAGTCTTTAAGAAAGTTTGATCTTACATGAAGTATAATAATTTTTCTTAAAGTCAAAACACTTAAAACAATCATAAACAATTTTTGTACTTCATGCATATAAGTAGAAATTCTAAAATAATTTGAAGATTCTGTGAATATTGTTCGATTATGCAACAAATTCAAATATGTTTCTAAAATCGACATCATCCCAATAACTTTTAAATGTTATCTTAAAGAGGAATAAAGTATAAAAGACATGAACATGTAAAATACCATTTAAGCTCACAATCAAAGGATGAAAAATGATGATAAAATACATTTTAATAATTGTATTCAACACAATTTTCCTTCTTTCAGTAGAAATTATATAGAAGAATAAAGGGCACTTCTAAAACATCAAATAATGATATAGAAATACAAATAGAAGAAATTTATAGAAATATCAATATTTCTTTTGGAACTTTTTAACACATTACTTTGGAGTGAAATAAAATACATAACTTATACTTTCAAAATCATGATTTTATCCAGTAGTCTCCGGACCCTCCGAAACTCCAGAAAAGAAATTTCCATCCGTCTGGAAGCTCTGCCCTTTATCACTGCCATTAATCTCCATCTTAACAGGTTGTTCCACTTGAGATTTAGAAGCTTGAGATTCTTTTGAAGCTTCTGGTGGTGGTGGTTGACTGCCAAAATCATCATCAAAACTGCATTCAAATGCATCAGGATTCGGTTCAGCAGCAGGTGCAGCTGCAGTTTCCTTTTTGGTCTCAGGTGCTGCGACTTCCTGCTTGGCTTCGGGTTTTTCTGGTGGCGCAACTTCTTCTTTGATCTCCATGTCTTCATCTGAGACAGGAGTGTCACCTCCAGTAATGGCTGTTATCACAACAGTAGGACATTCATCCGTTCCTGCAGAAGGACTTGTGATTTCAGAATTTATTTCTTCTTTCGCTTCACCTTCTGTGGATGTTTCTTTAACACCATCAGCCTGGAAATAAATAAAATAAGATATATGGTTTTAAAATTAACTAGCTATTACCTGCAACTCTGTTCGCGTGGAAATTTTGATGTCTATGTATGAAAAACTATCAAATAATGACAAATAAAAAAATTAAACCTAACCTAGAAACGATACATTTAAAAGTATAAGAATATACGAAAAATATATAACAGAAATACAATAACAAAAACACACAACGAATTAAAAACAATTTATTTACATTGTATACCCAAAATAAAACAAAACAGCAAATCAAGTTTGATCAGATCCATTTTATTTATTAATCGAGATTGAGATAGCTACAATAGTATTATAGACCTAATTTTTAAACTTTTAATTTAAATGAACACACAGTTAATAATCTCACAGTCAAACTTTCAATGCCAGTTGGCATAACGCACATGTCTGGCTTTAACAAGTTGGGGTAATGCAATGCAGATTAGAATTTTTTTTTATTTCCTTTATTCTGCTTGTTTTAATTCAAAAGTACTTCAGAATGAATCCGAAAGATCGATTCATTAACATTTGATTTTAAATACATTAAACACAAAGAAAATAAATAGAATCGTTTAAAATAATCGGTCGAAATTCTCCTAAGCCTAAACCTCATTTCTGTTGGGGGGGAAAAATTAGAGCCGTTCTTATTTTTGGCGGGATTTGGCCTCAGCTTTTTGGCGCATAAGTTCGTTTTTAATTAATAAAAACATAACCAATTCAATTAATTGGAATAAAAAATAGCCTATGTTCTATTCCTCACTATAATCTATCTTTGAGCTAAATTTCATACAATTTCGTTCAACCCTTCTGGCGTGATTGAGTAAAAAAGATTCAAACTTTCACATTTATAACATTAGTATAGATTATATAAAAGTTAGACTTCCTTGCATAATAATAATTGTTAGCATGTATGTAGTATATAATTTTGTATTAAAAGAGAATATAATTTTCAGCTTCAATTGATTTATTCAATCTTTGCCTTTTTCTAAAACCAACAGAAACTACAGAGTTTTAGGAACTTTTGTAACACTTATTAGCAAATACATTATCAAAAAAGAAGCAATTTAAAATACCATGTAATAATAATTCAAAAAGAAATTTACCACTGTTTTTGTTGGGCTGTCAGGACTAGATACAAGTGGAGCATAACTAACAGGATTGTCAGTAGCTGCAAAATGAAATATATCAATAAAGTAAAACTATTTGTTCAACAATAATCAATGAAAAAGGTCAAACAATAAAAATTAGTCACAGAAATTATTGTCCACCATGCTTTTATTTGAAAGAAATAAAGAAATAATTGCAAATAGCATAACATTTCCATTACATTTCTAAATCAGTCTATCTGAAAATAATGAATGAAAAAATCTATATATATTTGTATCTTTATATGCATGCTAAGAAAATGCATTTATACTTCTAAATGCAAATGAATATTAATAAATTTTATATAACTGTACACTTAAAATCATAATAATTCATAACGAATCAAACAAGAAAAAGTGTTAAAAAAAAGTATTTCTCTTCTTTTTTCAGATAAAATCAAGAAAAGTGTTTAAAATTGAAATCTCTTTATCATTATTTGTTCCATTTACAATAAATAGTTCTACTTTCCAGAAGATTTTCAACATAAATTGTACAAAAGTCATGCAATGTTTACAACAATCTTTCCTAATATACTTAACAAATAATTATTTTAATCACACAATATTTTTTAAGCTTTTGATATTTTATGTAGTATTAAAACATTTTTTATTTAAATGTGAATATTTAAAATAATGATTAAAAATTCAACAATGTTTATATCCATGCATACTAAACTTCTATTTCCATTTTCTACAAAACAAATTAGTTTCAACAGAAAGAGCATTCAAGCATCCACAAATAAATGGCAAAATTTAGAATTAAAAAAAAAAAAAACTAAAGAATAATTTACAGAAGCAGATTTACCACAAGAAAATGGGATATAATTCAATGATGCTTTGAAATTTATGTGATTAGTTTATTTCTAATTTGAAAATATATAAGATAGCTGCAAGAAAATAAACTAATAAAAGTTATATTAAATCACAAAAATAATTCTTTACTTAAATTTGCACAATTGGGCCATTCTTTATCACGAAAAAATTTCATACATTTTTTTTCCATACATATTTTGAATTTTTTTATAGAGTGAGGATGAGAGTGAGATTTGACTTTTTTTACTAGAATCGACCAAACAAATTAAAAATGTTACATAAGTACAATTTATATAAATCCTATTTCTCATTAAACAGTACTAGAACTTGAACAGGAAAAAATAATGCAGAACTAATTAATAATGGAAATGAACTGTTTTAGCCTTACAATAATTAGCATTTCTCGTGAAATATTGCATTTAAAAATTTTTAATGATTTTAATTTTATTTAATGGTTAATTTTATTTGATGCCATGAATTATCAACAAGGAAAACATGGGAACAATTAATATTTAGAAAATTAAACTGAGATGCATAGCTATATTTTCGATAATAAAAATTTACTTTTATCATTGGATATAATACTACTTTACATAATTATTTCATTCATAAATTATTGATAAATTTTTCTTTTAACTAATTTATTATATGCAACATAAATAATACATCTGACTGTTTTTAAGGATAAATTTGATGGCAGAGTTTCATGTAGAAAAGAAAAATGACTTATTTCTCTAAAGGGTCATTTTAACATTTCAATGCAATTAAGCATTTTTTACGTGAACTTTATAAGAATCTAACAAGATGTAACATCTAAAATCGATCAAAAAGATAACTCATTTTCTATCAGCAATTCTATACAGAATTTAAATTTAAAATTTTAATTTGATTCAATCAAGAGGGGATTATATTTCTCATTGGTTATCATGCATGTCATAACTGGATTATTCATCAAAAAACATAATGCAAAAAAAGTTATTACAAATTTCTACTGAGGTTAATTTATAATTTTTAATGCTAAATTAACTGAGAGTAATCATTTTCTAATTTTGGCTGAAATATACAGCCTTAGTGTCAATATATTTCATGTTAAAGATATCTATATGCTACAATAATATAATTTAAGTGTGAAAATATCAATGGATGCATTTCCATGCAGTACTGTTTATACATGCAAAACTGTTTCTAAGTTACTAATGAAATATGTGAAACTTATAACAATGCAAAAGTTTCACACTAATAATATATAATTTATATCAAGACATTTTCTGGCAAATTTCATTTCAATAACACTTCTACAAAATTTATAGAACAATGCATAAATGATTTTCCACCATTCTGGTGTTCTAATCTAAATATTATAAATTTCTAGGAATGTTCTATATTTAGAGTGAGGTTTCATAAAAATTAATCTAAATGCATTTGCAAAATGAATCGAAATTTGATCTTAGATATGAGAGCATCACACTAAGTGGAGTTCAAAAAATAAGTAGGAATGTGAATGCTTGTGAAGTTTACCAGCTGTATCGTGTTCACTGGATTCAGTATCAGAAGCTGAAAACTGTTCTTGGGGTTGACTTTGCTGTTTTTTATTTAACTCATTAAGGAAATCTTCATCCATGCTTAATATAACAGCTAGAATTATGTAATTGCAAACAAACTATATGGTTGATACGGTTGGCAAATTATTTGAACAACAAAATCTAGAACTCTAACACAGCATGCACATTTTAGAGAACATTTATCAATATAAAATCAAAACTAATTTTTTTAAAAGAAATTCTACACACAAATAGCTAAAGAGGAAAAATAGTTTGGTTAATTAAAGGAATTTTTCATAAGTAAACTGCAACAAAACAAGTCAACAGCATATAATTCAGAATAATTAATATTTTCTGTTTAAAAACCTTTATTGTAATATTTTATTTTGTTTAATAATATGACATTTTCTGTTTAGTATATACCGATCCAAATGATAGTCCTTTGAGCACTTCAGATAATCAAGATACAATTAGCAATTTATTATCAAATTATAGCATATTTAACTAACTTTATTTTAGATTATAAGTTTAAAACTATGAAAATTTGAAGCAACAATTCAATTAGAACATAACGATTACAGAGTTAATAATTTAATTTAAAGCATCTCAAATAAATGATAAAAGCATTTAAAAACTATATGAAAAATAAATCAACAACAAAATATAAAAAGATAATTTGTTAAAATCAAAATCAATCATTTGATTTTCAAAAATTGAATAGTATAAACTGAGATTTTTCTATACAATAAAATAAGTCTTAAAAATAAATTAATAATATGTGTATTACTTCCATTGAGCTTCAATAAAATCAAATGGTTTTAAGTATTCTTGCTTTAAAGCTTAGTTAATCATCAACATATTCATATTATCTCTGGCATTCAGTTAATAAATAATTTGTATTAAATGATTCCGGCATATAAAAATATACAAATTCATAAATGCCTATATTAAATATAGAAAACTAGCAAAATTAGGTGATATTCTATATGTGCATTGATATTAATCATTCAAAACTTCTGTTTTATAAATATTCATTATTGAAAAATAATAACATATAACTAACTTGTCTTTTTTTTTAAATGTTTAAATTACATAGTATTTTCTTGAAATTATTTAGCTTTTGTGGGATAAATTTTTAACTAATTTGCAATATGATATGGATAAAGTTATATTTTAAAATAGACTTATTTTGAAAAATAACATAAATTCTATAAAAACTTCCAATTTCCATTTTCTTTTTTTAAAGCTAACTTGATATTTAGAATGAATAAAAGAAAATCAAATTTTTTCTATACATAAAAGAACATTTTAAAATATTATTGTTTTATTTCTTTTTTTTTTTAATTCATTCAATGTTTCCATAAATTTTAAAACTTTCAGGGGGAGTTTTTTCATGAGATTTTTGTTAAATTTAAAACTAAAATTCATAAAAAATCTTCAATTTCAATAACAGTTCAAATTTCTACCATAACATAAAGAATATTATACTGCCTTCAAATAAAAAAAAAAATTCAGAATTCATTATATCATTATTTTATTTATGTTAGTTTCAAAACGGAATTATTTTATCTTTTTTCATTGCTTTTACTTATCATCATTATTTAAACTCAAAATTACCCTTTTCAAAACTAAAGTCAATTTTATTCTTATTACACAGAAACACTATAAGAATTTTTTTTCAAAAAAATATTTATTCATTCATCATTTTTAAGTAGGATATTATTTTTTAAAAAAATAAGTAGAAAATGAAAATTATTCAAGACATTTATTTACATCATTAATTTAATAATAATCATAAGCAATTTTAAAAACCATTTTATGATCAAAACTAAATTCAATTTTATTCTTATTATAAAGAAACACCATATTAATTTTTTTTCTAAAGAAAAATTTATTCATTCATCCTTTTTAAAAAGGATATTATTATTTTAAAGAAAAATAAGCAGAGAATGAAAATTATTCAAGATATTTATTTGCATCATTAATTTAATAATATTCATAAGCAATTTTAAAAACAATTTCATGATCTGAAACAAAATTATTACTACTAAATTTAGATTTAAAAAAAAAACATTTTAAAACAAAAAGAAAAAAGGAATTAACTTTTACCTTGAGGCTGAGCATTCTCTGGATGTTCCATTTCTGGGGTAGGTTGTGTGAGAATAACTGCAGCAGGGGGAATTACAAGTTGGGCTTCAGGTGGAGTGAATGCAGGTGGAGGTGGAGCTTCTGGTGGGGACTAAAATGAAAATTCAATTAATATAAACCTAATAAATCTTAGTTACTATCAAAGAGAAAAGTGTATGTGTGTTGGCACTCTACAGGATATACCATCAGACATAGAGTTACCAAATGTATTTTAGGAAATGGGATGTGCACCTCAAAATTAATCTTTCTTTTCTGTACTTTTAATGAATAAAGATGAGGTAATTTTTTATATTTTCTTACCATAACAGCCTAAAAAATTACAACACAAAAATCATCCATACATCAAATTAAAAACTGTTTAAATACTTTAAAATTGCATTAATTTCTTTGATGTATAGTTTTAATACATTTTTATTTGACTTTTTAAAAAATATTTTAAGCATATTTTACAATGTATATTTCATTGTTAAATGAAATTAAAAACTGGTAATTTTTAGTGTTGCTATAAATAATTTGTTATGGTATTTCCCCCCCCCAATTTTTCAAGGTCGAAATAATGATTCAGTTTAATTTTTCAATGTTGAATTGCTCAATAAAAGGGGGGGAGGGTGTTTGTTTTGTTTTAAGGCATGAAAAAAATTTAAAATCTTATTGAACTTACAGTTTGATTTCCAAGCAATGATGAAATTTTTCAATGCATCTTTTATTAAACACTACTGTTCTTTCATGTAATATATAAATACTATGCATTATATGGTTTACAGATATCAATAGAAAATTAGGGCAGTGCATTAAATGACTAATATAAATATTAAAGGCTTTCAAAATATAAATAATATCACAATCATAATTTGAAGTTTAAAAATACTTTGTACAGGCAGCTATTAAAATACTACGTAAAACATTTAACTGAAATTTTTAGTAATATTTAATCCCAACCAACAAACTGGTTGTCAAAGGCAGCTGGTAAATTTATAATGAATAAAAAAGAGAAAATCTGAAATAAATGCTTAATTTATAAGAGTTATAATTATTATTTGCCATACAAGAATTATAAAATTTGAAAACAAAAATATTCAGAAAAAAAAAATCTATTTTCAAAGAAATTGTATCTTTTTAGTAAAAATACTTATTTAAGTACTTATTTTAAATCGTTTAAAAAGAGAAGAATAATAATGTAAGTAAATTAGGAAGCAATTTTCTTTAAAGATACTAATTTTATTTCTTTATCTCTATAAAACAATTCAATAATCATGCTAATAATGGTTGTCATTCGTAACAAACCAAATAGCCTGATTAGTATTTTAAGAGGGGTTTTTTTTTTAAGTTTGTTGATGTTAGAAATTTTAAACTTTAATTAGTAATTTAAATTAAGAAATTTTTATAAAGCAAAAAGTAAATCAATTTTAATGAAGTTTTTCATAATGCTACTTAATGATTTTCTCTAAAAATGTATGATCTTGAGATAAAAAGCAAAGTTATCATTACATAAATGCTTTATAATTTATCAAATGAAAATTCCAATTAATTTATTTTAAAAAATGTAGCAGAAATATTTCATTAAAAAGAGAATAAAATATTCTAAATATTCTAAAAAATATTTCTAATATAAAAATTTTAAAAAAATCATTGTACACACAAAGAACCATATTTTAACAAATATGTTTTCTTTAAATACTTATATTATGGGGCATAATTTTCCTGTTATAAATTCTTTTTAAAAATATCTTACCAGTGGAGTTTCTGGAGTGATAGGTTCTCCATTTTCTTTCAATTCCTCTACAACTAAAGATGGGAAAAGTCCAATTTGACCATCAATTTCACCTTCCCACCAACCATCATCAACATCACAAACTTTTTTACGAATAATTTTAATAATCTGGCCCTCAAAGAAAGACAGTTCTTCATCACAAGTCGCTTCATAATCATATATTGCTTGACAGACTGATATGCCTAAAGAAGTGAGAGTTACAACTTACTAATATATCCAGAATTTATAAATGGAAAATTTTTAATAGAAATAAACTGCATAAGGAATGAAAATCTCTAGAACATAAAAAAAGCAAGGAAGCAAGAAAAAAACTATATGCTTTAAGTCTTAATTGTCTTTTTTAAATAACAAATCATTAAAAAAAACTTTTAAAAAATTGTATTTAAAAAATCAAATATAATGTATTTAATAAATGAAATAAGAAGAAATTTCTTACAACAGCTAGTCTTCTTTATAATGGATATTCTATCCTAATTAACGCATTAAATAAAAATTCAAAATACAGAAAGAAATTTTAAAAATATTTTACCATGGATTTTATTAAAGAAAATTTCATTAAAAAATGACTTATTTCAGCTAAATTCATAACTAGACTCTTAAAGTATATCTTACTTGTACACTAAAGAAATTATTTCTTTTGGATAATATTGATATTTTATCTTTTCAGGTCTTTCCTTCTTCCATTTTTCATTATTGATGGTAAAGAATTTGTATATTGGATTATCTGCATTTACTTATTATTTCTTCACACATTACAGCAGAATTCCAATTATTTGAATCAAAAATTATTTAAATATATTAGCGAAAAAAATCTTCATACTTTCCAAATAATGTAGCAAAACAATACACATTGAATAAATGTTCAAACATTGATATTCTAATACAATATGCAAATATACAAAACATTAGCAATAACATTCACATAACCATTACTTAAATATTATACAAACTTTGTTTCATTTTCTAGTAAATAAGATTTTGTTATATAAGAACTAATATCAAGTATTTGATTATCAAGATCAAATGTGGCTATATTTAATCTAGATAACTAGAGTACAATATTTTTTTTTCTATTAACCCATTCACCATCATTTACAAGCTATCTCACAGGGTGTTGTGGTAAAATTGTCTATAAATTTTACTGGCAGTCAGTATGTTAATGTTTTTAATTGATTTTTAGAATATATTTCTGACAACAGAAGCACTTTTTAAAATTTACAAAATAGAAAATACTTTTAAGTAATAGAAAGCTTACGTTCTGTAGAAGGTAGTTCTGTTGGTCTTTGAATTTCTGTAGTTGCGAGTTCACTTGGTGGTGGAGCAAACTCTGGTTCAGCTAAAAGATAAAATAAAATTTTATATGAATTACTTTATTTATCCTTACATATCATTAATTAGACTAATATTTTTCAGAAATGGTAAAAAAATGATTTTATTCTTTCAATTTTTTTTTTTTTTTTTTTAAGAATACAAGGAATATTAACATAGCAGCTGAAGTTTCAAAATTTCTAAGTCATAATGAAATTAAAAACTTTACTTTCTAATTCAAAAAAAAAATTGCTTTAATTGTTGAAAATTTTTAAATAAATATTTTGATCATCTGTGTTTTAAAGAATCTCAACATTTCAGGCATCTTTGATTCTGAAAAATGCAGTTTTGGAATTCTGCTTGTCTTTGAATATTATAACTCAAAAATATTAAAACGATATAAATCAAATATGGTATAGGATTATAAACCAAATTTCCATATTTCTACATAATTTTGCATTAATCTATTGATAGAAAGTCTATCAGAAACCATACTACAACTACAAAACATTTTTAAAAACTAGATTCATAAAACTGAGATAGATAAGGGAACACTTTTAGCATTTAAAGTGCAGATTTGTATTAAATTTTAAGACAAATAAATCAATGAACAAACAATCAGCAAATCATTTTTTGATCACCATATGCAAGCAAATTCAATAATTCAAAAATAAAATACTTTTGATAAATGAAATTCAGTAAGAGATCTGGATAAAGGGCATAATACCTTTATAAGGCAGCATACAAGATTACATACTCTTGCTAGTTTTTTTTAAACCAGTTTCCTATATTAAATATCTGTAAAATACTTTCAATATGCAAATTTCATAATAAATCAAATCAATAACATTTTAAATTATTTCTCTATGTAAACTGTTTTTTTAAAAAGCTTTGGCAACTGTATGGTTAATTCAGATTTTTATTATTATTATTCACCAATGATAGCATTTTTTTGTTTATTTGTTAATCATCATTTTCTCAACAGCTCTAAATTCAAACTATAATCTGCTAAACTAAACTAAAAAATAAGATGAGCCAATTTATAAGAAGCCCAATATACAATAAATAAAATTTAGCTTCAAAAATTAATTTGAATTTGAATTTTTTAAAAACACATATTTACAAGCTGCTTAAACAAGGATTACAAGATAGGATAATTATAATAAATATTCTTTCTTTAAAAAATCGAAAAGATAAATCCTATCTCAATCCAATGACAAAATAAACATAACAGTACAAAATCTCTCTCCTGATATCTAGTTGATCCTGGTACAACTCTAGTGTCTAGTCTTAAAAATGAAATGAAATTATATATTAATTTTAAAAAATATTCATGTTTAAAAAATAATTTGACAAAAGTCAATTTTTTAAATAAATTTGATTCTAGACTATTCATGGTCCTTAAAAAGATCAATCAAATAGATAATTGCTTATATTTCAATTCTTTGGTTTTAAAAGAGACCAATCATTTTCATCATTAAAAAATTAGCATAATTTCTTTTTTGCAACTCCTACATATCTTAGAATTTTATACATGTAGATACTATGCTACATTTCTACAATGGTTTCAACTTCTATAAAAGTTTCTAGATTTACAAAAAAAAAACAATATGAAACCAAGATTCACAAACAAAAATTTTTAAGTAAAAAACATCTAAAATTAAACTTTTCTCTATTTTAAACTCACACTTTTCACATGTCAAAATGAAAGAAATTTATTTGTTCTTAAAAAACCATTCTCAGATGGCAAGATTTGCAACCATCACCTGATGGCTTCCTACCCTTTTTATATATTCCTACCCCTAAAAATATTCAAGTAAGCAGCAATCTGGCTTATATGCTGCATAATAAACATACCTGGAGGAGGTTGACTATTCACATCAATCCCTGCTTCTATATCTTCACTCGGCATTGTATAATCAACAGATGAAAAGGATGTCAGAGGAGGTCGAGATGAAGATTCTGCAGCTTGAGGTTCCACTACTTCTACATAATTTTGAGGAATATAACCTTCTTCACCTCGATAATTCCGAGCCTAAAAAGAGTTATACCATATAAACTTAAAAATAAGATATATTAAAAAATATAAACGAGAATCAAATCATAAAATGTACAATGACTGATGAATTTTTATATGTTTCAGGATTCAATAGATAATAAGCTTTCTAAATTTTAAAAATGAAAGGTTTTTACTGATTTACAAAATGACAGACAAAAAATTTTTAAAAATTCAAAAAGTTAAATCAATTAATTTTTTAACTCAGATATTAAAATAGAAATTAATAAAAAATCATTTAACTTGGATGTTATAGCATAAACTAATAAAATAAATCATTTCTTTTATCATAAGTAAATTGTATTATGCTATAAAGGAACATTGATGTTAGAATATTTTTAAAGATTAAACAAAAGATGAATTGCAAGTAATCAGAAATTATTATTGAATTTTAGAAATTTAAAAAAATTATTTAGAAAAATTCATGTTTCAAAAATAAAACGATTTTTATTCACATTAAGATTTTCTAACAGTAAATTATGTGCTAACTTCAAAAACAAAAAAAAAGGAATAGTGGAAAAATATTAATCATTTAAAAGACAGTGAAAAATGGCATATGAATTATGCAATTCAATTATAACTTTATAGGAGAAAATTATAGGTTTAGTGGAAATAATTTTAAACAGAAAGTGAAACAAATATTATGAATTTTAGCTTAAAAAGGTAGCAAGAAATAACACAAATATGTTAAAATATTGCAAGACTAATACATTTCCAATGTTCTGAATAAAGCAAGAAATATATAACTTAATAAAATATATAATTAATTATAAAATATATTTAGCATTCTTGTGCCACATAAAAAAATGGGTAGTGCAAACAGAAATTATTTTTAAATTATAAATAAAAACATTAATAAAACTTTACTCCTATCATCACCAATTCTTAGATTTAAAAAAAAAGTATTTATATTTACTCATCAACCAGTTTATTAGGATTTTACGTGTAATGTTAAAAGCATTAAAAAAAATGATATTTTAAACTGATGCTAAGCCTACATAATTAAAATTTCATATTCAACTCAATCAAAGATTTTTAACATAATCTATTATAATTGAAAAAAATGAAATGAAATTATTCAAAATAGCACAATTTCAATAATATTTTCGTTCCTTGACAGCTTTGCTAAAAATACAACAGGTACAATATAAACCAAATACATGATTATTCAATGGTTAACAATATAAATGGTTAGCAATTTCATTTAACAATTTCCACATTTTCTTAAAGAATATATATTCTTAGTCTTACCATAACCCAGCCATCACCATCTCCTTCATTGATTAATTCTAATTCTTCTTGTTCCACAAAGCTTAGTTCATCAGAATTAGTTGCCTGAAAAAGGAACCATATTCTTTTATAGAACTGGGAAAATAATTACAAAATTTTATTTAAAAAATAGCAAAACAATTATTAAAAAATAATAATTTTATTTTTTTTACAAAAGGAAAAAATTTAAACACTTATCCTCAATTTCTGGGTTTTTTTTTTATTATTATTATTATTATTAAGTTGAGAGACATTGACAGGAATGAAAAAAGAATTTCACAAAATATACTTTAAAAGTTCTTAAAAGAAAAGCGCAGAATGCTTAAACATTATGGTAAAAGCTAATATTTCCAAAAATATTAATCATTGATTAATTTCTTTTATATACCATGAAATATAGCACTTTAATAAAAATAATTTGTGTTGATAACTGTAACTGTATTAAGCCAAAACATATATATTACAAATATATTCCATTAATTAATAAAAGAAATAAAGAGAAAATCTGCAATTCAGGTTTTTTTAAATTATGAAACTATTTTGATTTATCAGAACAAAAATATAATACCGAATTTCTTTCTTTAATGAAAAGAAGACTAATTTTTACAAAAGTAGTAATCATTATTTTAAAACCATATTTTAAAACTTTTATCATCGAGCCTATTATTCTAAAACTGTATATTTAAAAAATCTTTCTATAAACAAAAGTTTTTTTTAAAAAAAACATATTTCTAGAATAATGTGCAATAAAAATTCACACTAAACAACAGAACACTTAAATGCTATGTTTGAATCATTTCATTTATGGACTTTTACAAATCAATCAATCTGATTTAAGTCTGCTTAATGAAAAGGAAAATGTTATATAATTTTCTTTTTAAAATAAGTCATGACATTTGGGTGGGGGTTGAAACCAACAAAAGAAGTAATATATTAAAAAAGACAATTTTAAACAGTTACTTATTCACTAGTTTATATAAACAATAAAAAATTTTGAAAATTTCACCTCATAAGAAAAGAGAGCAACACATCTTTGACCAGGAGCTTGTGGGGCCACTTCTCCATTCACCATGGGTGCAGCAGGCTCTTGAACAGGCACTGGTTCAGGTTCTTCAATTTCTTCCGTTTCAGCAGCGGCATCCCAAGCTTCTTGAACAGCTGCCACAACATCAATGGCTGATGTCAAATCAGGCATATACGATGTTTCGGGTGCAGAGTCAGGAGCAGCACTCGTTGGTGGTTCTGCTGTATCACTATCATAGAATGCAGCATCATTCACTTCAACACTTCCTTCAAAAACCTATTCAAATCAGAAAAATATTCCCTTCAGAATCATAATTTCAGCAAAGAGACCAATGCCAAAATATTTAAATTTTTAAAAAATGAAAGATAGGTTGAAAAAAGATATTCAGTTTAAATTATATAATAAATTATATATTCATAACAATAAAATAGTAGCCTTAGGAAAATTCTTCAAAAGCCCTTCAAAATTTAGTCAGTAATTAAAATCTTAATGTTCAGTAATATAGTATGCATATGCAGTTATATTTACTTAATTTATGCAAGTTCCATTAAGTTATGTATTACACACTGATGTCATAATATTATTTTGACAGCTTTCAAAAATTTAATATTTAAATTAGTGAAAAAGTCTGAAATTTCAGAACATGAGTCTCAGAGTATTAAAATTAATAGAATACTACATAATTTTTCTGACTTAAGTATCATATGGTTATTATATAATGACAAATACAGTAGTAGAAAAAATTAATCTAGTAGCATTTTTAAAGACTGCACATGGACAGAATAACTTAAACAGCGACTTCATCTTCAAATGTAAAATAAGTCTCAATTTGAACTTAAACCACTTTAAAAATATTTTATTCAGAAAAAAAAATTTAAAACATTCAGCTCAAATCAATACAATATTTGTTTGTTTTTTGTACATAATGAATTTCTAATCAAAATCTTAAAATCAGAACTAAATAATCTATTTGGGGCAAGCAAGATATAACACTCCTTCAGATTGCATTAAAAACTAATTATTCTCTCTCTCTCTCTTTTTAAAGTGTTTAAAAACATTCTGCAGTGAATGCTATTAGCTAACAATAATCATATCCTAAACTATAACAGTTAAGTTGTGAAAAACCTAAAGATACATTATGAAATTTTGGTTGAAGTCCAAAGGGTATTTTAATTAAGTTTCCCAGTACATCAGAATACATTAACTGATGTCTACTAGATCTTTTTGGCTAAATGATATGCAAGTAGATAAAAAGGAATTTTTATATCTTTATCATAGATGTGGAAAATAGCTCATCTTTAATTACAAATGAAATCAGAAACTAACACTGTACTATTAAAGTCCTATTTTTATTCCTTCCCTTCTTAACTTCTTTTTTCTTTTCTTCTAAAACAATTCCTTCTCTTCTAAGCTATTTTTTTTAATTCTGTTAAATCAGTATTTACATTAAGAAAAAAATTTCATGCACAGTATCAGTGATTTAACTTTTATTGATCATGTTTTTTTACTTTATATATAAATTGTTTTTCAAACATGAATAGAATATTTCAGAGTAAATATTTGCAACAACATCATTTAGTGATATTTACAATGCATAAAATTTTGCCTTTTAATATTAAATGCAAGAAAGATTAATATAATAAAAGTTAAAAAGTACTTTTCTAAAATCTTCTAATACTTTATATATATTGCTTCCGAGCTAATAAGCTGCCATGATTATACAATCATTAATACACAGTGTGAAAATTAAATAGTAAAATTAAATTAAATAAAATCTTTTTCATCAGAAATTTTTAATTTTTTAACATTAAAAAGTTATTTATTCTCTGACTAAAAAAAACTGTTTGCAATAATTAGAAATATGATTATTTTCAAGACAGCAAGCACAATATAAAAATATAATATAGGACAAAATTTCCAAGTTCTTATTATGTGGATGCAACAAGCAAACTAATAATATAATTTTGGTTAGAAAATAAAAACATGTCAACAAAAAGTTACATTTTCCTTCTTTATCATATATTTTTGCAGATTTAATGTTTATGTCTAATTTTAAACAATTTCATTTAATGAATTATTTGATGATTATAAAAAAAGAGATTTTAAGCCTTTGCATATTTTTAATGAAAATATCCCATTTTAATAATTTCAGAGCTAATCATAAGCTCAATGTCAATCAAATTAAATTTCAGTTATAAATTAGTAATGCTAGAAGAAGGAAATGAATTTCAAAAATA
Organism: Argiope trifasciata; assembly: GCA_026543055.1. Lineage (NCBI taxonomy): Eukaryota > Metazoa > Arthropoda > Arachnida > Araneae > Araneidae > Argiope > Argiope trifasciata. Next base: position 504,829 of record JAPMOQ010047097.1, read on the forward strand.
ATAGATTACAAGAATAGAAAAAAATATGTTACTTAGTAACAATAAAAGTATTTTTTAATTATCAATTCAATTTATTCTTCTGAAAATTACATTCATCAAGCCATATGAAATAAAATGTTATAAAATTGAGCTTTTGGCATCATATAAAGCAATCAATCAAGCTCACTTTAAAATATAAGAATTTTCAAACATTGCTTGTGTTGTTATATCATTCAATCCATGTTACTTACATGGCTGATCTATAAAGTTGTCAAAAAACAAAATAATACTGCATCACAAAGGTTTCATACCCAAAACACTACAAGCAAAATATTGACAAAAGGTATAAAAAATTATAAAGCTTTCTTTTTATATTAAATCAAAATGAATACCTCTGAGGACTGATAACTCTGACGACTGCTCCTTGATGTTACAGTACCAGATCTACTGAACACTTCAGCAGGGGATTCTGATGCACTGACTGATTCTGTGTCTGATGTTTTAACCCAGTCCTCAACATTAACTACAAATAATAAATAATTATTAGGATTATGTGATAATTGAATATGATAATAGCAAATTCAGAAACATTACAGCTATTTAATAAATTTAATGTTTAATCTGATTAAAGTTTTTTTTTAAAGTGTTTTATAAATGTACACTTACCCCCTGCTTCTTTCATGGCTTCTAGACGTGCTTCAGCCTTTTTCTTACTTGTCTAAAAAATAATGATAAATTTTGTTTCAAAATTACAATTAATTACAATAAAAAGAAAATGTAATTAATATTATAAAGCTAACAAATTTTACCTCAGATTTTCTAATAATTTGCCTAAGTTCATCAATTCTAGCTTCAAGTTCAGCCTGTGGTCCAATTTGGTCACTTTGCAGAGTATCAGGCTGAAAAAAGAAACAATTGCTTTTAATGCAATGAAACATATTTTTCTCATACAATGAGATATAAAATATTAATATATTCAGAGACACAAAATTTTTTAAGAACTACAAATATGAGAATGAATAAAATTTTCTGTGTTCCTTTCATTCAATATAATATAATGTCTTTTAAATTTTGTAGCTGTGAAAGAAATGTAAATAAGATTCCTACTCAAATGCAAATGTTTAAAATACATTTCTTTTAAAGGCAAAGAAGTAAAAAATTTGTATTTAATTCAATTACATAACACTTTTAAATGCACAAAAGAACAAGATTATTTTCAAATTAAAATAAAATATTTTTAATAAAATAATTAAAGAAATAATATTAAATTTTAAAAATTTTCATCATAACTAAAAAGAAACAAATTTCAAATTCCAGTTGTGCAATGAATATCAAAACTTCAATATTCAAAGTTGGATAATTGTATCACCAAATTTAAAAAATGCAACAAATATCTTAATTAACCTATCATAGAGAATTTTATGATATTTATTAAATTTTAGCTGAATACAACAAACCTGATAGTATCTAAATGATATTTTGTTCACAATGATGATGATAATAAAATAATTTTGAAAATACCTTCCTCAATTAAAATCAATTCTTCTTAGAGAAACAACAAATATAAATTAAATCATTACAAATATACTTATAGTATTAAGTGTAATTTTCCTTAAATGTGTATCTTCCACTAAAATAATGTAAATTTTAAAAAATTAAATGAGCATAGATAACTTTAACACAGGCTGTCATAGAAATTTTGAAGACATTACATAATTATGTATCAAGAAAGGGCATAATTATGTATCATAATGATTATATAATTATATATCTGAAAAAGATATAAGCTCTGCAAAATAATTATTCCTAGAAGGCAATCATCATAGCTGCTATTAATCTTATAACTCTCTAAATATTTTCAAATATATGATGTATACTCATTTTGTTTTTACTATGGATAGCCAAAGAATCCTACATTAAAATATTAGTAGACCAACTATCATAGCTGGCTATTCTGACCAACCTGAAGACACAGTAAAATCTGAATACTGGATACTGCAACAGTAGAAGCAGGAACTACGGGTAAGCCCTAAGGACCATCACTAGGCACAGTACAACCCCTCCCAAAGGAAGTATGAGACAAATTATAAATTCTCTAATATTGTTTCTAACCTCTTCTAAGTTTTCTTTCTTTCACATAATTTTATTATCAGTAAAAGAATCCAATCAAAAATTTAAAAAATTGCTTTTCAAGCTCTAAATATCAATTGTATATTATTTTGAACACCAATCAACTCAGTTGAATTATCAGTTCAATTTTAAAAATCATATAGATAGGAATGACACCATGTCCAATAGATACCTAGACAACTTATGGTGTTTGCTACCATGCTAAAAAGTAAAAGAATCCAATTAGAGATAAAACACAGCTTTTCAAGATCATACCTTATCTCCTATCTGAGCAAGAAGTTTCTTTAGCTCTTCCTTACTTTCACGAATCACTCTCACCTCTTTTGCAACACAGCTAATCCATCTTTTAGCTTCTTTGCTTAAGCACAAGGCAGCATTATGTTCTACTGACAACTTATTTATCTATAAAAAAGAATAACATTCATATATGTCTTCAAATAATCATAAATATGTCAAGAAAAGTAAAATTTGGGAATAAAATAATAATTAAACGACAGATTGATACAATAATGCTTTATTCAATTATTAACTTACTTGATCATTATCACATGGTTCAAATTCATATAGAATAGTTTGAGATAGAACTGTGTTGTCACGAAAGAAACATTCCATTGTATACTGCTTAGATGCCTAAAATAATCACAAAGTTGCACTATGTCAAAGCTAACATACAGAAAGTATTAACAAGTTACATTATATTATTGTTTAGACACCTAAAATATATTTAACAGGTTGTATTAGATTACTAATAGGATGCCCAAAATATAAAATTAAAAGATAATATTATGTCACTATTTAAACACTATAAATGAACAATTGACATGTAGTATCATGTGCACATATACATACATTTTAATTAAAGTTAATCTTCTATTTAAATCAATTTATAATTATTAAATTAATCATTATAAGACTTAGCAGGTCTGTGAGCCAATGTAATTAAAAATATTTAAAATTAAAGCATGAATACTTATATAATTATATAGCAAAATCTGAATTTTAGCTACAATAATTTCAACAAAAAATAATCACAAAGGGTAAAAGGTAAAAGTTAAATATAAATGAAATTGACAAGCTACACTATATCAAACAATTTCTAATTAAAATCAATTAAATTTTTTGCAAAATACAACTGTTTAACATTTTCAATTATTAATATCAACAGCCATGAAAAATTTCTTTGATGTAAAATGTATATATAAGACTTTATTTTGATTAGTAATCAAATTAAATTAAAATCATCATTAAAAACAAAAAAAAAATGTACCGTATTAGCTTGTTCCTGCACTTTATTAAATGATGCTTGGCATGCAGCACATGTCAGTAGCTCTGTGTGAGCAATCAACAATATGTACTCCTTGACTTTATCATACATATCACAATCAAGATACTATAAGAAGAAAAAAAAAGAGTTATATATAAAATCTACAGAAATGAATTTCAATTATTGCCATTTACTAATAAATTTGGGGAAAAATGCATGCATGGGAAATATTTTTATAAGTATAAAATATGGAGGGAAAAAAACTTTTTTTTCATTCATAGATAAGATAGATATTTGATAATTTCATTTCAATAATCAGAGTATGTAGACATGATTTTTTCTATCACTATAAAATTAAATATAATAAGTGCAATAATAAGAAGCAAACAAAAAAAATTTCTCATTCACAATATTTATTTATATAAAAGCAGATTTCGTCTATCTTAACACTAAAAATTCAAATATCAAAATCATGAGATACATATTACCTGCACTAATTCTGGAAGATCATTTTCATAAAATTTGTTTTGATGAGCATTTGCTGCTATTAGGGCTAATACATAATCATTTCTTGCTTTAGTGGCTTGAATGTCACAAGCTTCACGACGGAAAGAAAACTGAAATGGGATTTCTTTGAATGTTAAATACTCAAATACATTAATATAAATTAAAGTAATATTTTAAAACATTGATACAAAAATTCATAAATGCACTTTTTAATAATTTTAAAATGCAAGTAAAAAAATTAGAAAAAAGAAAAATTTTTATAAACTGCTCTATCTACTACTATTTAAACTCAACTTACCTTAGCACTATTTTTTTGTAAAGAAGAAATAGACTGAAAAATTCTTCCTTTTTTCCTTTTAAGTCTGATCCAAGGCAAGACATGAGTATGAAACAACTCATGAATTAATAGCAAGAAAAGTAATTTATGGCAAAACAAACATGCTTCATAAGAAAAAGTACATATCAATAGTGAAAACTATTTTTAATAGCCTATTTTTAATAATAAAAGTTGAATCAGTTTGAATTTAAAAATAAGTAAAATTCACAAAGCACCCACTAATCTAAAATGTTTCAAACATATTCTGTCACCTTTTGACAAATTCTGTTAATATTTTACAGAATATGTATGGGAAAAAAGAATAGCATAAAATTTTAAAATTAAGTACAAGAAAAACATAATTATTATCATAATTCCCATTAAATTGTTTGGTGCTTTTCCATTATATTTTCGCAAATCTCGCCAAGCAGACTTTTTGATGACAGCACACAGTCAACATTTTGGCACAGGTGACAAAATGGCCCTGACTTTCTTTAAAAAATGTGGCAGCAATATTCCATTTGGCATTATTGCTGACTTTTTGCTTGCGCCAGAATAATGGAAAAATACCAATTATTTTTTTAATGAGATATTATCCTAGATATATCCAAATTTATAAATTAAAAGTCCAACAGTAAACCCATAAAATTCATATTTAATACCTAGAACCATCAGTATTTTGGATTTTCTGATATAGCACAATTTGTGAGCAGTAATTAATCAATACAAATATTTTAACAGATTCAGCTTTAACAGATTTAGTATTTTGATATAGGAGTGACAAAATAAAACAGCAAAAAAAATTATGATGAATAGTATTTTCATAAATATGCAAAAAATACTTTTATTAATAAAACAATTTTAGATTACTAGAAATAATTCATAAAACTAAAGAAACAATTCTTAATACACTTATTGACTTTATGAAATTTTTAAAAATGTTTAGAAAACAAAAGCCTCAATGTTAAATACTATTTAAAAAGATTATCAATTTTTGAACTATAAAATCTAATTTTAATCTATAAACAATATTATAGAATTTTTTTTTTAACAAAATATTTGTCTTACTTTTCATCAGCGTCGTGAGCTTTTTCCCTAGCTTCATGAGCCATATGCTCCTCTTCAAAGTATAATTTCTTGCTCTTATCAATTTCTGTTACACAAGTTTGAATTTCTTCATGCATTTTCTTAAGACTTTCAAAGCACTGAAATAAATAGAAAAAAATTGAGAACTAGTATATTTTTATCATACACTGGCATAGAAATTTAATTTCATACAGAAAAATTACTCTTTTCATTCTTTCCAGAAAATTCCCTATGGCATACTCTCCAAAATTAGTTACCTAATCATCAGTAGCACTTCTTACCAACACAATGCATTTAATGCAATATTCAAAAATTATTGAACAGATATTTACAAAGGATTTCAACTTGTTAAAACAAATATTTCTGAGTATCATTCAAAATTATTTAACAGGCCTTTATTATTGATTAAATACATAAGTGAATTTTATTTGGAGGGTGAGGGCAAATCACATAATATAATTTGTGAATCAAATAAATTAAAATTATTTTTATCCATATACAGTTCTGATTCATTAAATAGCAAGTAATTTTACTTTTCTTGTCATCATTGCTCAATTTAACATCAGAAAAAATTCCCATATGCTAAGCCCGCTGAAAATACTTTAACTATTTGCTATTTTTTGCTGATCTTGCCTTCACTATCTATACTGCTGTCAGCAAGATTCAGAAAAAAGGTATTTTCAGTGTTTTTTGAGGGTTTTTTTCTATTCTGTACATCTGTTAACCAGTTTCTTTGTTTTTTGTAGCGTTTGTAGTTTTTCACTATTTTTCATAATCCCATAATTTTCACCTAATTTCTGTAGCAACAACAGATATTATTGACAATGCTAAAGGGCGTGAAATATTATCTTTTAAGTTTAAATGAAGAAAGCTTTCCTACTTTCAAGTGTGATAAAAAAATGACATAAAAATGGGCATTAAAGGAAATGATGAGAAATAAATTTTACTATATTTTGAAATCTAAATGAAATAAAACATATTTATGAAACAAATCTAAATTAATATAATTAAGTAAACGAAACTAAAAATTATTTCAGATTTGAATTTAAAATCCTATCAAATGGATTCTTTTTCTATTTGTTGTATTCCTTCTTACTTAGCTTTATTTATATATATATATATATATATATATATATATTTGTCTAGCAAAAAGAACAGTAAACAGATTTCTTTTTTACAAACTGAATTGTAAGCTGATTGAGCATTTCTTGGAATATATATTTTGACTTTTTAATGATTGACTATTGACTATTTATTTGTTCACTGATGAATATTGAAATGTAGAAATGTTTCCTGAGCATTTACACAATCTTAATAGAATTAAAGTAAGGATGTAAGCCAATTTATATCAGTGTCACTGTATATAAAAAGAATATATGATTCAAATGCAGGTTAAAGAAATTATTTTAAGACAGTTTTATCAGGAGAGGATTTTTTTTGCTAATAATACTAATTAAATGAACAAACTTGTAAAAATTGTAGAGTTTTCTAGAATAAATGAAATCGCTCTCTCTCTCTAGTGTTACTGCGATAAAATTTTCTTTTCTTTTTTTTTAATTATTGAAAATTATTCTTTATCTCATATTTGTAAAGAAAAACAAAGCTTCGTGACTTATTAATTCAATCTCTACGCTCCATTATAATTGTAAATACTAACATTAATCACTCTTAGCAAGTGTCAATAGTATCATCCATCTAAAGCAGTATCTCTTTCAGCAGGCCAAATCTCAAAAAAACAAGAGCACTAATTATTTCATACAACTGTATGGACAAGTAGCCATTTTGGTCAACTTGAAAAATTACATGTCTTTTGGTAACAGTTTTTATTTATTTTTTTAGGATAATTATTTTCAACCCTCTTGAACCACTGCATCACAAAGTTTCCCCATACATAAAAAAACCACAATGTGAATGAAACCATTAATTTCTATTTGGATAGTATGCAATTATCCAGATTATAGATGAAATGATCATCTTTCATAACAGACATTTTTTCCGATTATCAACTATTATTTCATTCATCAAGACATCAAAGTGGATTCTTCAGTTCACTTTCCACTATAATTTAAATCAGATATTCTATTTGCATATTGCCATATGTAAAATAAGCAACAGGTGCATCATATACAATCTGTAGTGCCTTGTTCCTCAAATTTCAATATATACACCACTTTTCTACCAAAATGAAGTTTGTTAAATCATAATAAAAAAAAATATCACAAGTCGATATATTTTAAGTCAGTCTTCAAATTTTAATTGATGCAATAGATTAAAAAAATTAACCCAGTAATACAAGAAAATCTAGTGCTTTAAGATAACATTCGAATTAATTAATTGGCCTATAAAAAAAGTGTATTTTGACATGAAATTTAAAATCAGCAAGCATACCTTTTTAGCACATTGTAATTTGTACAATCTAAGGGATTTAGCACCTTCTGATACTTGTTGCTGATATACTTCTGTTGCAGCTAGTCTAGCTTTAGCTATTTTTTCAGTCTCATCTAATAATGTTTTCCAAACTCCATAAACAGTACTGAAACAGATGAATTATATTGTATAAATGAATAAAATTTTAAAAATGTTTAATGAAGTTTGCATATTATTTCCAAATGAACTCACTTATGAGATTCACCATCTTTTGGTTTCATATCTGGTCCTAATGGTCCTTTTTTCTGAAGATGAGTAGTTGCAAGCTTCAAAAGAGCCTAGAATAGTTTTTATAAAGCAGCATTATTTTACTTACTCATTTACATTCAAACTAGCATTATTTTACTAACTACTGATATGCATTCAAACTTTTTAGAGCTATATTGAGTCTTTTCCACCCCATTAATTAAGTGGAGGTAAATGACTCAATACAGTTATTGACAAGCTAAAATATAACTATTATTCCATTTTTTAGTCATCCATCATTAAGAAAGCAGCAGTTAAAAATTTAATAGATATGGAGATTAGTTATTATGGTTAATCATATATGGAAGAATTTGTCTAGAGTTGTCTATGGAAAACTACTGTTACATCTATATTTCTAAAAATGTATAGCATCATGAGCATTGTAATAATGTAAACCCATAATTTTAAATTTTTCATTGCATAGAGAAATATATTCAAATCATTTAAATTTTTACCATGGCAAAAAAATAAATTTTAGAATATTCAATAAACTGTTAATAAAAAATTTATTTATATCTTTGACTTGAAATAAGCAAGCGCTATATTTGTAAAAAATTAAAGTTCAAATTTCATTTTTAGTTAACTTATTTTTCCTGTATTCCACACCCACATTTATACACATTTACAAAAAAATTGCTCAGCAATAAAAACATCAAAAATTGTAGTTTAAACAAATGATATAAATGTGAGGAATTATTTCCTAAACTGTTTAAAAGGAAATATTTATGGAGCAAATAAAATAAAGAAATATGAATAAGTAAAAGGTATTTATTAACAATATTAAAAAAAAATTCAATATAAAACCTTTCTTTATTATTTTTTCAACTAAAGAATTTTACAAAATTAATTTATGTTCATGATTATAAAATTGTTTTATAGATTGAAATCATTGAAAGTGCCATCCAGATTCAAAATGAACTTCAGAAAATATATTTTATTTCTTCTTATATAAAGAATATGAGGAGGTAACAGAAGTCGTTAAGAATAATTTTATATATATATATATATAAATTTGCTCATATAAATATTTTATTTAAAAGGAAATGTGTTTAATTATTGTTTTATAAGAAAATACATCTAAAGAAACAAAAGCAATTAATGATAGAGAAAATTACCTGAGCATAATCCTTTTCAATAACTGCCCTCATTTTAGAAAAATTTCTGCAAGGTCAAATGAACATAATTTAATTTTAGATCCAATACATAAAAAACATAATAAATAGGCATTTTAATAAATGCATATCTACTTTCATAAAGCATATTACTTTCAATTCATTTAGAATAATCAATTTTCATAATAGTTGACATACATATAATTTGTCAAAATTAGAAGATTGAAAAATAAAAAATTTTCTTATAAAATGCAATATTAATATTGCACAATTTATTTTAAGATATTTAATAGAAGAAACACAATGAGTTAATATTTTGTCAAAAAATTCACTCTCAGGTATCTTAATTTAAGCTTGAAGTAAACATCTTCAGACATGAACATTCATGAAAGTATTTCATTAATTAAATTAGAATTCCAATAAATTCTATTTGTTTCAATAACAATAACTGAATAAATTTTATGTAACTTTTCCATTCTCAAAAAAAATGGGGGGAGAGACTTTTAGCTACATTTAAGAGAAGACTAAAGTCAGTTCATAATCTTTTTTTTTATAATTGTACTATTTATTATATCTTTGACATGAGGAACATCTTAGAGAATCTTCACCAATTTCCATCCGTTATAACCATACCACTTGTTGCCTGTTTTTGGGATAGAAAATGTATCTCTATTTGGCATTAAAAATGCATGTAGATAAACAAGTATAATCTTGAATAGGAAAAAGCTTTCTAGATTGATACATTTTTTAATGAATTAACATTAAAAAAAAGTACAAAACATATAGCTTTTACATTATATATGATGCAATATTATTGTAGAATCTTCAAATAAAAAAATTATTCAAATTAAATATTACAACTTCTATAAAAAGAGTGAAATATCAAAAAAAACTATCAAAATTAAAAGATTATTCATATTATGTACAATTACAGACAATTATCATACCTAATATCATCTAAGAAATCTGAATCCTGTTGGTGTTTCATCTGAAGTTTAACCAGTTGTTCATTATGTATATTTTTCAAAGCTGTAGTAACTTTTCCCTGAAATATAAAACAGATTATTACTCATAAAATTATATTATAAAATTTAGTAGTCTGTCACCAAATTTAAGAAGAATATTCCATTTTTTTTTAAACTTTATATTGATTAATCTTATGTTTTGGGGGGAAAGAAAATTTTATATAGCATATTTTTAATGTAATATTTCTATATTTAATGCATATAGTTATCTCTAATAAATATTAGAATCAGTTAGAAATATAAATATAAAAAATAGATTCATAGCATTCAAAATCATTAATATAAAAAATAACTGTACTGAAGAATAAAATGTACTTGCAAATTTCATAGCATAATTATGAATATATTTATTAAACAAAATTAGCATATTCTAAATTAATAACTTTCATGAAAAATGTAAAAATTAGAAAATTGCAAAATAAAGTATTGTAATAATATATATTAATGTAACAAAAAGTAGAAATAGTTCCCATATTGGAAAGTTTCATGACATAATATATATTTGGTATAGTAAAAATAGTAAAATTCCAATTTTTAAATAAGAAATTAGCATTTTACAGAAAAAAACTTCATTAAGATTAGATATGTTTAAAATCAAATTCTTTATTAAATTTTTCAATATTAAAAAATCATAATACTAGTTTTTAAATTTATACATTTAAAAAATAACTGCTATTCATTTAAATCTATTTTATCAGATTTATCATTTTAATCCATTAAAATTTAGAAAATGTGACTACCATTTTATTTTATTTCATTCATAATTGTAAATTCTTAAAAAATTAAGCAAGTTTTTTATTTTAATAAGCACAATTTGTAAATTTTTTTAAAGAAAACTGCAGTTCTAGAAAAATAGTTTTCATGGAATTGTCAAAAATATAAAATCAATCCTTAAAAAAAAATAGAATATATATATTTATAATCTTTAAATCTGATAATCTAATATGCATGTAGATGATATTTTAATTAAGTACTGTCAATTATTTAAAAAGTAAATTATTCAGATTTCTAAAGTATATTATTAATGGTAAAACTGTAATTATATAGTTGAAAAATATCATATAATTTAGGCAATTGTAGGAAACCAAATATTTCTAATTTCGCACAAAATTTATCGTTAAATAATCAGTTAAAATCCCATATATTATGTGTAAATATTTTTTATGATACTCAGGTATAAAAAAGATTTAAAAGAATTTCTTATTTTATTCTTTCTTGGCATTTAATACAAGAAAATAGGCAAAATATAATAAATAATCTTAACTTTACAGGTAAAAATTCAATATTCACCTTTCGGGGAGGAGGTTGAACTTTTACCGACATTCTGTTTTATATTTTTTCTACTTTATTCCGATAAATAGTATTCTAATAAATATTTTCAGAAAAAACAAAACTAATCGATCACATTTTCCGGAAGTGTTACAGTTTCCATTTCCTATCTCTCTAATTTTTGTGATAGTAATCAAGGTAGAGACTCTATCTAAAATGTAAACACTAGGAAGAGTAACAGTCATCCTTCACATTTTGCCGCATGCTGTCCTCAAGTACTCACAGTGACGCTTAACTACATTCCTATAAATTGAACCTTAAATCAATCGCATACTTTGCTGATAAAATTTATGAATACAACTCAAGAAAAACTTTAAAAAAATGCAAACACACAATAGTTCCTTATAAATTTTGCTCATAGGTTGAAGAATTCATAGGCTTCGGATGTCATTACTAAAAGTACCCAAAGAGCCTTCAAGTGCTAAGAAATTTAAAAAATTCTAACGAAGTGCAGGAATATATAAAAGGACAGTTCAGACTTGAGAACCAAATCAAAAGTATTTCATACGTTTGAGAGCGTTGGTAACATTTGGGCATTGTGCTTGCAACTCCCAAGGTTCAGAAATGTTGGAATAAATCATCGCCGACATTTCTGTTCAACATTTTTACCAGCGGTCGGAGGAAAATCGCAACGAAATCAAAAGTTTCTGGGTAGTAATTTCTTGCTATTATAGGTATGCATTGCAGTTTATCAAATAGTATCTGAATACTTCTCATTCTTGAAACCTAAACTTGAAACTATGCATTCTGTAAAAATATACATTAGGAATTTTCTCAAGAGACCATTTTGTTTCAACTCCAATTTTCATAATTGTACCTTTCATCCATTTCTCGTCATTAATAGGACGCTTTCATAATGATAAAGCTTTCGGTATTAAAAAAATTATTCAAAAAGTTTTTTGTTATTATTATGATTTATAGTTTAAAGTTTGCAGCGATAAAATATGATTAAATAAAAATTCGAAATAGTTTTTTATTTGCACATTTAATTACTTAGGTAATAATGGTTACATAATATTCACAACATTAAAATAAACAAAAATTTTGATAGGTTTAGCAAGTAATATTAATACAATACACTGAAAAATGATCAATCAATCCCTAATCTGGAAACATTCCTTTATTACAGAAACAAAAAAAGATTGCATCATCATTTTTAACAACTTTCTCATGTTTAAACACTTTACATTAGAAATAATATTAAATAACATTTAATTTAAGATAAAAATTTTAAGTTTTTGTTCCATTTTATCTCTATATACATTCTTTCCGTGTGCTGGATTTTGCTTCAGTATTTTTTAATTGATTAATGATCTCCAAAAATATTTCTTCAACTATCAACTGTATTCAGCTCTCATTTCCCCTGATGCAAAGATGATTCCATTTAAAATATAAATGGAATGGAATTAATTATATGCATCAATTTTCCCCCTTATTTTAACATTTAATTAAAAAAATATCTCGATTTGAATTAATATTTAAAAAATACTTTATTTTCAACTTATTAATATTTAAAAAATGCTTTATTTTCAACTTTTTTTAAATTCCTACCAGCAAATCACTTTATAAAGTTAGGTTATCTTCCAATGAACGTGAAAATCATATTGTTCTGTAAACTTTTGATTATTGCTACTTCTTCAAAACTACTTGACGAAAAAGGATAAAGTCCGAAGCAATGAAGTTTGGGCGCTTACTTCTTCACTACATAATTTGGATTTCATTTGGAAAGTTTTTAACTTATGAAATCGAAAATAAATACAGATTATAAAATAAACGTCATATTTTTAAATGCATATATTATGTCTTTTTATTAAGTATTTTAATCTAAAATTAGAGTTATTATCAAAAATTCATCATGGCTTGAAATATATATTAAGAAAATGTCCTATTTATAGGTGTCATAAAAAAGTACATACACGAAACATATATTATTTAATTATTGTTAAACCTCATTTAATATTAAGATTTCCAAATTTCAGTTGCTTATTGCTCATCAACATTCAACTCAAATTACAAATAATTTATTTAACAGAACTTTTTTTTTCTAATTCTTTCAGTGTCCTGCAATTAATAAAAATGTTTTCTGGAATATATATTCCTTAGCACTAAATTATTGAACTATATTTTTAAGATATTAAATATTCAGAATACCTTTAACATTATGATGGTACTGTAAATAATGTTATTTAGCAATAGAGAAGGGAAAAAAGTAGTTAAATTATTTTATTCTTTTTATTCCTTTGAAGAATATTAGAAATGGAAAGCGATTCTAAGGGGTTTTTTTTCCCCTTTCTCTTAGATAAACAGAAGTAGTAGAAACACAAAAAATAGAATAAAATGTATCGTTAAAGTCTCTCTCTCTCTCTCTTTTCCAACTTCTTAAAAATATTTAAAAATTAAAAGTTTAAAATTTATAAAATATGAAACAAAATAGATTAAACAATTACAGATATTAGAATTGTTTTAAAAGACAGAAAAAAGGTTTTTACAAAATCAAAAGTAAAAATAGTCGAAGTAACTTAATTTCAACTTTAAGTTAAAACTTGAGGATTGTATATATCATTAAATATTTAAATAAATTTATTAATTCAAAAAAATCTACTGATAAACATTAAATTTAAATAAACTTCGGAAAATTAATTAAATAGCAAGGAAATTAAGTATGACAATGAAACTGGTGTTACTACAAAAACAACTCAACTCAAAAGTTTTCAGAAGTTAAAGAGGGAAAAAGGTTAAATCTTTGATCTCTCATTTTATCATTTTAGAAATGAGCAAACTATTTTAATGGTCCAATTAACCTTTATGCATGAAAAGAAATTGTGTGAGAGAGAAGCGTGAATTCCAAATTAAGTTTGAATAAAATCAAAGGGTGTGGCAATAATATGGTTCAAATAAACTAGCATTCAGCTATTTAATATAATCGGTTAATTTTCTTCCACATTAATTTGATTAAATTGAATTTATTTGAATAAATTGATTAAACTAGTTTTCTATTTTCAGCTTAACTGCACTGAATTCATTCATTTTTTTATAATTGCTATTTAATTATCAGTTCGGAAAGAGCTAATGTGAAAAAAAACCTTGACTTTCCATTTAAGAGTCGGGTAAATTTTTCTAAGCTATATCATCTTTTTGATCTAAAACTTCTTCCTTTTAGTGAAAGGTAACAAATTTCCATAATAATTTTGCACTTTCAAAGATTTTATGGTGTTTTCTAAATATATGCACCAGGAAAACGATTTTGTGCTCATCGTCTGCAATTTTTGATATATTCCAATTATCTCTACTCTGCTGCTTTTAAAAAAAGAAAGCAAAAAAAAAAAATAATAATAATAATAATTAAAATAATCATTTTGAACCAATTTCTCTTCTTTAGATAAATCGGCAAAGCTATGATTTATTCAGCAAATCATTATCTGTCCGAATTAAGAGTTTAAAATTCTTGAATTTCCAATTTGGTGGAAATAGTTCAAATATTTCTTTATGTTAACGTTCCTCTAATGTTTAAGAATTTCCATTGTTCTTTTACGATAAAAATTTCCAGTTCACGAAAAAAATTTAAAATCCCAAATTTCCTTGCTTTAGGATTTTAATCAATAAATGTTAGAAAACGTTTAATCATTTCAGAATTAAGGTTAGACAATTTAGTCCTCTTTTTAAAAATTTAATGGAATCTATGCATACAAAAAGAGCTGAGTGTGGTGTCCAATAAAATCTATTACACTTACAACTATTAAATATAGTGGGCAGATTGTATTAATGTCAATTTAATCTGCCTTGGATCTTAAATTTAAAAATTTAATACAGAAATACTTTATATACATATATTTTGTGCTTTTTTTGTATATGTTTTCCAGTTGTATCGTTTCAAATACTAAAGGATAAAAAAAATCAGAGATCTCTGCCTTAGAGAATAAATAATTGTCGTTCTATAGTTTATTAATTTTTTATTTCACTTTTTTTTAGTAACTTTGACCTATATTAATTTTTTTAAATCATTAATCTTTAAAATGTTTTGAGTGGCAGAGCTCACAGACGGGGCGAAATAATTTCAAAAAATTATTTTCAGATTCATGGAGGTCTAAAAAAGTGGCTATTCTTCAAAATCTTGATTTCAAATTTTTTGCGTTTACGGCACTTTTTCTTTGTATATTTTGTATGAGACAAAATAAAAATATAATATACATAACCCTAGTAGCACACAAATACTGTACAATTTTGTTTGATATTGATTAATATTCGCAATATTGTTTAAGATCCTGGAA
>JAPMOQ010047097.1:520527-544472 GCA_026543055.1 Argiope trifasciata
GAACATTGTTTGATATTGATTAATATTCGCAATATTGTTTAATATCCCGGAATATTGTATAATATCTTATAATATCACACGTGATTGAGCAATATAGTGCAACAGACTGTGAAAAAGATGTGTTAAAACAATTTATGAAATATAATAACATTTAGAAGTACGATAGTTCCACTTTCTGTTTTCTTCTATAATTGCAACGGAATCTTTTATGCTCTTGAGATATATATCAAGCAATCTATGAATGTTCAATTTTGTTATTAATTGTCATTTTGGATCTATTTCATTTTATTTTAGATATGTTTTTTTTATAAATAAAATGAGACGAAAGCTAATTTGGGATGCATACCTTAACTTTGAACCTTGCTCAAATGACGAGAAAAATACCTGAGCTAACCTCTCTTCAAACTTCTGCTCCATTCAACAGGGTTGCCCACCTTGAAGACACATAGGGGAATATATGAATTCACCTTTCAACAATGTATTTTCTGATAGATATTAGATAGCCTGTATAGTTGCTATGTTGCTTGATTATAGTCGCTTGAATTGACATCATTGTTAATTGGTTTTAGAAGGAGACTTAAAGGTTCTGCATAAACTAAGACTTAAAAGTTCTGTATAGCAATAGGTAAAATGTAAAAGCACAGTAAAATAAATAAAATTTTAATACTTAGGATTAAAAAGAAAATAGTGAAAAAAAGGAAAAAAAATGAAATGCTGAAACATATTTTTGTATGCATTAAGAATCCGTAACACCAGCATGTTTTTAAAATTTATTTTAAATTTCCATGAAATAAAATGAGCTATGAATAAAGAAGTGCAATTTTTGAACTAATTTCTCCATTTCTTTTCAAATCTTTTCTAGTATTGATACTTTTTTACTCGGTAAAGTCTTCGTCCTAAATAATTTTAATATCAGAGAGAAAGATTTGTAGATGAAATAAATTTTAAAATACAAGCTTCGGCTCTTAATAAAATGAAATTTATAAATTTCTTTAGAAAAACTATGCTATCATGTCTTAATGTTAAGAAAAGCCTTTGTGTTAAGAATCTTCCTTATCTTTAGAATTGTGGGGATAAGAAAAGAATATCTCAATTGTGGTTTCGCTCACAATTTGCAATAATTGTATAATACAATTTCAGGCATGATTCAGATTTCTATTAAAGTTTTGTTCTACAATATTTACAATGAGCAATCATATCGTTTGTTCTAGCAGTAATGAATCAGGTTTCTGCTATAGTCTCTTAGGGGATTAACGTTTAAGGAAAATAAGCACGTTCACTAACATGCAAAAAAATCAGCAAATGGACTAAATAAACTGTTTTCAATTGCTTTTTGAAAGAACTGAGCAGTCACATGACAAACATAACTGCGCATGTCATCCAGCAGCTAAATGCACATTCTTTTTGTCTATGATCTAAGTTACTGTCTCCTACTTCAATTAAATCGTTGAAATCCAAACCTAAACTGTTGTAACATATTGGCGTCATAATAATACGAATTTATTGAATAAACTTCTTAATAGAAGCCTGTGAAAATATGGATATTCAATCAACAAATATAATTATATGGATACAAACATAAATGTCTTACCTAAAATATCACTTAATTTTTAGGTAACTTGTATTACATACATTATGATTAAAATAGAAATTAAAAGCTCAATGTTAATTAAATAAGCATGTTCATTAATTTTAATGAAATATAAAAATAAATGTATGAACTGAATCTACTTCCCTTTGATAAACGGATTCCAGGATTCAGGATAGAAGCTATATAAAAAAAAATTCATAGCAGATCTTTCTTTTCTTCCTTTTTTAATCATATAAGAAAGTAGTATTGTTTTCGTTTGATGTTTTTGAAGCCTCAAAATGATAAGGCAATAAATTGTTAAAGCCTCAAAATACGTAGGCAAAAAAAATTAACGATTTTTTTTTTTTTGAATCGGCTTTCACAATATAGCTTTTGAAATATCTATCGTCTGCTGTTGAATGTTGTAGTATTTCCATTGGAAATCACAGTGTTAATTTTTCATTCTCAAAATGAATAATTTGGAAAGAAGATTCAATAAGGTTTAAACTGGTTAATAACTTAAATTAATTAAGACAAATAATGACTTAAAAATGATAATGTTCTCACTTGAAATTTAAGATAGCAATTTCTTTTCCTTTCCTTTCCTTTCATTTTTTTTTTTTTTTTTTTTTTTTTTTGCAAAATTGAAATTTTTGTTGAAATTAAAACGTTTTTTTTGATGAATGAAAACTAATTAGAATTCTTACTATAATTCCTAATGTGCTGGAGATACGAACATTGTTACATAAATGCTAAAATAACATCCGTACATGTATATTTAAATTTTATCTTGATTCTTTTTTATTCTTCAAGCGCAGATACTAAATAACTTATAAACGAGATACTTATGATATTTATAAATGAGAAAAAAGAAATACGAAAAATAATCGAAAAGTTTAGTTTTAAAACTTAAATCTTATTTAAAATTGTTTAAAAATTAGCTTTACTATTTTTAAGTAATTATTAGTTTTTAATTGCACTACTCAATTTCATTGTTAAAACTTACCTACATCAAATCAAAATTTTAATTACTGATCTTTATTGGCAGCCAAAATTAGTTTTTTAAAAAGTGATACAAATTTGTCCTTAAGCCGTCACATCATAATGCAGAATAAGTTACAACACCTACTTTGCTACTATGTAGTCATTGACTTAGATAATCATATAAAATGCCGAAATGTCGATAGAGACACTGAGTTATAATCATCAACAAATTTCATTAATACGTATTTATTGCTCCTCCTCTATACAATAAAAGTTTACTACTTTTAGAATAAATTTTAAAAAATTATACAAATAATAGATGATTCAATTACGTATATGATTTTTGGTTTTCCTCTGTACTTTAAAACACAAAATTGTATATATTTTGTTAAAAGCACCACTTTTTCAATGCACAAATAAAATACATTGTTATAAAACTACATAGCAAACGATTTTTCTTCTTTTAGTTATTTTTTAAAATTAAGTAACTTGAACAGTTTGTTACACAATGTGTGAAATAATTAAAAGTCGTTTCATATCCGCATTCATCAAAGAAAACAGTAAGCCATAAAAATAATCTACATCAATTTAAGCACTCATTTACTATTACCTATGCAATTTTGTTCCCATGTCCCCATAGCATTTTATCAAATAGATAAAATAAACTGCAAAAGATGAGTACAAAAAATATTTATCAATAACAATGATACCAACAACACTACGTTATCTATTAAAAGAACTAAATTCAATCTTATCGGTTTTCTAATATCAAAAAAAAAAATGAAAAAATTATTTTTATAGAGCCAATGTTACAGATATGCAATTGGCTTAGTTTTTTTTTTTTTAATGAAATTCCATAAGTGATTTCGAAGATATCTGCAAAATATTAAAGCTATTTAAAATTTTCTATAAATTTCGATTGCCAAAGCTGTATTGCATGTGTTTTTGCAATCAATGTAGTTATGAATTTAAAACTAAATTGAACATTAAAGAAATATCACCGAACTAGCATCTCAGAGGATGAGCTTTCTGGACTTCATGGATTTCGGGTTTAAATGTCTTTCATTTCCTACCATTAATTCTCTCTCTCTCTCTCACTATATATATATATATATATATATTTATATATCTTATTCAAGTTTTCGATCGTTAATAAAATACTTTTTATTCATTCGCTTAAGTTCAAAGGGATTTTTTTAAAACTTGTAGTGGATGACACTTGATGCTAATACAGTTTTTTTTTTAATTTTAATTCCTTAATTAAATTTAATTAATTTTTAATACTTTAAATAGAATTTTAGCAATTTATAATGAAAATTGATATTGGTAGACATTAACTCAATCGGTAAAATGAGAGGATTTCGTTATTTTTAACGTGAAGGTGAAGAATGCGAATTCAATTCTTACGAAAATCAAAAATTATTTGATATTTAAGTTTTTTTTATCCTTATTTAGCAAAAAGTAATTAAAATAAAAATTTTCTTTGTTGATCTAAGTAGGAGTTAAATTTTAAATATATATTACTTGTTTAAAAGACGTTAATTATTTAATATGAAATCAGAATTTTTTTTCAATTAGACTTTTTTTAAAAGAACACATGTTTCGCTAAAAAAAATTCTAATTTTGACTTAACAAAAAAATAAGATAGCTGCTTGATTATAGATAAATGAATAAATAGTTGCACTTCTAGATAGGGTCTAAGAATATTATCAATGAATAGATTACATCAATGTATGAGCCAATAAATAAAATTATTTTGATGAAATACTCTAATAATATATAATAATATAATATTTATTAATATTATCAACGTCATTTTTCCCTTCCTAATATTATTTCACACTCTCCCTATGAATATTTATTTATATATCTTGTTCAAATTTTCAATTCTTAATAAAATACTTTTTATTTACCCCCTGAAGTTTTTAAAAAAACTTGTAGCTGATGACACTTGAGGTTAATAAATTTTTAATATTAATTTTTCAATCAAATTTAATTAATTTTTAATATTTTTACTATATTTTTAGTAGTTTGCAATGAAAATTGAAATCGGCAGACAGTAACTCAATCGGTAAATGCGAGGATTTAGTATTTTTTACGTGAATGAGAATACGAATTCAATTTTTGCGAAAATTAATTTTTTTGTAATTATTTAATAAAAAAAATAACTAAAATAAAAATTTTCTTTGTTGACCTAAGTAGGAAAGGAATTTTTTTTAAATTTATATTATTTGTTTAAAAGACGTTAATTATTTTATATGAAATTGGAATTTTTTTCAATTAGACTTTTAGAAAATCACCCATGTTTGGTTAAAAAATTATAAATTTGACTTAACAAAAAATAAAATAGTTGCTTGATTATCGATAAATGAATAACTAGTTCTTACAGATATGTTCCAAGCATATTATCAATGAATAGATGACATCAATTTATGAGCTAATAAATGTAATTAATTTGATGCCTCTATTTTAGTTCCTTCTCTTATACATCTTTTCCTGACAAAATAAGCATTACATTTTTTTTTAATGTTTTTGTTTCGTTTTGTTTTTAAATTTGATTTTTAACTAGTCATCTTTGGGGAATTTTTGGTTCTTTTAGAACATTAGCCCTGTTTTATTTCAAAGCTCTCTTACACGTAACTTGATATTCATGATCAGCAAAGTATTTTTAACACTTTGAATGTTCTACTAATTTCACATGATTTCACTCTCTAGTCAGCACGAATTTCTCATTATGCGTTGAATGTTTTAGTGAAATATTAATTACAAAACAGATAAATTAATTTGTTTAATCATTTGTGATGCCTTTTTTTTACAAAGATCAACGGAGACCCCACCTCATGGTGCTGAAATGCCATGTCATAAATATAAATTATTTTAGTAAGTTCTATATTGTATTAAATTTTTCACACAGTTTTAGTAACGACGATAGCGTTTAAAAATTTAAAAACATTGAAAATTTATTTGAATAGGGTGTTTATAGTATAAACTTGGTTTCGTCGGACACCGATGATTCCCACGACATCTAACAAATATTATTATATAATTATATAATAGAGATATTTAACGAATATTATTATTATTAATTAGCATATAATTATGGTAAAAGTTAATCGGTGTTATATTCTTGAGCCTTTTTATTTATGACATACCCTTCTAATAAAATCGTTACATCTTTATGCCATTAAAATCTTAAGTCCTTGGATAGTCCCTTTCAAATTACCAGTTGACTTTTAACGTAATATAATAGAAGAATATTTCATTCTTATCTTTTAGTAATCAAAGAAATTTATGGTATCAAATATTTTATGAAGATGGTTTCAATTTTTATAGAAAATATTGCGACTATTGAAAATTATACAAAAAATTATTTTTTCATAAATTGTTAAAAATAAGGGATAATCTACATAACAACTGAATTGATTTCATTGAAATAGCAAAATTTCAGATTTTGAAGTGATATAAAAGTGAGTAAATTAGATTTTTCGATATGAACACCGTAAAAAAAGGAAAGATAGAAATTCTCTCTCTCTCTCTTTTTTTTTTTACTATCTCGTTTGCGTATAATAGAGAAAGAATTTTTTTTTATTGGTAGCATTGGTGGCATATTTTTTTATAAAATCCTTGTGAATCACAAAGAATCACACGGGGCTTACAGAAATAAATATTCAACACATAACAAAAGGAAATAAGAAAATTCAACAGTTAAGAAGGATTAATATAAGAATATAATAAAGTAAAAAAATATGTTAAGATTAAGAAAATTTAACAGGTGTTAGTAATAAATTTACAAAAATTTTCAAGAGAACTTCTGGTGAAAACAAGTTGATGAAAATCCGGAGGCCACTTTATATTAATGGCTTGGAGAGCCAATCTTAGGTTCTGTCTTGCTCGGGCAAACTTAGAACATAGAAGGAGCACATGTTCAACATTTTCCTCTCCACCAATGTTACCAATAGAGAAAATATTGCAATCGTTAAAACATTCGAAATTGAGATTCAACGAATCTCTTCATTTTAGACATATGCATTTTTGAAACGTGTCTATTTGTGATAAAGAAAACTCAAAAATACTTTGAGCTATGAAATTTTGTATGCGATCTTTACACCAAATCTGTTGACTTCTATCAAATTTAGAGCTAACTCCGGTTTGATGAAGTCAATCTGTTCGGTTGTTCGATTATCATGTAGCATGATAACTATAAAACAAAGCGAGCTAGATAGATAGTTCAGAATTCAGTACAAAAATTTGACATCAATAGAGCAGACATTCACCAAATTTGAGTCAAATTTAACAAAAAGTTGATTGACTGGTGGTCTGCATTTTTAGAAATATGTAAACATGATATCTAGAAAACGCAATGAACTAAATGCAACAAATTTAATTTAGGTCATAAACCAGATTGTTTATGATCAGAAATGTAGTTCAGGGTCAAGTTTTTCTTTTAATCGGACGGGAAAAATGCATCTAAAGCGCAAATACGATTTTCGATCATTATTAACCGCATACCAAGAATTGATCACCAACAAATTCGCCAATTATGCCAAGATACTTTCAATAAAAATGCCAAATTCACACCAAAGGTTGATATTTCGCAACTATTGAATGCTAGTTACCAGCAAGGCATGATTAACTTCTTTATTAGAGAGTATGCGAGAAAGTTTTGGGGAAACCCCTCCCGATGTTTCTTAAGTAAAATTGTTGCAAGAAGTACATGCCTGCTCTCAAGCTCATTATCTGTGCAAAATATGATAGCTCTATGAATCATTTCTCCAGTCGAAACTCAATACACAGACACAGTGCTTTATTATTAGTAGAAATTGAAATAGCTAAGTATATCTGTTAAATCTGATTATCTTGTGAATCAAACCATGCTATCAAAAGTTCTGATGCAACACCTCATGCTATTTTTTCCATCAATTTGTTTTCTAGAAAGTTTATTATTGTGTTTCCCATGAGAATATTTATATTAAACCTTAAAATGCTGAACTAAGAAGCTGCGATAGTTAACAAGAATCAATTTTATTTCATTTTTAGAATGGATTTTATTAATTTTTCATAATATATTCTCAGAAATCTATTTGATGTTATACAAATTCAAATTATGAACTTGTCTACAACCACGCTGTATTGCTGCTAAAATGGCAAATTTAGATATTTTGCAAACTTAAGCAATGTATATTTTAGGACTCTTCATTAAATAATAATGTGATTAATTTAATTTCATATATGTACTTATTTTTTAAATGCTAATGATTTATTTTAGGACAATATTGCTTATTTCATTTAATTTGGGAATATATATTTAATTTATTTGTCATGACTCCAATTTTCATGACATCCAGGTTTGTGTAGAATGTTTTTGAAAGAGATGTTCGGTTTAATAAATATTTTAATAATTTAATGAATGTAATAAAAAATATAGTAACTTGATCAATTATGGTTAAGTTTTAATATTATCATAATGCTTTATTATTCACAGAATTTGTTTTTTTTACAAACTTACTTATTTGACAAATAGGAAAATAAAGCTTTTAATCAATCTACTTGAAGCCCTTTTTCAGTCTAGCACCTTGACAAGACTCCGCATTGGTCACACTCGTTTAACGCAAAGGTATCTTTTATTAGGTGATCGAGCTCCTTTTTGCTCTAGTTGCCAAGTTATTTTAACAGCTCCTCATATTGTGGTGCCAGGTATATCACTTCCCGCCATTGAGCGTCACTTGTGACCTCACTTCCAGCCACTAAGCAGCGATCAGGTGGAGAAAATGTGAGCAAAGTGCAATTCATGTCTGAACGAGGCTAGATTACGACGTTCTAAAACAACTGAAGACGTATGTGTAAAGATGGAACACGAAATTACGATGTATTGTTAATAGACGAACTTGGTTGGTCATTCCATCCTGTAAATTAGTCATCACCATTTCTTCATCATTAATCTAACTCCATTGTCATCCATTAAATTCTAAAGCATCAGCTGGACTCGTTATTGCTTAGCCATCACGACATCCCACAATATTTTAATTAAATGTCCTGATTTTAACCTTCATCGTTTACATTTTTTTAATTGCTCATTACTGGTAATGCGAACGTTGTTAGGGGAAAATCCACACAAAAATATTTTTTAAGTTTTTAAAAGCAACTGGCTTTTATCATCTCATATAGACCTGTATTAATTGTTGCCAAACACATCACTGCATTGTTCTTCAGTTTCATCTTTGCACTTTATGCATGTTTGGCTCTGTTTTATAATTTTTGAACTTTTTATACAATTTTAGCTTTCTTGTTTGGCCATATGTAAGGCGCAGTATGGCCGTTTTTGGCTTTTGTGCCACTAAACAATGCAATCCAATCCAATCAGCCTTTCACCCTAGGCAGCCACCTAGCCTAAAGGTGGGTTCACACGAGGCTTTTTATTGTCCGCAAACATTGTCTCTCTGCTGTTGTCCCCACATTGTCCCCGTGTGAACACTTGAGACAACGCGGACAATGTTTGTCCCGTCGGGACAATCATTTGCCATTGTCCCGTTGTGGTCACGTGATTTTCTAAAAGTAGGCGTGATCTTCTATTGCGGACAATAATAAGCCTCGTCTGAACCCACCTTAACTGATAAGAAACCCATCTTAGTAGAGTTCAGAGAATCGAAACTTAATTCTGATCATTGTCATTGGAAAGAATGATAATGCAACTTTTATGAAAATATCGAGCATTTTTTATCACTTATTTTGCTTTAAATATGCTATGAATTCCAGAGTTGTTTTAGTCATTTTTTCTAAGAAATAATGTTAACACAAATAATGAATTTTTTTTACGGATATACCTAATATTATCGCTGAACACAAAACTGATAATACATTTTATTTAAAAGGAAAATATTTCCCATAGTATTGATATTTTCAATAATAATTCACTAACATGCTTACTACTGCAAGCTTATAATTATAAGATTCACATTAGCAAAGTTTTCTGAGTATTAGCATATCTTTAACACTCACACCTAAAAAGATTATTTAACGGTTTTTGAAATGCAAATTTAATTATTATTAAACAAATTTTTAGAAATTTAAGAATAAAAATATAATTTTTTTCGCACTTTAAAGAATTATGTTTTAATTGTCGTTTGTCTTTTGATGCTACTGTGACAAATAAGGATTCATTAAACAAATTTTATTTATTAAACAAATTTTTGCAAATTTAAGAATAAAATTATAATTTTTTCGCACTTTAAAGAATTATGTTATTAATTGTCGTTTGGCTTTTTATGCTACTATGAGAAATAAGGATTCATTAAACAAATTTTTACTAATTTAAGAATCAAAATATAATTTTTTTCAACTTTTAAGAATTATGTTATTAATTGTTTTTTGGCTTTTGATGCTACTATGACAAATAAGGATTCATTTATGGAAAAGGAATTGTAAATGCATATTCATATAAAAGAGGAAAAGCTAATTTTGTTTTATAAAGTTAATCATGAGTTATTTTAAATTAATCTAATTGAATCCTTGAATTTTGAACCATAATCAGATAACGAGGTTAATGACCAGCCAGCCCTCTCCAAAACACGACGACATACCAGAGGTAATTTGAACTTTGATTAATGTAGCATGCACCAAGCACTGCAGACTTTCATAATTTAGAGGAATCGACTCTCTCCTTGTTATTGTGGAACTATTAAGTGAAAATGTCATCCAAACATCTCCCTCCCACATCTAAAAAAATTAAAATAAGCTCCACGCCACACCAGTGGGAGGACGTTTGGCCTGACAGATTTAACGTGCAAAAGACCACCACACAGACGGTTCTTCGGTGGAATCGAGTCTTGAATCAAACCCTCCGGTTCCGAAGCCGAAACCTTACCACCAGGCCACTGAAGCCTAAATATTACATGGAGTTACTGGCAACTGAAATAAATTCTGAACCTTTATACTCAATTACTTAAGTTTAAAAATATTCCAATACATGATTATATCTGTGCTAATGGTAAAGACGAATATTTGTGTGGGAGCGTATGTATCATGATTCTGTCTCTACTAATAATGATGACGAATGCTTCTGTGTGAATATGCCTGGGAGCGTGGGTGTGTTAATACTGTGATCGTTGAGTTACAGCAGTGAAATTTGACATACAAATAGTTTGAAAGACAAGAATGTGCACATCGAAGAGTTTTTTTTTCTTTTCAAACTTTTAATTAATTAAGAACCAGCGGGTGACCGAGCTCCGCTCGGAGAAAACAGGTATCGAAGCTAACTCGAAGATTTAAATTTTCAATTGTGATTTATCAAAACAATACATGCCATAAGAAAATTTGTGAAACCATTGATGAAAAGATAATCGGTTAAAGTGCACCATTGTAAACTATTCTAAACAAAGTTAGAGTTTGGAAAGGGAACTATTCTGTACAAAGGTAAAGTTTGTAAAGTCATAGGAAATAAAATGTAATTGATAACAAAAAATTATACAATTAAAGAAATGGTACAAAGTGAGCAGTGTAAAGATTAGGCAATAGACAAAGAAAATTTAAGTGCTGCCATCTATAGCCATTATAGCGAACTAATAAAGTTTGAAAATATCCTATCTGTAACTCCGAACTGCTCGACCGTAGCGCTTCAAAACCGGCGCCAATCGATTCCTCGTGGCCAAAAACCCCAGACCCCCAAGTTTACCGAAGTTTATTAATTCTGGGGTGATTTTCGACTTGGCAACCATTCCTCGTATTATAGTATAGGATTAGGCGAACATTTGGTTTTTTTCAGCGATAAATCTGAAAATATCAATGTAAAAAAATAGTTTTTACACCATTTCAAAGTTTTTTTTTTTTTAAAGAATCATTGTTTTAATTATATCAATTTGATAGTCGCCCACAATTTTCCTGAATTTTGGCAATTTTTAAAAAATATTTCTTTGCATCATTGCAAACATTTATAACATTATTACCCTGAAATTAAAACAGTTTTTATTGTTTCCTCACATATTTAATCTTTTGATTTTCTTCAATTTCCGACAGCTAAAACAAGAGTTCAATATTTCAACTGTTCAATATTTGGGCAATTTACAAGATATTTTTTTAAAAAAAATCAAGTTGCAGCATCCTAAAAGTCAAAAGATAACTGAACTGGACATTTACTTTTTTAATAGCGCTGTATTAATATGAGTATAGTCACCATTAAAACTGTTTGTGTACACAATGAACAAAGTTTATTTAAAGCAATTAAAATGACATCGTTTTGATGCCTGACGTTTAAATGAAATTATAGATATGAAGACTATAAATGATTAACTATTATTATTTATTACTAATTTAAAAAATATATTAACTATTATTATTTATTACTAACTGGCACCGGCGCGTTGCTGCCGCCTAAAAAAATAATACTAAGCACAATCAATCAATAATTTGGTTTAGTTTAGCTTAGTTTGGTTATATTAACGTCGCATTGTAAAGCAACACTAGGGTTATTTTGGGACCGAGCTCTTAATTTTGAACCACGATCAGATGACGAAGACGATACCTGAACTGGTACCCCTCTCTCCACACCACACCACACCAGCAGAAGGACATCAATAATTTTTTAAGGTTTCATCGAAATAGGATGAACGGTATGATAGTATATAAAATACGAACAAACAAATATTCAATTTTATGTATTAGATTCGTGTATTCTTTCAGAATTGCAAAACTTGGTGTTCTTTCAGAATGGTAATGAAAGAAGCTATTTATTATATATCTTGATTCGTTGAATATTCGTTCAAAATTCTCAAATTTAATTTTAGAAAATGTGGTAAATTTTTTTTTAAACGGTACATAGAAAATTAATTTATACCATAAAATCATCAGAATTAAACATAGAAAATTAGATTAAACATAGAAAATATATTTATACCATAAAATCGTTAATATAGTTGAAAAGATAATTTTAGAAAATTAAGAGTTGCAAAATTATTTGTACTACGATATTTTTTGGTGGTTACAGCGAAAAACGCTAAAATTTAATTAAAATTTAAAAACCCCAGCACTAGTCTCACCAAAACTTTCTCGCATAATCTGTAACAAAGTTGTTACGTCTGAGAATGACTTGCATAACATTTGCTTACTATAGCTACAAAATATGAACCTTTAACTTGGATTCAGCATTTCTACAGAATCTATTGTCTCCTAGGCAAATTATTTGGAGATTAATCCTTGGTAAATAGTTGCTGTTGATATTTGAATTTTTAAAATTTTTAATTTAAAATAATTGTACTATCCCTATAACCCTCCCGCAGATGTAAACAAAAAGGTGACCAAGTTTCAGCGTAATCGGATGAATAGTTTAGGAAGGTATAAGAGACATACAAACAAAGTTTCAATTTTATTTAAATAGATTAATATTGTTTTACTAATAGTATTATTATTATTTATTTATGTATTTTTATGTTTACAATTTTATTGTTATTATTTATCATTATTTATTTAATTTTATTGTTAGTATTTATCATTATTTATTTAATTTTATTGTTAGTATTTTTATTGTTTATTTATGTAGTTGTATTGTTTACTAGCTGGTACCCGGCGCGTCGCTGCCACAGAAGAAATAATTTCCAAAATATCGTTTGAAATTTAAAACGGGTATCTCGTTTAATTAGGATTGAAAGAACGATATTTATTTTTTTGCCGATAATGAATACATGCATTAAAATTTAACGATATATAAAGAAATATAAATAATATTCATTCTATTTTTTACTTTATTACTCAAGTGCTTTAGGGTGGATAATATTTTTTTATTTTCCCATCTACAGCAAAAATAAATTTCTTGACTTCATGTTTATATTTTTATAGTTATATTTTATTATTTATTTATGTATTTTCATGTATATACTTTTATTGTTATATTTATTTATGTATTTCATATTTATATTTTCCTGTTTATTTATTACTAGCCGCCTTTGGCGACCAGCTGGTTCGCCATGAGTAAAGCGTTATAAAATTTTCAATTAAATCACATATTCATTAGCCTTGAAGTAATTCCGGGCATTGATTGACCTGAAATTAATATTCTTTAAGATGATGGACGGAAAGTTCTAAAAGTACACCTTTTCCTAATAATATTCTTTAATTTTATAAATCAGTTAGTTTTAACCATCGATTATGCTTCCAAAATATTAAAAAAAAATCGGTGATGTTGCCAAAATATTAAATATGTTTTTTTAAAGAAAGCGAGAAAGGGAAAAAAAGTATTAAATTAAATGATACAGATATTGCAAACGATTACATAAATATGCCATTGAGTCGAGACTTCAATGCATATCCTGTCTAAATTCAATCAGGTTTACCGTAAATAAAGAAGATTTATTGACTTAATGATATAGATATTGCAAACGATTGTAGAAACCTTTGCTTTGCATTTATTTTTTAAAGAAAATATCACATTTTATATTTATATTATTTTATCCAGTCACGTGCTTAAAAGTTGCATTTCTGTAGATTTATTTAGCGATGATAATTTTTTTATTTGAACTTCCGGCATTCTTTTATTTTATCCAGTCACGTGATAAAAACATGGTTAAAATATTTCTTTAAAAATTCGTTAAAAATAGAAGCTTACATTATGAATTAAAAAAATTGATACCGTTAGAAAGCTAATTTTTTTATCTTTAAATTGATGTAAAAATCATGTTTATGCGATCATATTTTCGGAAGTTATAGCGGAAAAACGTCAAAATTTCGCTTAAATTTTAATTAATTCAAATTCTAATTAAAAATTCGAAAAAGGGGCTCCGAGGTGCACATTCCGGACCTCCAAGGTATACATGTACCAAATTTGGTAGCTGTAGGTCCAACGGTCTGGCCTGTAGAGCGCCAACACACACACACACACACACACATTGAGCTTTATTATAAGTATAGATTTTATTATTAGCTGGTACCCGCCGCCTTGCTGCTGCAGAAGAAATAATTTTGGAAATATCGTTTGAAATTTGAAATAATTGTCTTGTTTAATTAGCAATTATAGAAAGAATAATATTTATTTTCGTATTGGAAATGAATATATTCATTGAAATTAAGGGATATATAAAGAAGAAGCGTAAATAATATTAATTCTTTTTTTTTAAATTTTTATTATTTAAGACTTTAGGGCTGGCAATATTTTATTTTATTTTTTCTGCAGAAACAAATAAGTGCAAGTAATAAGTATTCAAATTTTATCGGATGAGCTGTACGGCAGAGCATAAGAGACATACAGACAAACATTCATTTTTATTTATATAAATAATTTTACTATGCCCGTAACCATCCCGCAACTGCAAGTAATAAATATTCAAAGTTTTATCGCAATCGAATGAGTGGTACGGCGCCTCATAAGAGACATACAGACAAACATTCACTTATATTTATATAGATTAGCCTTTATTTATTTATTTATGTATTTTTATATTTATAATTTTTATTCGTATTATTTATTATTATTAGTTATCATCATCATTATTATTAGGTATTATTATTTATTATTAATAATAATAATTAACAATCTAACTGAAATTAAATATAACCAATTTCCCGTAGAACTACTGGGTACCTAAAGTAACTAGTCTATATCTATACTTATAATAAAGCTCAACGTGTGTGTGTGTGTGCGTGTGTGTGTGTGTTGGCGCTCTACAGGCCAGACCGTTGGACCTACAGCTACCAAATTTGGTACATGTATACTCTGGAGGTCGGGAATGTGCACCTCGGAGCCCTTTTTTTGAATTTTTAATTAGAATTTGAATTAATTAAAATTTAAGCGAAATTTCGACGTTTTTCCGCTATAACTTCCGAAATTATTATCGGACAAACATGATTTTAACATCAATTTAAAGATAAAAAAATAGCTTTCTAATGGTATCAGTGTTTTAATGTATGACTCAAGCTTCTATTTTTAACGAATTTTTAAAGAAATATTTTAACCATGTTTTTTTAGCACGTGACTGGATAAAATAAAACAATGCCGGAAGTTCAAATGAAAAAACAACTGTCTTCGTAAATCAAATCTAAAGAAATACAACTTTCAGCACGTGACTGGATAAAATAACATAAATATAAAATGTGATATCTTCTATAAAAATAAATGCAAGGCAAAGGATTCAAGAAATCGTTTGCAATACTTATATTATTAATTCCATAAATTATCTTTATTTACAATAAACCTGATTGAATTTAGACAGGATATGCATTGAAATCCCGACTTATTTTCATATTTCTATAATCGTTTGCAATATCCGTATCATTAATTCAATAATATTTTCCCTTTTTCGCTTTCTTTAAAAAACATATTTAATATTTTGGCAATATCACAGAAAAAAACATTTTTAATATTTTGGAAGCATAATTGATAAATTATTAGAGCATTAAACTCAAAAAGTTTTTCCGAATAAAGTTACCGACTCTTTAACTACTAATAACTGACACTTTTAACTTAAACTATTTCTTAAATTTTGGCTAAAAAATATATGATTTAATTGGAAATTTTAGAACGCATTACTCATGGCGAACCAGCTGGTCGCCAAAGGCGGCTAGTTTCAAATAAAACATTCAAATTCTTAAGAGACAAACAGACAAACGTTCACTTTTATTTATATAGATTAGTCTTTTTTATTCTTTATTTATGTATTTTTATGTTTATAATTTTCATACTTATTATTTATTATTATTAGTTATCATCATCATTATTATTTATTATTATTAATAATAATTAACTATCTAACTGAAATTAAACATAACCAATATCCCGTAGGACTACTGGACGCCAAAAGTAACTAGTTTCAAATAAAACATTCAAATAAAATGAAAGTCAATCTTTACATGCACAAAAACCCAATCATTATCTATTGACTACACCGTTCGTAATCAACTCTATTATAATATTTATCCAGAAAAAACACGCTATCAGTAACCGCATATCGTCTACTGATTTCAATATCAATATTTTTTGCTAATACATATGTACTAACATTCCAAAAGTAGAAATGATATATTCTCATTATTTTATTCAAAACATGAAACAAGTGAAGAAAAATTTCCTTAAAATAACCGATAGCAATATCTGCAGGGAGAGGGGGGGGGGGTCATGTGATTGCAAAGATGACACCAAAACGCCCCTTTCTTGGTAACCATGTGTAATAGAGACAAAAGGCTATATAACACTGATTTATCATCACACAATTACGGTTATCTTACTATCTCAACTTCAAAAGAATTGGCGAATTGTATCAGAGTGAAGGTTCAAATATTTGAGATAAGAATCGTTTAAAATATCGATCGTCCCACGAAAAAAGTCCTTTCTTTTTGTCATCCGATTCATTATTGTTTTGTTGTCTTGAACGCGAGACTGCAAGCGAATAATCATGAATTTCTCAGATTTTTTTAGGTACTTAGGTGGTATTTTAGGAATCATACATGGTATGTATATTCATAATTTTCAACTTTAATACAATATGGAACTTGCTTAAATAATTTATATTTATAACATGGCATTTCAGCACCATGGGATGGGATGCCTCTGTTGATCTTTGTAAAATAAATGCATTAAGAATGATTAAACAAAATAATTTATCTGTTGTAATTAATATTTCACTAAAACATTCAACGCATAATGAAAAATTCGTGTTGACTAATTAATGAAATTAGCAGAACATTCAAAGTGTTAAAAATGCTTTTATGATCATGAATATCAAGTTATGTGTAAGAGAGTTTTAAAATAAAACAGGGCTAATATTCTTAATGAACCAAATATTCTCCAAAGAGGGCTGGTTAAAAATTAAATTTAAAAACAAAACCTTTAAAAAAATTTAATGCTTATTTTGTCAGGGAAAAATGTATAAAAGCAGGATCAAAAATAGAGAATATTTCATCAAATTAATTGCATTTATTACATTAATATAATCTATTCATCGATGATATTCTTAGAACATATCTATAAGAGCAACTAGTTATTCATTTATCGATAATTAAGCAACTATCTTATTTTTTGTTAAGGAAAAATTATAATTTTTTTAAGCAAACATGAGTGTTTTTTTAAATATTGAATTGAAAAAAGTACTGATATCATATAAAATAATTAACATCTTTTAAACAAGAAATATGATTTAAAAAAAATTATTTCCTACTTAGGCCAACAAAGAAAATTTTTATTTTAGTTACTTTTTATTATATAATTATCAAAAAAATTAATTTCCGCAAGAATTGAAATCTCATTCTCATTTACTGGAAAAATACTGAAATCCTCTCATTTTACTTATTCAGTTACTGTCAGCTGATTCCAATTTTCATTACAAACTGCTAAAACTATATTTGAAATATTAAAAATTAACTAATTAATTAATGCTAAAAATGTATTAACATCAAGTGTCAGCCGCTATACGTTTTTAAAAAAATGTATTTGAACTTCAGTGAGTGAATAAAAAGTATTTTGTTGAGAATTGGACATTTAAACTAGATATATAAATAAATGTATATAGAAAGAGTGTGAACTAATATTAGGAATTGAAAAATGACGGTGATAATATTAATATTTTTATTCAATTATTATTAATTATATATGTTTTTTTGTAAAGTTTAATTTCACCTATTTCAAGTTTGCATAGATTAAATTTTATAATTAGCTTTCCATTCATGTTTTCATATATTAGAATCCAATATTTATTAGAGTTTTTTTGTTTGTTTTGCATATTTTCTAATCAGTGATTGGTCAGCTGTAATTAAATTTTGGTTCCATATCAGAGACACAACCTAGTAGTGACCTTTAAAAATTGTTATGCAACTTAATAGTATTTATAAAAATGAACTGTGAAATATATTTAGCACTATAACATAATTTTTTTAAAGTTTTTTTAATTATATTTTTGTTAAGTTTTATTTTTTTAAAGCAGTAAAACAAATAAAAAAATTTTATCAGTTTTAAAAACATATTAGTTTTTTTTTAAGTTTTTGTTCTTTATATGTTTTTATCAATACATAAAATTTAAAAAAAAGTATTCAAAAATATGAAAGTTAAAGGCAAATTATAAAAGCGTTAAACGTCAAAAATCAGACCATAAAGAAACTAAGTCATACAAAATATTATAAAAAACGTCCTAAATATTCATTTCCAACACTTCCAATAAGTATAAATGTGTTCGTGTGTATTTTGACTCTTTACAAGTTAAACCATTTGATTTAGAATCACGAAACTAGGTGCATATATCCTTTGGAAATTGGAAACATTATTATATTTAAAAATGACATTATTATTGGAAAAATTATTATCTCAGTACAATTTTTCGAAATTTTTAATTAATCAAAAATAAAACAAGGTTTTGACGTTTTCCTTGTATATCGTTTGAAAATATCAAAATACAAAAATGACATTTGCATCATCTTAAAATTTATAAAAATTATATATTATTTCAATGATTCCAACTTTTTTACCATAAATTAACATAATTATACCATTACTATTTAATAAATGTCTTATATAAATTTAGTTAATTTTGATTTATAAAAATGTATAATTATATCTTTTATACAATTGTTTTATGTAAAAAAAAATTTCAAATTTGAATGCAATTTTAGTTTTTTCTAAAAATATTTCACACACTAATATATAAAATGTTTCATATATTAATATATTAAATATTTCCTGTATTAATATATTAAAATATTAAATTTTTCACCTTTTTTCCAGATTTTTTGGGGGGAGGGGGGCGGAAGTTATGTGTAATAATCACATATATGAATTTATTTTAATCCATTTTTTTTAGCTCTAAATTTGTTTTGGTTTTCCAGTCTTTTTTTTTCGCATACAATTTTGCCATTTTCAGAAAATATTGCTTTTTTTTTGTTCCCAGTTTTTGGGAATTTTCTGTGGAAGAATCTTATATTTGATTGTTTACAATCCCAGTATTTTTTGGACCTCAAAAGCTTTATTTCATTTATGTTATTTCATGATACGGATAATTTATGGGAAAAAACATTATTATTTTAAATTATTTAACCATTTTCTTTGTCTTAGTATCGATAGCAGTACGTAATACCGTAAGTTTTCATTTTATCATATATTTGTGCATAATTTCGAAACGATTAGAAATACCACTTTTCTTGTGTATACTAGATGAGTAGTGTTCAACAGCGAATTGTAAAACCTTCAGTGTTTTTGCGCATGCGTTAGGATGGGTTTAATTCTCCAACATAAGGGTGAAAGGAAAAATGAAAGATGTTTACATTTACTAGTATCTAATAGAAGAAATCCAAGGTCAAAGGGAATACCGGAAATGCACTCATCGTAGAATCCGTTGATGATCAGTAATAATGCAAATGTTGTACGAACATAAATATGTTAAACTAATATTTAGTAAACAAAAACATCATTATCAACTGTAAGTAAATAAGTGTTTAGTTACAATTGATTGTCTATTACGTTCAGATGATTCAAACAATTCCCCAACTTTCTTATATCTTTTATAAGCAATCGAAATTCTTCATTCAAACCTGTGGAAATAAAGTCTTTGATATTCCTTTTCGATATTTCCGATTAGTCAAACAGAGCAACCATTTCATTTTGTAGTTTTCTATCGTGTTTACAAAATAAAATATGGTTTGTTGAAAAACTTAAGACTTTTGAAACATTGAACCAAAAATTAACATTTATAAAAAGATAAAACAATGAAATGAATTCGTTAAGATTTTGTGAATTGATTTCAATAATTTATAAAACTCTTCAATTCACATTTGTCAAAGTTATATTAATATTCCAAAGCGTAGGAATTCATCAAAATAAAATATTTGAACCACATTTTTTACGTGCGTTTGTTTGTGCATGGATGCAAGGAAATAAATATAACAAATCCTAAATTTGAATAACTATTAGAAACACGTGAAATATATTGGGTACCAAGTCCAAACATTTATTTTCTTTTTTGAAATGTACACCATTTTCACAAGTAACTTTCATAATTAAAAAATAAATTAAATATAATGCACTTATTATTCAAAAAGAGGAATTTTTTATTTCTAATCCGTAAATAAAATAATTTTATTTCGTATTTATTAAAACTGTAAAATATTTCCTCGAAATGCAAAAAAGAAGTAAAAATAAAATAAAATAATAACTGAAATAATTGAAAAATCAGGAAAAAAATATCGTTTGCAGTGAATAAACAAATGTAATTTTTGACTAATTGCACTTTTTTATTATTTTAATTTTATTCTTGTAAATGAAAGTGATTAAAATTTTAATTGACGGAATTCGTAAAAAAGAATTTTGATTTTGATAAATCACAATCAAAAATGAAATATATTTATCTCCAAAACATTGGATCAAAGGAATGAATTTAATTAAACAGAAAATTGCATTATATATATATATTTTTTTTTTGTTCAACTATTTTTTCTATTCCTCACTAAATTATTTTAAAATCCTTGACAAATCTACGGTACTAAAAATATCCATGCAGCAAATTGACTTTTTCTAACAGTAAAGGTGAGTTCACGCGAGGCTTATAATTGTCCGCAATCGTTGCCTCTCTGCTGTTGTCCCGGCATTGTAATCGAGTGAACCGTTGAGACACCAGGGACAACGTTTGTCCCGACGGCACAATTATTTGTCATTGTCCCGTTGTGGTCAAATGATTTTCAGGAAGTAGGCGTGATATTCTATTGTGGCCAATAATTAGCCTCGTGTGAACCCACCTTATTTTATGGTAGAAATTGATTATATCCTTACAAAAATATCTTGAAATATATAGCGATTATTTTGTATTTTTAAAGTTAATGTATCAAAAACAAATATCGTTTGGACAAATTAATGTTATCTCACAAAAGATTCATGTACCATTGCTTATCATTAAATCCGAGACTTAAAATGTCAACGTATCAATTATCACAAACTTTGTCTTCCAATTGTTCAACACATTCTTTTTTCATTTCTTATCAATTATCTTAAATAAAACCTTTTAGAAAGGAGACAATAGAAGGCGGCATTCAGTTTAAATTGCTTCTAGATTTATTTATAAAATAATACAAGATAAGAATTTTTTATACAAAATAAAAATGAAATCAGATTATTTTTATGAACCAATAAAAAAGCGTAATTTTCATGGCACTTAAGAGCTCCAAAGAGAGATAATTGAAAATATTTTGATCGGAGGCTATTTTTTTAATTTCAAGAATTGTGGATTTTCTGTTATTCTTTAAACTTGAAATTGCATATTGAACGTAGTTTGTAATTAAAGGGAATCTCTACTTTTATTAATTCTATAATTATTCTTTAAGTAATTATAATTTGTGATAAATATATTATTATTTAAAATAATTTTGGGATGAATTTTCCATTATATTTATATGAAGGATTGCTTTTTTTTTTTCGTACTTAATGCGCTACTGTACCGCTCAACCGGTTGCGATGAAACTCGGTCAACTTATGGGTTGTCCCTGCACGAAGGTTATAGGCACATTGCAGATATCAAAACTAAAATATAAAAATGAATATTTGTTTGGTCGTATCTTATGCACCGCAGTATCTTTTTTTGGTTGGAACAAAACTTAACCAACCTATTGCGTTCATTTCCTGAAGGTTATAGACATAGTACAATTATTAACATTTATTTTGAACACAATGAAATTCGCAAACAAATCGCTTTATACATTTCTACTATTCAATAATATTTTTTAATTGATAATTGACAAACAGTAAATAGCAAACGTCACATATCATTCTCAGTTAATCGCACATGTATCAAACAAAATAAAATTATTATCATCGATACCAATCAATGTGAGTGGAATGAAATCGAAAATATTTCATGCAGGCGCTGTTTATAAGTATGCGGTATTAACCTAGAAAACAGAAATTTTTCAACGGTCAGTTTTATTGGATGCTCACGAGTCGAACAGCTTAAAAATTTGTTTTTGGTGAATACTGATAAACAAAAAATATTGGCTACCCAAAAGCACTTGAATAATAATGTAAAAGAAATATAATAAATATTATTTATACTTCTCCTTTATGTATAATTCAATTTCAGTGAATGTATTCACTGTCGACAAGAAAATAAATATCATTCTTTCCATCTTTCTTAATTATACAAGATAACCTTTTCAAATTTCAAAAGATATTTCCAAAATTATTTCATCTACGGCAGCTAGTATTTAATAAATTAATTTTCACACTTTGATATTCACATAAAAATCAATTTCTTTGAGAAGTTCTGGTGATACAGTAATCGCAAATTGACTACGCCAACCAGCAGGAAGGAACACGGAAATACTTAAGTGACCGGACCGCTGTGATAACAACACTGGTGGGAACTACGATTGAGTCCTAAAGGGCCGTTTACACGGCCTATATCCCGTCTGCAGACGAGCCACGTGCCACCCTTTGACCCCTCTTGCGGTTTTCTGGTATCTTTGATGACCGTCGACTCTACCGACAATTTGTCGGTAAACTGCCCGTGCATCAAAGAGTCCAAGAAGGGTCGAAGGGGAAACGCATCCTCCTGGCTATGGGGGAGTGTGGTTCCCCAGTGGGTCGGTCTGATTTATGACCAAGTCGGTGAAACGGACGGTCGTGGGACCCCGGTTTAAGGGCCATCACAGTTCTTCCCTAAGGAAGTAGTGCCATCATGGATGAGATGAAACAGACGCCAATCTTTTCTTGTACCCACAGGAACGAGAACCAACTATCATACCGAAAGCTTCTCAATCTCAATTACGAGGTGACCCCCATCCTCCCGTCGGACCTGATGATATAGTAAAAATTACTTTAATTATGAAGTATATGGGGGATCAATCTATAAAAGTAAAATTCCTATGGATCATTCGTCCACAGTTATTTTTATTTTTCGCAAAGAATATTTTAACTTTCAATAAATCCCTTCCAAAAGACAAAATTTGAAATAAGCTGGAAAAGAAACAATGTGAATTCAACTCATTAAAATATTTTTGGTGAGTTAGAGGGTGAAGGGTGAGTTAGAGTGATGTCCTCCGTGTTAACAGTATAGTAGTCGCCACTTTATCATATTTATCTTTTTGTTTTGCAGGCGACAATCTGTCATCAACTACAGATCTTACTTCCTCAACCCCGTTTATGAAAACATCTACTCCAATGATAATCGATACATCCACTCTAACTCAATACAGGACCACAGCAACTCCATCCTCTTCAACTCTGAAATTTTTAACTACACTTTCCGAAACTGGTTCTCCGGATGTCAATACAGGATCGACGGGTACGAATACACATCACACTGGATCTCCAATAACTGAAGTTATCTCTGAAAAAACCAGCTCTGGAACCCAAACCGGATCTACTGGATCTCCAAGCACTCACACTGGATCTACTGGTTCTCCAAGCACTCACACAGAATCCACTGGATCTCCACATACCAACACT
>JAPMOQ010047097.1:544698-596535 GCA_026543055.1 Argiope trifasciata
ACTCACACTGGATCTACTGACTCTTCAAGTACTCACACTGGATCTACAGGCTCTTCAAGTACTCACACTGGATCTACTGGATCTCCAGCCACCCACACTGGTTCAACTGGATCTCCAGCCACCCACACGGGTTCAACTGGATCTCCAGCCACCCACACTGGTTCAACAGGATCTCCAGTCACTCACACCGGCTCAACCGCCACTGGACCAACTGATCCATCAACTACAGTTAAACCAACTGATAAGCCC
Organism: Argiope trifasciata; assembly: GCA_026543055.1. Lineage (NCBI taxonomy): Eukaryota > Metazoa > Arthropoda > Arachnida > Araneae > Araneidae > Argiope > Argiope trifasciata. The sequence continues at coordinate 544,948 of JAPMOQ010047097.1, forward strand.
GGTCTGACAAAGGGAGCCGTTGCTGGAATTGTCATTGGATGTCTTCTAATTGTTGCCATTGTCACAGCAGCTATTGTTTTTGTTGTTAAAAATAGAAATGCTGGACCTGAAGCTCAGAGGCTCAATGTGTAAAAAAATTTTTAAAAATTCGTCTTTTAAAAAATCTCAATCATTCCAAAATAACTAAGAGCTCTTTAAGATGCTGCGTTGTCACTATGAAGAGTTTTGTCTTTTTTTATGTGTATGTGAACATCTGTCAATACAAAGGGCCCTTGTTACTGGCAGCTAATATTATCATCATTGTTTTTATGTTACAGAAAAGTTAATGTTAGATTAAAGTTGAATTGGGAAAAAATTGTCGTATTTGTTTGCCTTGTTTTATAAAATCAAATTTGATTGTAAAAATTCAAAACTGACAAACCATTTTTTTAGATGTAAAAACATTATTTTTTACCAAGAAATTCAACCTCCATTAGGATTTCAGTTCACAATATTGAAATAAAGTTGAGTAATATGTCTGCATATTTATGGAAGTTTTTATACTTAAAAATTTGATATCGATTTATGGTTTTAATTAAAATTTTATTTTTGTGAATTATTTACTAATCTTTAGTTGATTTAAATTTATTTAATTATTATAAATGAAAACTATTTTGATAACATGTAAATACATTTTTAATTTATTACATTAATACATTATTACATAATTACATTAATACATTTTTAATCTGATGTAAAATTAGCACGTCTTCACCATGATCTAGGCATCTTTGGTTCTAGCTCCGAGCATGGTTATTCTCTACCTTTTGTTCGTCTGTGAGGTGCATGAACGACCCCCTCCCCTAAAAAAGGGAATTATGCAAGCGAGTATACGTGTGCACGTGCCATCTTCACATGAGCTAGAAGTCAGGCTTCTGCCTTCGGGTGTTCAGGGGTCTTTACACGCAGAAGTTACTGCCCAAACCCTTGACTTAAAATAGCAACACGACAACAACATCTGATATCAATTTTTCTTAAAAGATAAAAATTTATATTATTTCAAGAATTATTTTAATCCGAAAAACTTTTTATAATATAATAAGCACCCAAAACAATCCATTCAATGAAAAAAAAATAAGAATAAAATCAATCGCATAGTAGAGACTAGTTAACGTTTTTACCAAGAAGATATTAAGCATTTAAATATACTACTTAAGTCATAAGAGGGAAATCGATTTATAATAGTTATTGCATTATATATTGCATGAATTATTTAACAATATTAGCTTAATAATTTATGCAAATTATTTTAAACAATAATTTTTAAAGATGTCTTTATCACAAATTATTTAACAAAGATAATAAATCCATGTTTATAGGTAACTGAATCACAAATGTATTAATAAAAATGTAAATTACACTTAATACTTAACACTTAAATAGTAAAATGACACATACAAAAATAAATAATTTCATACGTATTAAATTCAATAATAGTCATGTTAATTTATTATCATTTCGATAGATTAATATTTCCAGTGATAAATCAGAAAAATTTACATTATTGATTTTTATTTTTAATTATTAACTTTTTTATATTAGCTTCAGATCTAAAAGGTATTCTTATTTCAAATTAAAAACGTTCAAGGTGGAAAAAAAACGGAAAGTGATTTCCTTGAAATTTTCTAGCATACTTTCTAAAAGAAGTGTTGGGCTGCGGTGACCTGGTGATAAGGTCTCGGCTTTGGAACCGGAGGATTTCAGGTTCGAGACTCGATTCCACCGAAGAGTCGTCGTGTGAGGGGTCTCTTGCACGTCTCTTGCACTCTTCGTCGTGTGAGGGGTCTCTTGTCTCAAACGTCCTCCAACTGGTGTGATGTGGAGAGGGGGGTGCCACTTCAAGTGTCCTCCTCGTCATCTGACCGTGGTTCGAAATTACGAGGTCCGTCCCAAAATAGCCCTCTTGATGCTTTAAAATGGGACGTTAATATAACTAAACTAAACTAAAAGAAGTGTTATCGCCCTCCCCACATACACACAAACAAAATTCCGAATCTTGAGCAAGGCCGTGAACGCCACGAGTGCTTTATTTTCCAAGTCCCACATATGAGCATTTTGTGCTTCGTATTAAGGTATCCGACTACGTTGGAAGGAAAATTTTTGAATAATTGGATTTTTTAAAAACTATTTATGTTTTTTAGTATTGTCAATAATAAACACTATAAATACAAAAACAACTGTTTGAAAACATAATATATTTTGAGAAATTGGAAAATTTGCAGTAAATCTAAGAAAATTTAACCCAAACGGTTAATAATTTTCAAAAAATTGTAATGCAGCAATCACATTTTTCTTTCTAAGCAAGTTATAGAATACAATGATGAATGAAATGAACCAAAATATAAGAAAAACATTGAGATGCAAAGAAGATATTGATAAAAAAAATGCGCATATATGCATTTTTACTATAAATTTACACCTTAGTTTTTCTAAAAACACCTATAAATGAAAAAGTATGTCACCAACAATAAAACTTTTGTCTCATTTCATTGCCCATATCATTTAAAACTCACGCTACAATTTTTATGTCAATACTTCTATTAGTTTTTGAGAGATCATGTTAACGGTGGAGAATTTTTATGGAAATTAAAGTTTTGAAAAAATTGAAGTGAAAGACAGGTTTTAGTTGAAAAAATATGTGACCCTGGATAATAGGTCAGACCTTCCTTTTCCTAGAAGAAATGAACTTTTTTGGAAAGAGAAGTCGGAACTACAAGAAATAATAAGAATTTTAAAAAATCACCAATGTGGTCGATAACCAGCGTTTTTAAGGTAGTCGGATACCTTAAAATAAAGAAAATATAATATTCCCTTTGGATGACATGTTTTCGGCTGATTCAAATCAGAATTTGATACGGAAATACAATTTTATAAACAAAGTCACATAATTTCAGTTATTAAATCGTTGTGCTTTTGAATTATCGAGTTTATAAACTCGACAAAGTACAGATTAATAAATGGTCAACTCTTTAACGAATTTGAAGGAAAAATTTATAAACATCTATACTAAAATTGTTCTTGCTGTTTTGAGTTGTGGTATTTACAAGCATTTACAGATCACAAGCCACTTAGGGCGATTTAATTCAAAATTTGATAAATATCTATATTATGTGTGCATGTATGTGTGCGGCGTACGTGAGAGCGTACATAATTTCGTTATATTCCTCTAACAAGGAAACCCAGGGCATCTACTTTGTAATAACTGTACATGCCAGACAGGAATATTCAGAGTTCTCCTTGGAACTCCTACAAATGAAACGCATTTTCCACGTCCAACTCTTTAATATTTATTATGGTTTCGACACCACTCAGCTGTTCCTCTACTCTTCACTTCACATCCTATTTAGGACAGATGGGACTGTTCTACGGGGGATAGAGACATGACATACTCTTATATGACATATATGACATCATACAGGGTGATCAGCAAATAAGCCCTGATTTAAAAATTAAATATCTCTACAACAAAGATCGATAGAATTATACGGTAAACTATACTTTTATTAGTAAACTGTAAAAATTCTGTACAAAAGTTTAGAAAATTTAGTTACGAAAATCGTTAACAGATAGCGCTCTAATCACAGTGCCCAGAGACGCTTTCAACTTGACGTCGAAAATGATGTTTTACCTAGTGACAGACTCAAAACAAACAGTTGCTATGTTTGTTTTACATATATTAACCACTTAAAAGTAACGTACAAAATCCAAAGTCATCAGGCCATACCCACGAAAGCCGAGCAACAAAGGATTGACTTTGCGAATCAGATTCTAACAATGATCGACAACGACGAATTTGGTGTGAGCAGCATCTGGTTCACAGATGAGGCACATTTTCATTTAAATGGAATCGTTAATGAACAAAACTGGAGATTTTGGGGTTCTGAAAATCTTTATTTGTGTGAAGAGGAAGCACTACATTCGCCGAAAGTTACTGCATGGGCTACAGTATGCGCTAGAGGTATTATCAGCCCCTTTTTCGCGCGAGAAACGATAACTACTGAACATTACGTTACAATTTTGGGACAATTTGTCTGCACTCAACTAGCGTTGGAGGATCGACCAGGTATCGACTGATTCATGCAAGATGGAGCCCGACCACATCGAACAGATAAAGTTTTTCGCTTTCTTCATGAATATTTTGGGAATAGAGTAATTGAGTTAGATTATCCTCAATTTACTGACACAGGAATAGCTTGGCCTCCATATTCTCCCGATCTCACTCCTTGTGACTTCTTTCTGTGGGAAACATTGAAAGACACTGTCTATAGAAACAATCCCACCACTCTTGATGAGCTTGAATCATTGATTGGTGTTGCATTTTATTCCATTTCCGTTGAGACATTGCAAGACGTCATGTGAAATGTCATTGTTCGATTACGCCACCTCATTGTTTCGAACAGTGAGCATTTTGAAAAAATTGTATTTTGATTGCAAAGAACGCATCACTTTATTGTTTTTTTAAGACTCCTTTCAGTTTTCAGCGCAGAGCGTCTTCTGTTAACGATTTTTGTAAATAATTTTTTTAACTTCTGTACACTATTTTTACAGTTTTGCTAATAAACGTACAGTTTATCGCATAATTCTATTCATCTTTTATGTAGAGATATTTCATTTTTAAATCAGGGCTTATTTGCTGATCACCCTGTATATACATGTACGACATATATACTCTTAGATGACACACTCAATGTGCATAAGTATTGAACCTCATTTGTAAGATATTCTTCCGCACTCTAAATGCTATTTAATAAATATATCGTTACAAAGTATCTCGTTTTAATGGAATGGTCACTCTTCGTTACACCATTAGATGGGCAAGAATCACTCTCAAATGGGTTATCCAAAAAAGATCCCTATTTTGTTTGAATGACACAATAATATACCATGCTCACGGCCCAGAATCATATAACATGGTAACAGTAAGCGCTTAACTATAAACATAAATGTATGAGGCAAATATTCTCATTCATACTGAGATATATATCTTTGAAGTCTTGTTTATCTCAGATATGCGTCTTCTGAAATATCATGGCATACTTTGGTTATACTCTTATAGCTGCAACAGTGATTGTGCCTTGATTCACACATATTTACAATATGAAAGACAATGTTTTCCGGCATTCTTTGGCATTTAGAGCACTGGACAGAAATCGCAATGCATCGGCATTGGTCATCACAATGCATAGTTTTATTTAGGTTGTTAAATTCCCTTGCTTCATGCCGATTTTAGGTCAACTGTTAGTTGTTTGCTAGAAACGAAGGTCTTCCACATAGCTCAGTCCTGAATAAACTGGATTAAATTGCTCTGAGAAATCTCATCCAATCCAAATGCAGTGCAATGCCCGTTTCATAACTCATGGGCCAATTGATTAGAAGCCATTCTCTATCCAGAAATTACGATGATGATGATGTTATGTATGTAGAAATTGGATGGGACAAAATGCCCATTCAACCACATTTAGATCAGTGTCTAGGGTCTCTGATTAAAGAGAAGCTTTTAAATGAAAACAGTAAATTTATTTACAGCAAAGAATAAAGAAAAGACATTAGGAATTATGGCAGGACAGGATATTTACAATAGAGAAAAAAGTATCACCTTTAGATGCCACCAAGGATGAAGCCTAATCAAGTGTTTCATGGCGAAACTACGATGCGTACTAAAGATTCATATTCGGAGCAAAATGACCCTCTCTATCTCCGTCTGACGAGTGAATGCGTAGTTCGCTTTTTCTCAAACTTGACGTTAGGTGTCTTAGACTTTGGATCAGCATTATTTAAATGTATCCATGATGCATCTATTACAACAAAATGAAACTAATTATGGAATAGTAATGACCGCTAATTAAAAGGGAAAACAATTATTCAATAAATGATTTAAATGTTTCAAACGATTATAGAAACCTTGGCTTTGCATTCATTTTTTAGAAACTATCACATTTTATAATGGAAAAAAATTATTGAATTAATGATACAGATATTGAAAGCGATTATAGAAATATGTCATTAAGTCGGGATTTCAATGCATATCCTGTCTAAATTCAATCAGGTTTACCGTAAATAATGAAGATTTGTTGAATTAATGATTTAGATATTGCAAGCGATTATAGAAACGTTTGCCTTGCATTTATTTTTTTAGAAAGTATCACAATTTATATTTATTTTATTTTATCCAGTCACGTGCTAAAAGTTGCACTTCTTTAGATTTATTTGCGATGGGCTAGTTTTTTTTTATTTGAACTTCCGGTATTGTTTTCTTTTATTTTATCCAGTCACATGATAAAAAAACACGGTTAAAATATTTCTTTAAAAATTCGTTAAAAATAGTAGCTTAAGTTATACATTAAAACACTGATACCATTAGAAAGCTAATTTTTTAATCTTTAAATTGATGTGAAAATCTTGTTTGTGCAATAATATTTTCGGAAGTTATAGCGGAAAAACGTCGAAATTTCGCTTAAATTTTAATTAATTCAAATTCTAATTAAAAATTCGAAAAAAGGGGCTCCGAGGTGCACATTCCCAACCTCCAAGGTATACATGTACCAAATTTGGTAGCTGTAGGTCCAACGGTCTGGCCTGTAGAGCGCCAACACACACACACTCTCCCTCTCTCTCTCTCTCTCACACACACACACACATTGAGCTTTATTATAAGTATAGATATATATATCACAGATAGGACACACAACCCTAGTAACAAGCAAAAATTGTACGTTGATCAATATTCTCAATATTGTTTAGTATCATATAATATCACACAATATAATGCAACAGACTGTTCTACCTTTGAAGAACAACCATGCTTGAACCCGGGAAGTCCAGATCACGGGAAAGACACGCTACCCCTATGTCAGGACGCCGGATCTGTATGGGATAGTTATTATGATTACATAAGATCGAGTATTTTCTGGAAGAAAATTGCAGATGCGATGAAAAAGTAGACAATAGCAATTACTTGTCTCAGTAGGACAAATATTTTCTATTCTAAAGTTTATGCATCTTATTGTATTGACTGCAGTCTGAATAAAAATTCTACGGATAAAATTTACATTTTCTTTTCAAAAAGATGCGGCTCTAATTGATTATATGTTGATATATGAATGTATATTGATATTGAATATATGAATATATATTGATGCGATTACAGCCCAGTCCGAAAATCACACACTCTTTTTTGGTTTTGTATAGGTCTATAAAAGGACACCGGATACCCCATAACCCGTTCATATAAATAATTGCATGTTTGTTCAACATGTATTTTAATCTCATTGAATGAGATTTCTGGTCATCAATATAACTGTATGAATTGTTGTTTTACACACAAATTACGTGAAATAGAACTGAAAGGTTGTACCTGAGAAATTTCACTACGTGATACTCCGCTGCCATATATGTAATGATATGATGATACCATATACATGATGCTATTTGGCAATAGTTATTATCGAACTCGGGACCTTACAGATGGTAGCCTGATGACATGACCACAAGACTAAAAGTGATCACTCAATCTTGAGGATGTTATCTGGCTTATAAGGCTCCCACTACTATACTTCCACTCCAGTGATAGGGGAGACGATTGATATTTTTGTTGCTGTTTAGTGGGGATCTTACTGGCTGTTGAATCTTTTAATTCGTCTTACCCATTTTTGGCTGTTTATTTATCAGCTTTATTTTATTTCTTATTTATTGGCTGATTATTTATCAGTCTTTTTTTATTTGCTGATTATCTATCAGCTTGATTTATTTTTATTTGGCTGATAATTTATCGCCATAATATTTTAATTCGTTTCGGGTAGAGAGCGCCACAACAACTGAACGAAGATTGTTTGTTTGTTTTCATCGTCCTAGATCACCAATGTTGCTTTTTGGCGTCAGCTAAGATCGAATCTGTGACCTTGTGTTTCGTAGCCAGGTAGCATGACCACAAGATCACTCAGTCTTGAGGATGTTATCTGGCTTAGAAAGCTTCCATTTCATACATAATGTAATATGATGATGATGGTACCATATATGTTATATGTAATGATATGATGATGATGGTACCATATATGTAATAATACCATATGTGGGAAATGTGTGTGTACTATATGAGAATCTGCTCCCATATGGAGGAGAATATAGTTCATCGTATTCAGTTAAACATACATTTGTGATAAGCAACATAAAGAGTAATACAGATTACTTTTTCAAAGGATTGATGCTGCTGTTTCAAGAGTTGCCCAGATAAATGTGTTTTTCTACTTTCTCTCATCTCTTTCTAATATAAAACTTTTAAAAAACCTTCTGTTAGGAGAGGAAGTTATTAGTATTGTTATTGGAGAACTGTTAACCCAAAAAAGTATAAAGTTAAAAGTAATTCATATCAAATTCTCAAAAATTTATGAAAATGCTAAAATGGATATTAATGGCAAATAGTTTCAATAGACAGTTGAATGACCTATTGAAAAATTATACTGTCTAGTTAAATTGTTACACTGTTATCTACAGTGGGTAAAAAAAGTTTCCGTACGGTCACTAAATTTAAAAATAAATGGGCATAATTTATAAAGTATTGCATTTTTTCTTTAAATACTGTCTATATGTGTTTAGTATAAGTCTATAGAAAGAGATTTTTGTAAATTTTCATTTTTAAAAAACGAGAAAAGCATATTATTTGCAATATTTAAGGTAAATTGAAAATTGCAGTGCAAAAAAAGTTTCCGTACGCTTTATGCAAATTCTTTCTGAAGTGTTTAAAACAGGCGCGAAGTAAATCTTTGACGTCAGAAAGTTAATCACTGATAAGAAAACAACATTCAAGTAGAAAACAACATTTTGACAGTTGTTGAGTTTAAATTTTTCTTGGTCATCTCAAAAGGGAAGTTCCCAGAGCTATTCGGGAATTAGTGATTAAATTGCGAAATGATGGATTATCCATGAAAAGGATTAGTGAAAAGATTAAAAAATTGAAGTCAACTGTGCAATATATCATTGAAAGATATCGTAAACTTCATTCACTTGAGGATAGAGATCGATCCGGGAGGCCGTCAAAATTAAATCGCGTGCATAAAAGAAACATCTTACGCCAAGTTCTAGAAAATCCACGAATTAGTGCACCGAAGTTGGCAGCTGATTTAATGGTTGGTTACAGCATTAAAGTCTCAACTCAAACCGTGAGAAATGTCATTAAAAAAAGTGGTTATCATGGACGTGCGGCCCGGAAGAAACCCTATATAAGTTTGTACAACAGGAAAAAGCGCCTCGAGTTTGCAAAGAAGCATGTAAGCAAGCCATTATCTTTTTGGGAATCCATTCTTTTTTGCGATGAATCAAAATTTAACATTCATGGGTCAGATGGCCGAGTTATGGTGTGGAGAAAACCAAACGAACAAATGCTAACTAAGAATTTATGCGGAACTGTGAAGCACGGTGGTGGCGGTGTTATGGTATGGGGGGTGTATGAGTGCTTCTGGAGTAAGAAATTTGCAGTTCATCGAGGGAAATATGGATCGATATGGATATCTGGATATTCTTAAACAAAATGTGTTATCCAGTGCAGAGAAACTATCTCTTGGAACTGGATTTACTTTTCAGCAGGACAATGATCCTAAACACACCTCTAAGATTTGCCAAGAGTGGTGCCTTTACCATGTTAAACAACAACTTCATAGCCCTCCTCAGTCACCCGATTTAAACCCCATTGAACATTTGTGGGAAGAAATTGGCCGACAACTTAAAAAATATGACATAAAAGACAAAGTTGAGCTTAAAAGTGCCATTAGTAGTATTTGGTGTAATATTTCTCCAGAAACAACAAAAAAACTTGTAGGGGTAATGCCTCAACGTCTAAAAGAGGTGATAAAGGCCAAAGGAGGGCCCACTGATGATTAAATGTATATTTGTTAAATATATTTTGCATTTTTGTAAACTTTTTTCGTGTGCTAGGGCACCGTACGGAGACTTTTTTGTTCCATGTTTACGGCATTTTTTGAGTTTTTAAGATTTATTATTTAATTTTGCCAGTATTATCATCCTTTTAATGTGAATAAATATTAAATAATATTAGTTTTAACTCCTTTTTAAGTTTTCATTTTTATCATTATGAATTTTGTGTGACAAATTAAGCTTTGATTGGCATTCGTATCTGCGTACGGAGACTTTTTTTACCCACTGTATACTTATAATAAAGCTCAATGTGTGTGTGTGTGTGTTGGCGCTCTACAGGCCAGACCGTTGGACCTACAGCTACAAAATTTGGTACATGTATACCTTGGAGGTCGGGAATGTGCACGTCGGAGCCCTTTTTTCGAATTTTTAATTAGAATTTGAATTAATTAAAATTTAAGCGAAATTTCGTCGTTTTTCCGCTATAACTTCCGAAAATATTATCGGACAAACATGATTTTAACATCAATTTAAAGATAAAAAAATTAGCTTTCTAATAGTATCGGTATTTTAACATTTAGCTTAAGCTTCTATTTGTAATGAATTTTTAAAGAAGCATTTCAACTATATTTTTCGACAATATATTTCGGACAAAACAATAAAATTTAATCTGCAGGAGCACGTTACGAGTGGAAGGGGAAAAATTATCTTTTATCAATAGGTTGCCATCAGATAGATAAAAACTCAAATTAAAAAAATAAATAATTATTGCAAATTAAAAATTTTAAAATGCAATTTTCAGCACGTGTCTGCATGAAATGAAATAAATATGAAATATGTTTTTTTTTTTTTTTTTTTTTTAAAGAAAATGCAAAGAATTTTTTGTGACTTTTACAATATTATTAATTAAATAAATCAGCTTTGTTTAATAATAGAAATACATCTATAAAAAAAGTCTAAATGAAGTAAATAGCTGCATAGTATGTAGCACGAGTCTATAAATGCTTTAAAAAATGAAGAATATTTAGCTTTTAATTAAAAAGAGATGAACTTGTGATAACAGTGTTTTAATGTATAACTCAAGCTTCTATTTTTAACGAATTTTTAAAGAAATATTTTAACCATGTTTTTTGAGCACGTGACTGGATAAAATAAAATAAAACAATGCCGGAAGTTCAAATAAAAAAAAAACTATCATCGCAAATCAAATCTAAAGAAATACAACTGACTGGATAAAATAATATAAATATAAAATGAGATATCTTCTAAAAAAATAACTGCAACGCAATGGATTCTATGATCGTTTGCAATAGATATATAATTAATTCCATAAATTATCTTTATTTACAGTAAACCTGGTTGAATTTAGACAGGATATCCATTGAAATCCCGACAATGGCATATTTCTATCATCGTTTGTAATATCTGTATCATTAATTCAATAATTTTTCCCCTTTTTCGCTTTCTTTAAAAAACATATTTAACATTTTGGCAACATCACCAAAAAAAACATTTTTAATATTTTGGAAGCATAATCGATAAATTGTTAGAGCATTAAACTCAAAAAGTTTTTTCGAATAAAGTTACCGACTCTTTAACTACTAATAACTGAATCTTTTAACTTTAACTATTTCTTAAATTTTGGCTAATGAATATGTGATTTAATTGAAAATTTTAGAACGCATTACTCATGGCGAACCAGCTGGTCGCCAAAGGCGGCTAGTAATTCCTAAAATGCAATTGCTTAATGTTAAATTAAAAATTACGCTTTTCTAGGCAAAATGAGCTTGTATGAATTTGCGTTATCTCAGTTTCTGAAACAATATAGTGTTCAAAGAAACCTTCCCAAATATTCCTGAATCTATGTTACTGTTTCTTGTCCATAATAACTGTTATTGCAAACTCTAATTAAAGCAATGGGAAAAATTCGTTTTGAAAAAATTTATCGCATAAAAATTTACAAAATGCGTATCAATATATTGAATCTTCAGTCTCGTAACATTCTTGCTGTTTATAACGTTATAAAAACCAGAGGAGTTTTTAGGGATATGTTATTGTAAATGAAGTAACTTGAATATCTGCATTTCTACAGATAGAAACTCAATTTTATATCGGTGGAAGTACCAAATATATTTACATAGAACACAGAAAATCCATATTTGTTTCAAGAACTTTATGATCTTCAGCAATTTGTACCTAGAATGTTTTATGTCATCCTGGACGATAACGAGAACATATTTTATGATGATAGTGAGTAGGAATATGAATATAAGCGTATTTCAGCAATTTATTGTGTAACAATGAATATAAAGATTATTTTATTTCAATGGGATGCAACTACTTGTCTTACAAATTAGATTTATCAGACATTATTTTACATAACGTTCAAAGTACTTGTTAAAGAAAAAATTTACATTCTAACAACTAATCCACAACAACATATTCTAGTATGTAGTAGATTTAATCTTCAAAAGTTGCTATTTCTAACAAGTACGCGCATAGTCTGAGCCTCCGAATTGATTTCAATTTGTTATGTGTGAACTTTGTTTGCAAAATCCTCATTTGTATTCCATTTATGATTAATTATTATAATTGTGACAAAAACATTGCCGAAATAAAGTTAGCATATCACAGAAAAGATTTTATTATTTAAAAATACATTACTGCTACTTAAATATGAATATTATTATAAAGATTGCTTCAAATATCGGAAAATAATTTGTGCATAGATTCAAAGTATAAGGCTAGATTTTTAAAATATGGTTTTTAAAAATTTGTAGTTTTTGCTACTCAAAACTCTTTATATTTAAAATATATGCATTTAAATTAATTTAGAATTTTTAAAAATAGAATTATCTGAGTACAAATGCTATTTAATTCATATGCATTAGAAATTTGTCAAGGAAAATGTTGATATCAATCGTCTATTATCGATTGCTACAAAATGCTCCGAACAGGCTCGAAACGAAGCGGACAAATTTTCCAAATTTTAGAGCGAATTTCATAGAAATCTATAATTTTGGTTTAAAGAAAAATGTCCCATTTTATTCTAAACCTATAATCTTGGTTTAAAGACCAAATGCCAAATTTTGTTCATCTAATTTTTTTATGTTTCTGAAGTATGGCATTTGAGGGTTCCAATTTAAATTTAGTACAAATTTGTCAGCACATAAAAATGTCTAAACAATCAAATAAAAAGCAATACAACCTAATTTTTTTTTTTCATTTTTATATAATTATTGGTTTTTTTCTACAAATATTGAAAAAAAAAGTTTTTTTTTCTTTCTTGCCAAATAAAAAAGCTCTTATATTCGACCCAAAATATAACATAAACATTGACAAAATGGCTTCATTGTATAATCTCATGCGCAGCATGTACAGTATATTGTGCTAATAGGGCGATTTATAATGCCAAATTAAAAGGTATTTCCAATCCAGTTGACTTTAAAACTTATGATTATTTTTTTTAAAGTGAGATTTAAGCGTTTCAACGAACTTTCGTTGGCCAATCGCATAACATTAAACATTTACGAATTGATTGCACAAAGTTAAAAAAGCAAATAAAAAGAAACAAGGTATTTATTAGAAAGAAAAATAATTAAAAAGCATAATTAAAACAGATAAACAACGATAAAACAGTAAACAGTTGAAGTAACACAATATCAGCCTATTTTTTGAGAGTATTAATAAAATTACATTTGAATATATTGCGACATAACTTCATTTAAAGGTAATTCAAGATAGTTTAATAATTATAAATATTGTTTGTAAATTGTTATTAATTCTAATTAGAAACAATGATATGTTGTTGAATTTTGAGTTTGTTTTTTCAAAACATACTACCGTTTGAATAAAAATGAGCTGATGTTAATTTGGTAATATTATTTATAGTGTACTAAGATTTCATTTAATACTAAGTTTGTCTGCATTCAATTTTTTAATTTATTTCTTTTTTTATTAAAATTATTCTACGTTAGATTAACAAATCTGTGAAAGAAATTTCTGGGAATATAAATTATTATCTGCTGGCAAAAATTCAAAAAAATATATTCAATTTCTTCTGACTTATTGAATTGTTGTGATATAAAAATAATAAAAAATAACATTTGATTATTTCCTTTCTACATTTTCATGATTGGATTAATTCCATTAAGGGTCCTTAGACAAATCTCAGTCTTTTCTCTTTCTGATCAATTTCCAAAATTAAATATTTTATAATTTATTATGATTTTAATTTAAAAATAAATAATTTTAAGAATCAAAATATGGCGAAAAGAAATAATAAAATATTAATTTATATCACTTTTTGTTCAACCGGTTTTAGTATTTTGCTAATAAACTAATTTAAATTCATTTTTTAACAAATATTGAAAGAAAACTTTTTGAATATAATTTAAATGTTACTTAATTATAGTATTGAAAATTTTGAAATTACACATTTCTTGAGAATTAAAAAACAATCTAAAATGAAACTTGCAAAAAGCAATAAATTAAGAATTTCATGAGAACAAGAATATGTTCGAATACACATCGTATGCACATCTAATGAAAACACAAAAATAAATTACCAGAGAAAAATTATTATTAAAAAGGAATTTTGAAATCTTGGGATCCCCAAGAGTTGTGGAACTCTTAAATAATTGTTTACTTTCGCAATTTATAAATCTAGTTTAGCTAATTTTTATCGCATATTTTAGTTGTACTTACTGCCGGCTTCCTGGCATAGGGATGGCGTGTCTTCCACGTGATGTGGGCTGGGTGTCCCGGTTCCAGTACTGGTTCGGGAATTCTTGTTCTGTGTTCTATTTGTGAGATGTATGAATGTGACCCCCTGTAAAAAGGGGTTGCGCAAGGGAATGTGTGTGTCACCTTCGTTTGAGATAGAAGTAAAACTTCTGACCTGTGCGTGCTCAGGGATCTTTACCCTCAGAAGCTACTGCACCCCTTTTCCTTTGAAACACGGACACGTCATCACTTGTAAGTACTACTCTTAAACCTTTTTTTTTATCATTAACTTCTATGCTTCTTTGGCTTAATTGCTTTACTCAATATTTATTACTTGAATGCTTGAGGTAGAAGATTGAAATTTCCTTTTTCATAAAAAAATTTCCAGTATAAATTATTTCAGATACTTTTTCATTATAACTTGTTTTGAAAAAATAAGAAACATTCAAGAAATAAGCGAATGTTCTAGTTCAAGGCCTCTAGCCTCGTATTAATTTTTTTTTTCATCTGAGTTCGTCAATATAATGCATTAACATTTTGGCAACAGTGCATCAAATCTTTTCGTGGATGGAGGAATAACCAGTATCTAAATTTGTGTGTTTGTAGGGTCTGTAAATTTTAAATCATGAAAGTAAGTAAAAGTTTTATATTTTCTGGTAAATATTCATTTATTTCAGTTTATTATTGTATCAGTTATGATTTTTTTAAATTTAATTTTTTAAACTTTATATCAGTAGTTAGATTGATTACGATAATATTAAGAACCCTAACGTGTGATTCATTCGGCATGTTTGATAGATATTGTTTTTCCGTTATTTTATTTAATAAAGGTATAATTACTTGATAGCAGATGTTTTATAATTGATAATAAATGTTAAGTATTCTCAAAATGGGAGAAATAAAATATGATTAAACTATTTGTAAAAAATTGGTACCTATATTATTTATATATGCATGTTAACTATGCTTTTATAAATTCCAGTTTCATTTAATTTTTGATCTCTAATGCATGAATGAATATCTGTAATATGTTTTAAAACTTTTG
Organism: Argiope trifasciata; assembly: GCA_026543055.1. Lineage (NCBI taxonomy): Eukaryota > Metazoa > Arthropoda > Arachnida > Araneae > Araneidae > Argiope > Argiope trifasciata. The sequence goes on from JAPMOQ010047097.1 coordinate 560,624, forward strand.
TAGCTCAACATTTCTTATCCCGCTACTGGTTGCCAGAAGCTTATTGAAATAGACGATGAAAAAAAGCTTCGTATGTTTTATGAAAAACGTATGGGACATGAAGTTGAAGCTGATGGATTGGGAGATGAATGGAAAGTAAGTTTCTTTTGTTTATGTATTTTATCTTGCATTCTGATGTATTTATTAGTTTTTCATGCTTTCTGTTCAAATATAATTCTTGTTCAACTTGATGAAAACAGTTTATATGTGTGTTGGTTTATATTTAGAACATATCAAACATTCAAACCAAAATCACAGGTGCATTTTTCAAACATTTCTATTGTATTATAACTTATATGTAACAAATAGCTACAGTATAAATTAAGGTTTGAACTTTTTAATGTAAATAGAAGCAATTATTTACAAATGAAATAAATCATGATGTGCTACTATTTTCTTTAATACACAGCAGTGTCCTAAAATTACATGCTTGTTGATAAGTAATAAAAACGCATATTATGCATATAAAACATACATTATAATTTTGCATGTAAATGTGGTTCTTATTAGAATAAGGTTTAAGAAACCGCTAATCTGATTATGTACACGTCCTTTTAGTTATATGCACCCCTGTTATTTAACATTTCACACATGTGAGGTCATTTTGACCCGGATTTGTCCTTATTGTTTGTTTTCTTGTATAAGAAATATGTAAATAGATATTTAAGAATATTTTTATTCTGTCAGTGTACTCCGTTTAAGACACAAATGATTTATCTGTAAAATGAAATTTGAATTGCTTTTTTTTCTGAACTTCTTTCTGTATTTCATTTTTTTCTCCATTCTCTCCATATGAAACAATATTTTTAAACTTTGCATAACCTGTATTAAAATATTAAACAACTTAAGAAAATTTGTTTTACACTTTTAAAAACTTTTTTTTTAGAAAAGTTGAAATAATTTTTTAAAAAAACTGAAATATCAAGATCAGTAAATTTATATAACATATTTTTAATTTTTTCCTTTTTTACATTAGTGACAAAAGGTTTGATCAGATTTCTAAAAACTATTCAGAGTCTGCATTTTGCTCTGAATCTGTATCATGATCACGTTCGTAATTTTAATATTTGCCAAATCTGAAATGCATTTTCACTCTCAGTGAAAACATTTGTGAGAAGTTCTCTGTTTTTACTGCTTATGTTTGCACATTTCATAGTTATAGTTTAAAATGAGTCTGAAATATAGCAAATACAATTATCATCTTGACACAGAATTTCTGAACAACAATAAAAAGATAGAATTGGATTATTCTGCTTTGCAGTGCTTACCTTTATTGCAATTAGCGATCTTTGATAAACAGCTGATTTACTAAGATGATGGTCACAAATTTATTTACATATTTGTACATTTTGGATCATTAGCTTCAACAAATGTAACTTTTTAAAAAAATTATGCAATACTAATTTTTTTATTGTGTATTATTTATTTTCTATCAGTTTATTAATAATTCCTAAAATGTTTTATACATTCATAGTTAATTGCACATCATTGCAAATTTTAGACTTTAATTACAAGACTTTATGAACGTGATCAAATTGAGTAGTAGAACTGATTGATATATTTTTAATTAATTGCTGGCAAGTTATTAGTATATCAGTACTAGAATGAGATACTTCTGTAAATGGGAAATTCAAGTATTTTGTACACTAATTGATTTGTGTAAAGCTGTCGGATTTGTTTTTCACATTGCATTTTTGGAAACCTTTCGTCATTAAATAATTATAATCTAATTAACTAAAAGACTAATTATGACTTCAGATCTGATTCTTCTAATATTAGTTTAAATGTGTAATATTTTAAGAATTTTGCATGTAAAAGTTAAAATTCAAGATTTCTTAAGGCCAGTTCAAGTAAATTTAAATTGCTAGACAATTTATAAATGGCTTCACCTTGTTTTAGAATGTTTGTAATATAAAGAATTCCAATTGTAAGTTTGGATATATATTTGATTTTGATTGTTAAGGAGTTGAAAGTAACTATGCCTATTAATACAAAATTATTCCTATTGACCTGTATTGGACAATCATTGATAGTCTTTTCATCACAATTTTGAGTGTTATTAAATTATGTGGAATGCATGATTGAAATTTTCTTGCAAGTCACTTGTGATTTGAAAATGGCTAGAAAACTTACAAGCATTATATTTCAATTTCATTTTTAGGGATATGTTGTCCGTATTAGTGGAGGTAATGACAAACAAGGATTTCCCATGAAACAAGGTGTGCTTACATCTGGTCGTGTACGACTTTTATTGTCAAAAGGACACTCTTGTTATAGACCAAGAAGAACTGGTGAAAGAAAACGCAAATCTGTTAGGGGCTGCATCGTTGATAGCAATTTAAGTGTATTGTGCTTGGTGGTTGTAAAGAAAGGCAAGTTATATTATGATAAAACAATGTTAATACTTTTATTTTTGTAATATCTTACATTAGATTTTGCTTAGTCTTAAGTACTTTTCTTTATAGTTTATAGTTCTGACCATCAATTTACTTAGATTTTAAAGTTATGGAATCTTACATTTTTTTTAATGTTCTCTGCTGGTGCCTAATCTTTTCACTTTTAAAAAAGACAAGCATATCATGTTAATAAATTCTTTTGTGCCAAGAACTTATTTTCTTGTGGAAAAACTAGCATATACAATAAAATGTTTTGCTTTATAAAAGAGGATTATTCTTTATCTTAAGCAGATTTCTTAAAACCTAGTGAATGAGCATAAGTTGCAATATCTCAGCTAAACTAAAATTATTAATTCTCAGTATAGCTATATATTTTATATTGATATTGCATAATGATTATACATGCTAAAGATGGGTTTGGAAAGTTAACTTTTAACAAAGAGCGATGAAATTTCGGTGCTTTTTACTTGTCATTTAATGAACTTTGTAGGATTAAAGGACTTTTTAAGTTTTATTACATATTTAAAGTCTTCAAAATTGAAATGTTAGGAATGTGAAAGTTGCCATATGTATTTAAAGCATTACTTAAATGTATTCATTATAAATTTATATTTTAAAATGAAATTGAAACATGTTAAATATATGGTGTGTGGAAGGTTCTAAACAGTCAACATGAGCTGTTGTTTTGTATAATCTAAGAAATTAAATTTATAAAAACTTGAATAAAGAAATGAAATTTTAATATTGTTATCAGAATAAAAGGATTTCAGGAAGTTATAATTAACTATATTGAAATTAAAAACATTTTGACTGAATTGTATGTAAAGTTTATTTAATGAAAAATTATATTTTTTCATTCTGTGCTTAAATTTATTATTTAAAAAATGTAACCAAGTCTGTAATTAAAAATATAAATTTTTTTCTACTCTTTAATATTTAACAAAACTTCCTTTTTTTACTGTAGGTGAACAGGAAATTCCAGGCCTTACAGATACTACTATTCCTCGTCGTCTGGGACCCAAGAGAGCTAGTAAAATTAGGAAACTTTTCAATTTATCTAAAGAAGATGATGTACGTCAATTTGTTGTAAAGAGGCCATTGCCTCAGAAGGAAGGTGAGCATATATTTTATGTTTAAAATGCTTTATAATCTTTTTGCCAAAGCCAAAGCTATTCTTTTATTTTCAATTATAACTGTTTCATAAACAATTTCTTGGTTATCCAACTTTTGGATAAAGTGTTAGTATATACATTTCTATAATTGGAGCATGCAAAAAAAAAAAAAAAAAAATGAAAATATTTAATGTTTGGCATAATATTTTTTAAAACTAGGGTTTGAGGTTTGTATTCTTTCATATTTTTCTTTTAGTGCTTTGATTATTTGTGCCAGAATTGTTTAAAACCTTTTCTTGATTTCATATTTTGCTTAAAATAAACTTTAAAAAAATTGGTTTTAATAACTTTGTAAAGTTGATTTATAAAGAATGTTTTAAATAATAATTTATTTTTAATGACGTTTATTTATTATGTAAATGTGTAAGATAGACGAATATCATTTTGCTCAATATGGATTCTTATGGTTTTTAATTGCTTCGTTTACTTTGATGTGTAACTGGTATTATAATTATCTAGTCTTGATTCTCAGTATTAAAAATTACATTTTTATGTGAATGGGCTATCTTTGCCTGAAATATGAGTTTTTTGCTTGAAAGAATTAGTAAATGCTTCAAAATTTAAGATTTCTGTTCTATGGATAATCTTATTTTTATAATTTATATTTCTGAATATCTGAATGTTCTTTGCATTGCTTTTTGAGACACACTATTTGTCTTTCTTCAGGTAAAAGACCACAGACCAAAGCTCCCAAGATCCAACGTCTTGTGACTCCTGTCATGCTGCAGCGAAAGCGTCATCGTATTGCTCTGAAGCGCAAGAGGGCACAGAAGCGAAAGGATGAAGCTGCAGATTATGCTAGACTTTTAGCTCAAAGAGCTAAGGAGGCCAAGGAAAAGAGAGCAGAGGAGGTTCGAAGGAGGCGTTCTGCTTCTCAAAGAGAATCACAATCATCTGCTGGTGGAAAGATGAGCATCAGTAAATGAATGTAAATTAAATGAAAAAAAAAATAAAGGGCTTGTTCCGGAATATTGGTTATGCTTTTGTTTCAATAAAGTTATTCATTTACTATGTTTTAAATCATTGAATGATTTTTAGGATTTATAAAAGCTATACAGCATTCATCATGTGTTTTTCTATTTATATTAAATAATTTTAAGTAATTGCAACATTTTGATTTTTTTTGATATCTTGTCATGCAGAATTCATGTTCTTGGGGCATAAAGCTTGTAATTATGAAATTAAAATTAAGCACTCTAGAAATGAGTCAAAAAGTATTTTTGAATGGTGATATATACTAGGTTATTTCATTGAAGGATTATTTCTTGCTTTTTTTTTTGTTATAGAAGCATGTTTTATAATTTTCGAAAACTTATTAAATTTATTTGGAGTTGGGAGAGAGAAAAGTTACTGCATTTTCTTACTTCTAGAAGTGGGGAAGAGGCTGCTTCAATTCAAACTTGTAGAGAGCCATAAAATGTTTGGTAATTATAAATCTTAAGATTTTCCTTTTGATCAACCTTTTTAAATATTATGACAGTATATTCCCTTAAAAATATTTTCCAGATTACATGAGACATGTTGGAACTACCACGTTCTTGCAACCAAATAGCCTACCTCTATGAAAAATATTCCACAATAAAAATGTTATTTACCATAATATTTTATTTAAACTAATAAAATTCAAACCCAACTTTACTTTAAAAAACATTTTTTTTAAATCCCTTCTGTTATGTTGAGCTTATCTGGTATGTCATCTGCTTGAAATCCATCCTAGAACCATATTTTGTGGGCCATATTTGCAATCTAGCTCCATTATAACTTTATTTTGCATTATATTATATCTAAGTGGAAGAATCTGCAGACAATAATAGCAGTAGCTCATGGAGCTACCTCTGTATTGCAGTACACAATGGCATTTAAATTGCAATTAATAAAAGTTGTAATCGTAAAGTAGTACAAGTAATTCCAAATTCTCCTGGGATGCAGCTTTTTTAGCAGCAAACACTTTAATTACGGTACTGAAAAAGGATTGTTAAAAGATGAATATGATACACTAGGTATTTAAATATTTTAACATTAGAAAATTGTATGATCATGTATTTTCTAAAATTTATATAGTAGGAACAAAGAATTTTGTCCTGGTAGGTATGATTGTTAAAATTTATATCCCTTTGAGGTTAAATCTGATATTGATTTTCATTATAATTATTGATATTTTGGAGGTCTTAAGAAATTTTGTTGCTAACGGAATTTTCTAAGCAGGTATTAGAGGTATATTTTTATCATTATAGAAAAGTGATAGCATTATAATAGTTGATTGGAACTGGATCTGAACAGTAACAAACCAAGTGCCTTTTAATATGTTATGATCTATTTATGAAATATGTATTGGAAAGCTTCCATCTAATTAAAGGATTGCGCTTAAATTATTCCCAATGGAAGTTGCAAGAAATTCAGTCTTATAGGATTTCAAATTGGTTGATTAATAAAGTTTGGCGATATTTCATCTTTTGTTTTTTTTTTAAAAATTAAGTAATACTTATATATGGTATAATTTTTAATACTATTAGAAAAATATTTTATTTAATGAGCTTCCATTTATTTAAAAATATTTTGAATCCATACACAGTTTTCTACAAGAAAAATAGACTATCATTCTATTTAATTTTGCAATACAAATGCTAAAATAAAATAGTTTTTCATCAATTAAAGAGAACCAATACATGTAAAGAAAAATTTATATGCAACATTTATCTTTTATAAAATACAAATATAACATCCAACAGCCTAATTTTAAAGGCTTCTGCCACATTCATATATTCATTTACTTAACTTTATTTAGGGAGAAACATTAATTCCTAATATAATGATCACTTCTATAAAGTAAATAACTAAAGCACTAACAATTATAATCAGTTTTGACTTTCTTCTTATTATATTTGATTAACCAATGAAAAAAAGTTCCTTTAAAATGTGAAATGTAAGTATATGCGAAATGTTTGTCACAAGTGACCTTAACCATTAATGCATCTTATTTGGAAGAAAGATTCGATATGTAAACTATATGCGGGAATAATAAAAAATGTGAAAAATTGCTGCTTTGAGAGCTCAGTTCTGTTAATGAGGTATTGAACATCACACATACAAATCAGTTTTTGAAAACTTAATTTCTAGAATTTTATACTTGATTTTTGACACCATCCATTGTATGTAACTGCAATCATTGCATTATCAAACGAAGTTCCTTCGTCTTCTCGTACCTTCAAGAATTATTCCTTCCCAGACCATATAGCATTTGTTTTTAGAATGCTTTCTAGGATGGGAAGCTATAAAGCTGTTCATTAATTTTAAAGGACCTAGAAAGATGTTTATAAAAACTACTATGCATTTTTTTCATCTTAAGATTGTCTTTAGATGAAGTTGCAGGCTTTATAATTTCTACCATTTAAAATAAGTGAAATTTTTGTAATCCTTATACTTGAAATAGAAATTATAACCTATCGTAAAATTTACTGTCCATAATTAAAAGTTGAATCAAGATCTATATGTTACTTTTGTATTTAAATCTAACCAAGTCATACATGTAATTTTAATGATTCAATCAGACCTGAAGCAATTAAATAAAATGCCAATTAAATTCAAATCAAATAAAACCAATTAATACCTTATACATGAAAAGTAAATGGATGAAACAAGTTACTATATGCCTAGATAAATTTATATTTGGAGATCAAAGTTTAACAGAATATGCTGGTAAGGCAGGGATAGCCTTTAGCTGTTTATTTTCAAAATTTGCTCTTAAGGACTCAGCATCAAAGTAAATCCACTTTTGATTCAAAGTTATATGATTAAAGTAGGACAGGTAAAACATATGATGCAAACATCACTCTAAAAGCCTCAAAACTCTTAAGTATTTAATAAAACTATCTTTTTCCTTAATTTAAAATCCTTAGAATGTTTAAAAATATTCTAAATAAATCAATGATTTCCAACCAAAAATTTCCAATTATTAAATTCTCCATACATACAAGAGAATCAACCACGGTCTCCTATGAATATGGACAAATTAATACAAATATTTGTTTTCAACCTAATCTCGAGATTCCATCAAAATAAGATAAATTTCATCTCTAACCCCTCAAACTTATTTCTGCACCATTAAATCAAAATTCTGAACACACAGATCATGCTAAAAGTAAAATGACATCCCTTTTACAAATAATAAATTAATATTTTGATGAAATTTTTAACCCACATTTGTCCAAATTTTAAGATACTCCAAATTTGAAATGCGAGGGAAGGGTTCCTAATAAATAGCAGGACAAATTTATTGGAAACCACTGCATTTAAATAATATTGTTTTCAAATAGGCTCCAACTTCTACAATGATTGGCCATGTATGCTTTATGTTGCAGGCACTTTTTGAATTGAAATTTTATATAATCTTGGATGGTATTATTGCTGGGGCCTTGCAATACTTTTCAAAACTTAGCCTTAATTATTTTATTTTCTGATGGCAAATTGCTGTAAGTCTTTTTTTTCTCCCCCAAAAAATTGAATATTCATATTCTAGGGCTTAATTACAGTTTAGAAAATGGTATATATAGCATTTTTATAAGTTTGAAAAATGTAAAATAATATGTGATCATGGATTCGTATTAATTGAAATAAAATTTTAAGCATACTGAAAAATATCTGAATTTATTAACTAATCAGAATCCCTTATTAATGTGCATACATTTTTGCGCTTACTAAGTCAAATAGACAGTATAACACAAATTAATGGCAATTAAACCAATTAATGATTAAATGGGTGTGGGGGGGGGGTGAATATCAGGAAAAGTTCATTTTTAGAATTTAAATGGTAACTATTTAAAAAAATATATTATTCCTTTGAATTTAACAATAAGGATGGAATAAAAATATGTTTATCTTTTATAATAAAAGGAAGTAAAAGCAAATATGATAAGAAATGCTTTTGATACATGAGAAAAACCAATTGAATTTAATTTGGGGATTAATGGTTGAAAAATTAAAGCAGGCTATTATAGATATATATAAGTTCAAGAAAATTGATTAGACAAACCCTTTACAATGCTGCCTTAGATTTTTTAAAATTATATTATGCACAGTTTACTCGGTTATTCAAGTTTTAGATAAAGTGTTAGTAAATACATTTTAGTATAAAGTGTTAGTAATACATCATTTTGTTATGTTGACAGACTTTAAAGTCAATAATTTAAAACCAAAATTATAAATTATCACACGCCAATGAGTTCACAGTGATAAAACTTTCTAAGTTTAATGTTTTTACAAAACAGAACTTTCAGACAATATGTACAGATATGAAATGATAAGGAAAGTTAATTTTCCTCCATCAGTCTTTCTTCTGGCTGTTCTTCTTCCATCGCTTCGGTGTCTACTTGTTCCTCTTTTATCTTTATCTTGTTTGTGGCTGAAATATACAGTAAAAATTAATATGACATAAAAAATATAAAATAATTATAATAAATTGATTTAATTGCAATAAAGTAAAAATTTTCAGCTGGTTACAAAATTTTCACATAGCAATCTTGACAACATATCTGTTGCAATTTCATATAAATATTCTTAAATTTTTTTTATTATGTAATGCTTGCTTAGACAAATAAATGAGCCCAAGTCTTATAAGCTTTATCATAGCATGCAAATAATTATTCAATATTGCAACAAAAATTTTGATTATCAAATCTTTAAATCAGCAGTCAAGGAGAGATGAAAGATACAAAAACAAAATATGTGTCTTTAAAATTTTATTGCTTTTAATGCAAAATCTATATTAAGTTTAAACATTCAAATACAAACTTTAACCAACATATTAAAAATTTAAAATTCACATACAAAATTTTTTAATCAATATGAAAATAAATACTGCATTTCATTAAGATGCTGAATTCATGAAAAAATTTAGAGGATGTTATTAATTGTTCATTTCTGAGTACATTTAATACTTCAACTATCCAGACCTGGTGATCTTATACCTTATAAAGACTATATTTTGGATGCAAAACTAAAATTTTAAAACATCAATTGAAAACAATGAAAATTACCTGCAACAGATCTTATTAGACTCAAATCCATCTGTATTTCTTTCAGGTCTGCTTCCTTTCTTAGTACTTTGCCCTTCTTTAACCTATGAAAAAGGAATATAATTTTTAATAATATATTAAACATGAATTTTTTGAAAAATAAAATTGGAAAAGAAAACAATGCAATATTCAGCAATTATGGAAATCTCAATAAATAAACAAAAATAAAGATACATAAATAAGCAAATTTTGTATCTGTTAATTAAACATAATTTTTCAAATCAGAAAAAAAAACAAAAAAAAAAAAAAACAATTATTTCAAAATTAATAACAAAATTCATGCTATTATTTTTTTTTATTAGTCATACAATGCTTATTAAAAAATAGATGATTGGAAGTATATTTCAATTGTCAAACAAGGCAACCATAACCAAGTACCATATTCACTGAATACAACAGTCTGTTGTAATTTTTGTTTAAGATTGAATTAGAAAATTCTGCCATTGAATACTATAACTTACAGTATCAGTAACCTACATCTAAAATAATGAAACTAAATATATATATATATTAATACTATAAATCTTGATAGGTAAAAGATTGTTAGAAATGTGAATATTTTTCACATTTCACAAGTGAACACCTGAATTATTCATGAATCACAAAGAATATAAATGCTTTATGATTTAACAACTCAGATTAATATATGAAAATAGCAATAAAAAGGAAAATACTTTTGTTTAATTCATAAAATTTGAATTTTGGGTTTTAACATACAATACAATATAACCTCAAAAAAAAAACTTTTATGGAAACATGTTAATTACAAAGCTGATAGCAACACTTTTTAATGAATTTATTTACCTCTGATTGATGAAGCATGCTTCCCTCTTCTTTTTAATATCTGCTACTTTTTTCATTGCAGCAACTGTAAAACAGAACAAACCATTAGAAAATAACATCTTAAAATACAGAATGATAGGACAATTGTTAAGTAATAACAAAAAAAAAAATTCATTAAAATAATTTAAAATTTTTCTTAAATGTTATAAACTGTGATTTAGCTTCTTTAGTCCATAACGAAAAATCATCCTCATATGATCTTTATTATTCTAGATAAATAGTATACTTTCTGCACAGTTTATATTTTCTCATAGTCACCTTCAAGTAGTTATTAGATTGTAAAATATCATAATGTTAATTATTTATTTTGCTTTATAAATTAAAAATGCAAGTTCTGCTTTTGGAAAATTCAATAAATCATTTTATTAATCACTTATCTGCAATATAAAAAATAGACAAAAAGTAATGAATGGTTCTTTTCTTACAAAAAATACTGATCATTTGAATTTTGAAATTTATCGAAGAAAAAAATCAATTAGTAACATTAGATTATTGGTGAATATGTTATTTCTATGAAAAAAAAAGTTGTCATAATACGGCAAAGCAAAAATAGTGCGAGATTATTTGTTTTCAAATCATCATATCTTGGCAGAAAGTTATTATTTTCCCTACAGTACTACACTCATCATTCCCAAAATTATTCCTTCACATTAAAATTCTTCAAGAAATTTCTTTAACAAATTCCAAATTAAAAATTTTATTGTTAAAATGCGAAGAATAAAGAAAATTATAATAATTAAAAAAAAAAACTTTTCTAACCAATCCATGTCATTCAAATCGCACATTACTGAAATAATGAATGCAGTAAAATACATTTTACAAAAATTAACATAATATTTTAGGTCATTATTTTACCAACAAAGATTAAAATGAATGTTACAAGTACATTTTTATCAATAAAAAGAATCATGAAAATTTTGGAAAATAATAGGCCTTTTCTGATATTGTCATGGGGTGGGGGACAATATACATACTGCATTTCTTTAAAAAATTCATCATTGAAAATAATGACAATGAGGATAATGTACTAGAAATAAAATTAGTAAAGCTGTCTTCTCCTTCAATTTTTAAAAAAATACCATCCCAAGCTATATTTCTTGCTTTGTAGTATATTGACTTTTTCCCTTCCCCTATCTTCTTATAAACGGAACCCAAAATTTGATTCAGATCAATAGTATAAAAAACAATGCAACATAAAACTTCTTTTATCATTCATTTTTGTGACAATGTTTCACTTGTCAAGAATACAATAACCCAAAATTTGCTTCCAATTTACAATTTTAAGGACTTGGTTAAAATTATAGTTTCATCCATTTAATTAAAAAAAAAATGCAGATATTTCCTGCAAATAGATTTTTCACTTAGGTTTGATAGAATTATATAATCTTAGAATGAGAGCACCGGCTATATAAATAATATTTTGTTTCATGCTTAGGGAAGTTTAAAATATGTATATTTTGCAGAATAATTGGAAAGCAACGTTTTATATGTAAACATACTAGTATCCTTCCATAACTCTCTGTTGTACTGTACTGGAACATTGCGGCGTTTTTCAAATTCAAATACTGGATCATTTGTAAGTTCTTTCCCAGCAGCTTTTCGAAATGCTTTTGTCCACTTCAGTTTTCTGGGATTCTTTTTGCGGTTAAACATTTTCCTACATTTTGATCGACAAAATCTGAAGATCTGTAAAATAATAATAATGGATTTAATCTTCCAATCTCAACTGCAAAATTGAATCTACATTTCTAATCACACATCTTATATAAGTATAAAATTATCTCAGAAGATATTAAATAACAATAATAAAAAAGATCATAGAAATATTGATCAATTAAAACAACAATTTCAAAATTAATTTTTAAAACTACCCTTTTTTCATTTCTTACACTCAACTTTATCAACAGTACAGTTATTACGAAATAAAATGAAACAATATAATATTCATTCTTTTGCACAAAATTAAATTCTCAGTTCTATTTTTTAATATGGAAATATATGACAAAAAAAAGATGTAATAAGATTTTAATAAATAATTAATGTATATAGATTAGAAATATTACATTTTAACACTGGTTTAAATGCACATGGGTCATTATGAAAATCAGTAAACAAATCATAGGTTTTATAAATTAGAATAAATGTATGGCAACCCAAAATTAATTCGAAAAATAATACTAATATGAATATTCTTATGGAAGAAATGAATATGCAATACCGGTGACATTCTGTATAAAAACTGTTAACTACTGATCTGCTAATAAAATTAAGATGATACCTCCAGGATAATTATTAAATAAAATAAATGGAATTAACTGAGAAATTTATAAAACTCTTGATAAAAGTACAATATGTCAAGATAATTAAATTTATTGTAAAAATCGATAAATACAGTATTTCTTTGAAATCCGAAAAACTCTAAAAACCTGTAACAGCAAAGAAAATGGTTTTAAAAAACTCTTTCAAAATTACATAGAAACGTCAAGTAAGATATTAATTTTTAATATATTAACACAGAAATTATATCTATAATCGTGAATAATGTTTAAATAATTTACCACGAGGTTTACAAAATCAAGTGAACTTACTTTGCAATCATTTCTAACAAATGTAATTCCATGACCAGGATAAACTGGAGATGAACAGAAATAGCACCGTTCAACTCTCATATTTATTTATTTTTAATTATTATTACGAATTGAGGCTAAATATCTTTTTAATAAATTTATTTTTAATACATAATATTGTTACGTTCACGCTTGTTTGTGAACGATTTAGTTTGCACTTCACTTCAACTCATATCTTGTAGTTGTCACTTTTCACATTTATTATTTACTGTTTTGAGCACTAGAGCCAGACAATCTGCTTGGGCAGGTGATGAATCCGTGAGTGGGGGGAAGAGCTAGATTTAAAAAAATAATATCTCGCATTTAAATACCAATTTAAAACTTCAGAGAAATAAATTTCTATATAATTTAATCTCTAAAGGAAGCTTTATGTTCGTGACGGTCAATTTTTGAAATAATCTAAACCATTTAAGACAAATTCGAATCTGGGTGAGGCATACTTAAGGCCTTATCACATGGCGAAATATCGTCCGCACTTTTCCGTTTCTATCCTCAAGAACCGGTCAAGCAAGCGACATCACACAGGTGACGTCACTTTCGTTGTCGTTGCTGACGCAAAGTGCAGACAGTATTTCGCCATGTGGTAAGGTCTTTACGTGATTGAGTTTTCCAATTCTTCTCCATCGAAATTAGAGGTTGCGGAAAAAAATTATGTTTGGTTTAGTTTCAATATCTAAAACTATCGATATTAATAGAATCTAGTACGATTTTTGGCTGGATAGTTGGCGAATCCATTTTTATTGAATGTCAGTTCTAATTATAACTGGTTAATAATCAATATCTTCAGCAATGAAGAGAGCAATTCCTTATTAAAGCTTATTAATTCCTTATTAATTATTATTAAAGCAATGAAAAAAGTAAAATATATATCAGATTTAAACTATTTATAAATTTATACAATCAAAATTTCAAATGTTAAGTTCAAAACAGATCTAGATGTTGTTTTTTTTCCTTAGAAAGTTTCATATTCCCTTTTTTTTATTTTGCATTACAATCTATCTTTGGCATTAAAAACTATATCTGGCGTGATTGAAATCGAAAGAAAAATACTAAAGTAAGTAATTTTAGCTTAAATTTGTTTGTAACTAACAATAATCTGTTAAAAGAAACTTCTATTTAAAACAAATATTTGAAGGGATAGAAATAAAATATGATTTGGGCATTTTTGAACCATTCTTACATACACCAAGATTAACGCTCCCTCAAATTTTCAATTCAACATTTTCTATAACTTGGGCTCTAAATGGATTCTTAAGCAAAGTGTTTAAAATTCAAATTTTGATATTTATATAATTTATAATATTACAAAATGCTTTACACTCTTCTGTTCGCTGTACTATGCCTCGCTCTAATTTGCTGCCAATTTCCTTAAAATGTAAGATTTAAATTGAAATAGAGGTAATTAAACTTCAATTAATACTAAAGTTTTTTTGATGAAACAAAACAGATTTTTTATAAAATATAATTGCAGGTAATATAATCGTTCCGCACTGATGTCTCAGGTACTCTCATGTACAGAATTTCGGAGAAGCAAACATCACAACAAATTCAGCATTGACATGAGTTTTTTAAAAGATAAATATTTTTTATATATTTAAACACTAGTGAATTTCCATTACTTAAAAAATTAATTCATAATTCAGCCATTTTTAATTGATCCCACCTGATGACATTATCACATATCTTAATTTTTATGACGAATGAAATAATTTGTTAAACCATTTTTTTTCCTTAAAAAATCACTGAATTGAGCCAAGGTGTAAGTTGAATTCCGTTAAGAATCGAACCCGCGATCTTCTGATTTGTAGCTGAGTAACTTATCCACAATACAAACCGATGTTTAGTGGCAGTTACTGGCTTATTAAGATGTCATCACAAGCTCATTAAATAACATTCATCTGGCACTCATTCTTGTAGTATGACTGCTAATGTGCTAATTAATTGCCTTAGCGTTAATTATTTTACAGTGTGATAAGAAATGATTTGGAACTCCACTTCCTTTATTTGCAATTAATAACGCTATCAGTAGAACAGCACAAACTAATGAAATATTCTAACAGTTAATTTATCTTACTATCTGATTTTATTTCGTCTAAGTAAGGAAAAAAAAGTCATTTTTTAAAAAGAAAGCAGAATTCATATTAAATTAAAATAGTCTGATATGAAAGTAAACTTATTATATAATTAATTGTGATATTATAATGTTCTGTTGATTCTCGTGCTTCATAAAAATGTAGGGCTATAAGTTTAAATAAATTTAATAGACGGTTCCTCAAAAAGTCTGTGTTACAAATACACTATAGATTTTGCAGTTTTTGTGAATATTTCGAAAACTATTTTGAAAATGAGCCCAATATTTCGGATTCCGGCATTTTAATACATCAGCTGTGCTCACATGTAAAAATGACATTATGTTTCCATTCACTTTTCCCCCAAATTCATCTTTAAAAATTCATAAAAAATATTAAATTTGAGTTGTTTATGCCTTATATTTCATATCATTATATAAATGTTACGTTATTATATATTATTTTATAATATAGTAATTAACTTCAGAAGAGTATTTGTTTTCCTTTAAGAACTATGTAATAGTTACCAAGATTTCGCAGCAAGTTCAAAAGAATCATTTAACATTGGAAGTCAATTTTCAAAACTCTATAACTCTCGAAATTCTCATGGCAATTACATAAAATTTTATTGAGAGGTTAATTTCTTTATGACAAATCGGTTCAGTAAAAAAATGACAGGAATAACTTAGAATTTTTAAGGCAGTAATTAATTAACCATGTTAATTATTTAGATTAATTAGTTTGCCTATCGCAACAAATTTGTCCGCTGTCTTTTATTTTCATTGACACCAAATTTTAGTAGATGTGATAGTAAATAGCAAGTTACAGAGATGTTTCTTTTGTTGTTGACGACTTGTACATGAGAGACTGAAAAGAAACAAAAAAATTTATTTTGTGGAAAAAGAAGACATCAGAACTTGAACGACAATTACTGAAATTTGTCACGAAGGTTCAATTTTATCAGTTGGCAGCACATTGGAGTATTAATCTGCTTGTCTGTGATGCGAATTCCAGACAAAACGGTCTAATAAAAGATCTGGCATTTTAATTCGGAATGAGATTAAACATTTATTCATGCTCTTGGCAATTACAGACGGTGATTATTTTAGAACATTCCTTAAAGTATGAATGCAAGGGTCTATAATTTTTTCTGTTTCTTATTGCTTGATTGTTTTTGATGATTCTTTATATTTTTATGACAATATTTAATTTTCCCCAAAATTAGAAGAGCGTCCACAAATTAGGATAAAAATTTACTGCGTGGTTAAAAAAATATTGCCTCTCTACCTTCTCTTGGAAGGTTAGATTGAAAAATGCTAGATCAGATAACGTTCTCTTTATGTGACTAATTATCGAACTTAAGATGTTCTCCTCGAAATTGTCAGTGAGACAATTGGAGTTACAAGAATCCCTAGAAAGACAAACATTAGCACTTGTAGCTAATCAGTAAGATTGGATAAAAACATGGTCAAGTGAGTATGGAAACGGTAAACAGTCGATAATAATAATTTAAATTTACCTGGAATTATTGCCTGTGTCCTGGCTTAAGCGGCGGTTACACGACCCGAGTTTCTTCAGACAGGCCACGCTCCTTTGATGTCAGGTCAGTTTACCGACAAATTGTCTGTAGAGTCGACGGGCATCAAATAAAACCAGAAAACCTCAAGAGGGATCAAAGAAGTAGCACGTGGCTCGTCTGAATCTTCTCCGATCGTGTAAAGCCGTGGTTACACGACCTGCCTCCTCACAGATTTGGTCATAAATCAGACATCCGACCCATTGGGGGACCACACTCCCCCATAGTCACGAGGATGCGTTTCCCCTTCGACCCCTCTTGGACTCTTTGATGCCTAGGCAGTTTACAGACAAATTGTCGGTAGAGTCGACGGGCATCAAAGAAAACCAGAAAACCGCAAGAGGGGTCGAAGGGCAGCATGTGGCTCATCTGCAGACTGGTGCAGGTCGTGTAACCGCCCTTAAACCACGGTTTTAGGGGTAGCTCGTCTTCTCTGTTATCTGGGAGTCTCAGGTTCGAGTCCCGGTTAGAGCGTGGTTGTTCTGTCTGTGAAGTGTAAATGTGCTCCACTGTATAAAGGGGTTGCTCAAGTGAATGTTTGTGTGTTATCTTCATTTGAGCTAGAAGCTAGGGTTCTGGATTCAGGTGGTCAGGAGTCTTTACCTTCAGAAGCCCCTGCATCCCCTTTTCGCTTGTTAACATGGGTACGACATCATAATCGGGAATTATTACCTATATGTGCTTGATGGCCTTTTTTGTATGCGAAATTCGTGTTATCCAGTATTCATAAAATATGTGTGATGCAATAAATAATTGAAGACAAGAGAAGTTTGAGTTAATATATAACAAAAATCAGAAAAAGGGTTACAGAATCAATGTTCAGTCAAGAAAATTTAGAACATTTTTTTTCCCTTCATGCTTTTATAAATGTCACAAAGAAATCGCTGATTTTATTTTCAAAGTATATTGATTATGGATTATAAATTATGATATTTATTTTGAAACTTTTTTTTTCACTAAGTTTAAACTAGTTGTCCGAAAAACACATTTTGTAGATCATTAAAAAATATTTAATTTTTGCTTTCTCCGATACTTAATGTTGAAAATCTTAAAAAAACAACTAATCCGAGAACTAATCTCCATATTCCCGACCTCCCTGAGTTAAAAGATCAGACTTTTGGAAAATGTCTGTCTGTCTGCTGCAAAAAAACCCTCAAAAACGCTGTGCTAAACGCTACTAAATGGATGGTACGCGGTCTTCATAAATACCAAATACGTAATTTTTTTAAAACCAAATCAATCTTATCCGGCAGTCCGAATAAAAATAAGCATGATGACTTCAAAACGGGAAAACTATGTGGATGAAATTCAGTTCTCGTATTTAAACATGTACGAGCTAGATACCTTTCAAAAATGTGAGCGAAATCCGATAAGGCAAGATGTCTGTCGTTCTGTACCTTCAAAAACATGTTAACTTTATAACTGAATGATGCAATGATTTAAATATGTCAAATTTGGTATAGAGTTTTTGTTAATGCAATTGTAGTTATTTATCAAATTTTTGTTTCAGTTGGTTGGAAAAATGAATTTAAAATGCAAATTAAATTTTTGGATATCAGTTGCATCCCAGGGATTAATCGGGAAATAACTCGTCTAGGAGGACAAGTAGATTCATTAAAAATACTATATTTAGATCCAGGGTTGTAACTGTTATATTCCAATACTATGCAAGGTGTATTCTGGGGTGACAGTTTTATTTAATATTTTAACACCACAAGACACCTTCGTTTGTAGAGCTTAGCCCCTTTCCGGTTTGGTACAGTTGTAGATGGATTTTATTAAAAAAAAAAGAACACAACAATTAATAGGAAAGATACAGAAAAAATACATATAAATACAACATAACAAGGAATGATAAATATTAGAAAGAAAAATATCTTGATTACAAAAACTGGATGAATGAACATTGTAATATACAGTATGAAAGCAAAAATAAAGGGTTATAGATATCAGTTTCTTTGCGGGAGGGGATGAAAAACAAATTATGAATAAAGTTCGAGTTGTATTAAATGGTGTCCTAAGAAAATAATAGAATTAATCTAATTAAAGCAGCTCTCCCTGATCAATTAGGAATCTAATCATGTTTATGATTCTACTTTTGGAAGAAGGATTATTTTAGAGAGTATGCGAGAAAGTTTTGAGAAGACTACTCCACAACTCGTAATTAAGGATGAGATGCTTCCGGCATGGGGGTTATATATCTCCAAAGGTGGGGGATCACTAAAGGTGGGGGATTTGCCTCCTACCATCGAGGACGGAAGTACTTCCTACGGGGAGGGTCGTACCGTGGCCGATGATGGTCCTTAGGACTCAACCATTTTTCCATCTAGTGTTGTAGAAGCGGCGGTCTGGTCATTCAGTATTTATTTTTCAGTGCCTTCAGGCTGGACGAAGAGTCAATAATATGTTATAGCTTCCAGTTGGCTTAGAAAATAGTTTGTGGGGATTTTGTGTTTGTTTTTAGTACCACATTTTTGAAAAATTGTAATAAAGCGGAATTCCATTGAGAAGTATATAAATACAAGCAGAATTTTAAAAATCTTAATAAATTATCTATTGCACAAAAATACACTGACTTTTCCTTAACCTAGTGAAGAGCTCGATCCACTTTATGTTTTTTTTATCATGACATTAAAATCAATGGCATGACATTTTAAAGTCTTTTTTATATTGTCATGAAACGATTACAGCGTTATTTAGGGAAAACACAAAAGTTTCATGATATCACGAAATGACATTAAATTATACCATGGCCATCTGATGAAATCTTTCAGCATTTTACAGCAATGCTTGATGCAATTATATCTACAATAGATGTTTTAATATCGCATTATGACCGTTAAGGCTCTGAATTTTGAATTTTTCATAATTTGAGGCTAATTGAAATTAAGGCTAATTTGATTTTTTCATCTCATTGAGATAATGAGATGAAAAATTCAAATTTGATTGCTACAGATAATATGAATTATGCAACTAAATTTTTAAACAAAAGTTACGCAATTTTTGAAAAGCAACATACAACAGTCTGAAAATTTTGTCTTTGGTGTGTGATATTTCTGGAACTCCAAAATTTTCATACTTTTGTATCAATAACTTCAATGGTATCAATTGTTTTGGTACTGCATTTTTGGGAGGTACACAGTAAATGTAAATGCTTTCGAATTTCAAATAGAAGATTGGGAAAATAACAGAAAAAATGATTTTCAGGGTAAAATCTATTCTTATAAAAACCAGGAATTACTAAAGATGTATATGTGTATGCATGTGTGTGCTGTTCATGCAAACGTATCACACGTAAACGATAACTTTTTACTTTGACAGCCATAATTGTGACTCAATGCACCTTAAAGCCTAACGTCAAACATTTAAAGAAAAATAATATTTTTTCAATAATTAGTGTTATTTCGAAAGATTTTTCACGTTTATCTGCATATAGTATCATTTCTAATGATTATCGGTGTGTGTGTATGTGTGTGTGTGTGTGCGCATCAGGGATCGATTAAAGAGAAACAAGCAACTGGTGTACTAAACATTTTGCTTCGAACATTCAACATTATTTCGTAAACTTTGGGGATTTAAAAACGCAGTATAATTTTATTTTTAAATAAAAAATGAAATTTAAAATTCTGCATTAGACAATCTAATTCCATTACCTTCTCTAAATTTTTTGGGACCATCATTCAAACATTTATTTGTTCTTTTAAAATAAAACCAATCAAAATAGCCTTTTTTCGTTGATTTTTTTAAATCAATATTTTTTTTTTGAGTTCAAAGATTTTTTTCTTGGATCCGCGGCAGAATACAGGGTTCTAATCTTTCACTCATTTGGTCAGAAGTGAAATTAGGAAATAATTTTTAAATAAATTCTAATAAAATCATTTGCAACAATTTTTTTTATTTCATTCATTGTTTCTTTTTTAGATAGTTTTTCTTCCTCATTTATTTTAAAATTTTATCGTCTGCAGTTCACTAGACAAAATCGTTTTCACAAAACAGATAAACAAAAACCTATAAAAATCCGTATAATTATTTTTAAACTCTATTTTTATATTTTTATTTTATTATGTTTACATTTTATGTGCATTCATCTGTCCTCCGAGCGAGTTCTCTTTGCAAAATATATTTCAGATTTGAAAAGCAGAGAAATATATCAGGACAAAAATTAGTTAGTAAAAAAGTTATCCTAAGATTAAAACATTCATATTACAATTTTTTTTAAAATATATTTTCTCTAGCTACCCCATTTTCGCTGTATTTTCTGGAAAGATCTTTATCAAGATAGAGAATAATATATATTTATCAAGGATCTGACATTAATCACAAATGGATTTCTTTGTTAGTTTATTTTAATCAGTGATTCGAAGCAATCTAAGCGATGTCACAATCAATGACGAAGTGGAGTAATGCATGCTATATAATTTATAACGGATGAGTCTAGTATAAACGTTTTATGCTTTGTTTATGTTTTGCCAAGATTTTTGAGTTAAGGAAAAGGAAATATTTTTGTTAGACATTTTTTTGTGGTAATAAGAAAAAAAAATAAAGAAAAAGATATTTACATTCGAAAACATTTTTAGAAATCCCCACTTAAAAACTTTTTTCAATGATAATTTTCATTAATTTGACTTGTTTCATGTTACTATAGATGAAATAAATTTTTCTCTTATTATTTAATATGTCTAAGTTTTGGAATTTTGTATATGGATGTATTCTCGATAATAACACATTGTTTTAATATTAAAAAAATTTAGTTATCAATAAAGTTATTATAAGAGGTTTTTTAATGAAAAGGTACGAAGTATTTGTGGGTATAAATAAAGACTTTATTCAAATTATGCAAAATAGACCTAATTGATAAATAGACTGAAGGATTCCTTTCTCCCAGAATTACTGTGGCCGTGACAGGATCCAGTCCTCCCAGCCATCTTGAGTTCGCCTTCCGAGTTGAAGTGCTCTTCTTTCTGATCTTTTTTTCAAGGGACCAAACACATGAAAATCGCAGGGTGACATGCCCGACCTGTAGGGTGGATGGTAGAGTTGCTTCCTCTTGAACTTGAGCACTTCTGCGTGTGTGACCCTGGAGATGTGTGGACACATGTCATCATGGAGCAGAACCACACCCTCCGAGTATCCCCGGTCTTTTGTTCTGGATGGACCTGCGTAGTATTTAGAGTGTTCCACAGTACACATCGGAGTGAATGATTCCTCTGTGCTCGAGAAATTCAACAAGTAGCGAAACTAGGACGGTGAACTCAAGAACGCTGGGAAGGGATGTCGTCACGTCCACAGGAATTCTGGGAGCAAGGAATCTTTCGGCCTATTAGTCTATGAGATCTTTATGCTCAGACCTATGGTGTATGCTTTGAATAAAGTCTTCATTGTTATCCACAATGTAGTTTCGTATCTTTTCATTTGTACACCCCTTGTAGTTTAATTAAGTAATTTAATTAAGTGTTTATTCGGTGCCAGAGCGGCCAAATGGTACTAAATATAAGAAGAAAAAAAAATTCAAGATATCGCGGTATTTAGAATACTGAATTATATAAAAAAAAGTGTAGAAAGCAATTAATTTTTTTACTATACACTTAAAAAAGTGTTTTTAAAAACTATTTGTATCAAATTAATTATATTTTAAGCATTTTTCACTGTTATTGTAATCAAAAAATATTTGTGGGAATCTTGATTCTGTATGAACTGAATATGAATTCGAAAAAAAAAAAAAAGCAGAGAGAATTTAAGATAGAATACAACAATCAGGCCAAACGTCCTCCCGCTGGTGTGGTGTGGAGCGGGGGGTTGCCAGTTCAGGTGTCATTCTTGTCATCTGACCGCGGTTCAAAATGACGAGGTCCGTCCCTGGTGTTGCTTTACAACGGGATGTTGATATAACTAACTAAACTAAACTAACTTTGTACTAAAAATGCCTTGTAAACATAAACAATGTTCAAAAGCAAATGAAACTGTCATCTTTTCGGCATAAGAGCAGCTCGAAACGTATTCTAATACTCGTAACTTGCCGATAGAGCACATTATAAAATAAATTATAATATTTGGAAGTATGCATTTGATAAAATCTTGGAAAAC
The DNA here is from genome assembly GCA_026543055.1 of Argiope trifasciata. Classification (NCBI taxonomy): domain Eukaryota; kingdom Metazoa; phylum Arthropoda; class Arachnida; order Araneae; family Araneidae; genus Argiope; species Argiope trifasciata. The sequence continues at coordinate 583,501 of JAPMOQ010047097.1, forward strand.
ATTCATCTTCCGGTTTCTTTCTCAGCTACAGCGGTTTATAAAACATCACATATATATAGGTTTCGATTTATCGCAGAATTAAAACAAACAGATTTAGAAACCCGAAAAAAAGTTTTAAAATAAAACTATAAAAAATTGTGAATTTTGACACAAAACTGCTTGTTAATTGTAGACAGACGCCATAAGTAGAATATAAAAGAAATACAAAACTTTATTAATTATATTTGCATGTTTTATAAATAAGTACTTGGAATGAAGCCTACTTCAGTAAAGCAATAATTTTCAATTACTGTCTTTATGCATTCGAGACCAATTCCAAACATATTTTTACTAATATAAATCAGCCACATCCAAAAAGAGAAAAGTAAAAAAAGAAAAGAAGATGAAGAACTAAAAAAGAAAGAAAGAAGCGAGGTGGCTCTCTGATGTGAATAATTTCAAAATCCCATATGTATGCTTTTCATATATTCAGATTTATAACACAACAACGAAAGAATAGCTACTCTAAATCTGTATAAATTATCTTTTAACCAAACCATACGTAGCATTGATAAATATGATACATAGATAACTAGAAATTTTTGGAACATTTAAAGTAAGTATTTTTTTAAAAACTGACCACCCGAAGCTATGCACGCTTTGTATGCTGTTATTTATGAAACTATGTTGTTATTGTTACTTATGGCATTTTACAAGCCCGCTGACTGATATGTCAGCGATTTAAGCTGAGTGAACGACTTTCTTTTTTTAGTAGCGCCAGTTAGGACCAGGTGTACGACTTAAACACTTTATGCATCACATTCGCTTGCGCAACCACCTTTTTTTTACATGGGAGCACATTTGCACAACTCACAGATAGACCACAGATGAAAAACAATCATGCCCGAACTGGGACTCGAACTCCCAGATCATAGGGAAGACATGCTACCCCTATACCGGCTTGAGACTATTATCGAACTATCGTGATTGATTGGTTTAACAATTTCAACACTACCAACGAGATATCTCGTCTTTCAGATACTACCAACTACAGGTTTCTGTGGGCTAAAATTTGTCTCTTATGTCAATTTAGATAGGATTTAATATTAATAATTTAGTATAAATTACTAATATTAAATAATTAGGATTATATTAGGATTATTAAATAATTAATTAGGATTTAATAATTTAGATTAGGATTCTAGTACATATTTGAAGAATACCTTTAAGACCTTTATCTGGCATAAGAGACAAATTTTAGCCCACAGAAACCTGCAGTTGGAAGTATCTGAGATATCTCGTCGGTAGCTTTGAAAGCGTTAAGAATTACAGACAATAACTGAAATAAAATTGCATTTTATATCTGATGAGCTGCACAGTTAGAAATTCGTCAAAATCTGGAGTTCGAATTTTTTGGCGATTTTGCTTCTTGTGTACAGTAAAAGCTCTTTATTCGCTGGGCATATGTTCCAAAAATATGCCACGAATTCAGAAACCGTGAATACGGAATGGTAATTTATATGGGATTGCAGGGAATACATTCCTAGGTGACAAAATAAAAAAAAATACATAAAAAATCAATTTTATTGAAGTTTTTGAACATTTTGATTAATTATCTTAAGGCTGGCTTAGGCAATGGATTGAAAAAATTTGTAATTTTCACTTGCTAGGCAGATTTTAAAAGCTCCTTCAATACGCAGCAGTCGCATTAGCAATTTGCCTCTTAAAAATAAGACTTCGTTCCACAGACGGATCAATGTTCATAAAGAAATCGTAAAGCTCATTTGCCATTCTTAAACCTTTACTAAGATTTTTCAAATTAAATGTCACGTTTCCAGTGCTTGTTGAAGCCTCTTCTTGAATGGGCTGTGAATTTAACATTTCCTACAAGTCGGTTTCAGTCCTCGGCGATATCATTTAACAACATACTTCAGGAAAAGTTGTAATAAGATCTATTTTACATTTTTTATTGGTCCATTTGACGGCATTTACAAAGATATTGGGTTGGATACCTATTGGAATCCTTTTATTATTATGTATGTACTTATCAGATCCGCGAATAAAGAAATTTTTAGGAGAGAATAGAGGAATTGGGTCGCATTTTTTTTAAATCCGCGAATAGTGAAAACGCGAATGAAGGAAGCGCGAATAAGGAGCTTTTACTGTATTTGATGTATGTAAAAATAAAAAAAAAATATGTATGTAGTTGAATTTCGATGTTAATATTTATATTAAAAGAATATATATGATACATTTTTAGAATTTTGTAGTCATATTCTCATGGTCAAGCTCAGCGAATTCTTAGAATTTCTTACATTATTTTTATGATGATTTTTTTTTCAAAAAGTCGGTATGATAATATTTTTTATAATTTCCAGGGTCAGAAGTTTTATATAGCAGCGAATAGCACCCTCTTTTACCTAGAATACACAACCAAAAAGACATCTTGAACAAGAAAGGTCACATCGCTGAGATCATTACCTTAGAGTATGCACTGGAAACTACCATTTTATGGCCAAAAATGGCAGTAAAAAGGATCCAGTTGAAACCGGTGTTGAAGCATCTTGAATAAGGAGGAAAAATAAGTGTGATCTTAAAGATTAAATTATACCATTTTGATTTCTTCCCTTCATTGTACCAAAATCATTATGTGAAAATAATGTTTGCGAAGACATTCGCTTTTAGATATTGAATCAGAGAGAGTACGACAGTTAAATACGAGAGCTTATGAATTTTGTATATTTTATTATAGTGCAAAAAACCAGTGGGGTCGTTATTTTTATTTACGTTTTTTTTTGTACTCTTATGGGATCTATTGTTGCAAGATCTGTGGAAATGTTTATGCATCCTGTTGTATTCAATGCACCTTAATAAAAGTTTATTTTCTCATGACTTTTATTTTATTTACAGTTGATGTATTAAAAATATTAAAGCATTTGGACACGAGTATTTGCCAATTGGGTATTATAATGTTATAAGGAATGAAAAAATATTTAATATTCAGGGATATTCAACGGTATGTGTGTTGACATTTCTAAAAATAATAACGACAAATTGTCAGAAAATTCTTTGATTTTTTTAGATATATACATAGAGCCTATCTAAGGCAGAGGCATACGGGGCAACTGTCCCCGCCTGTACATCAAAAGGGGCCATCAAATCGAACAAATAGTTTATTTTTAAGTTTCCTTCAAGGTTCTAATCAATTTTCTTGCTATATATCTATAATGAGTTGAAGAAATTTAAATACCTCCATAAAGTTCGGTTCTTCATTTCTAAAGTAGTGAAGCATATGGGGGGACCCAAAGATGTTTTTGCCCCTGGCCCCAAATAGGTTAATTCGGGCCTTGCATAGGCAGCAAAATTACAGAGAGAAATTTATACGAAAACGATGATGTTTTACAGGTGCATTGATGTCAAGGTGATAAGCCATGACATTTTACCCACGCCTAAAGGGTTGATTCCGCTTCGCTGACCAATAAAATAATACATGTTAATAAAAGTTTATTTTCTGATGACATTTATTTTGCCTGAAGCTGATGTATTGGAATAACATTATAGCGCATGGATGCATTTTTCAGTTGTGTAGGATGCTATAAGGAATATGTATTAAAATTAATGTTCAGCGATATTTAATAATTTACGTCCTGTCATCAATAACAACAGACAGTCTGAAAATTCTTTGATTTTTTTTTTGGATATATACAGCAGAATTTTCGTGTTAGATTTACGCGAAAGAGGCGATGTCTCAAAATTGCGTTGATGTCATGGCGATAAGCTATGATATGTTGCCCAAGACTAATGGGTTGATTCCACTTTGCTGACTAATAAAATAATACACATTAATAAAAGTTTATTTTCTTCTGACATTTAATTTGCTTGAAACTGATGTATTGGAAAAACATTACATCGTATGGATGCTGGTATTTTTCAGTTGTGTAGGATGTTATAATGAATATATATTTAAAATTAAGGTTCAGTGATATTTAATAATCTGCGTGTTGACATTAATAACAACAGACTCTCTGAAAATTTGTTTTTTTGTTATTTTTTTTATATAGATCTATACAGCAGAATTTTTGTGCTACCACCAGTTTTCTGTAAACTTGAATAATTGAAGATACCACCTTTTTGAAGCAGACCCTTCAATTTTTTTGAATAATTTTTATTCAAATTGTTTCCATTATTTTATAAAATATTAAATCACATAATTCTCTTCCGTTGCTGAAGGTTAAAACAGAAAGATCCTGTTATTACCAGCGCAGTTTACGAAAAAAAAAAATACTTACACGAAAGACAATACACATCTTGAATATTCAAACAAATATAGCTTTAATAGCAATATAATAACTTGAAACTTAGTTATGTTGATAAAAATTAATGTACGCAATAAATAGAACAAATGTAAGGCTATTACAATAACAGGGTTTTGTCTATTAATTTGATACTGAAAATACTTTATTAAAAGAATAATGAACAAGAAAAGCATAAAATATTTTACTGATATGAAGCGTTATTAATATCCTGCACAAACCAGCTGGTTGCTTCATGTAGCTAAATATAATCTAAAACAAAACATAAGGCCTGTTGAGTATTTTTATTTATCAATCATGATTCATCAAATATACATGGTTTTAACTCATCTTTTTATATTTTGTGTTATAAATTAAAAGGCAAATCACACCATTTTATATCTATTCAAGCGTTATAACACTTCAATTAAGTATAAGATTCGTTATTATATAAATAAAAAATGCATGTCTCATTTTGTTGTAAAGAAGTAAGTGAAGTAGTTAAAAGAACTTTTGTTGTAAAACAATCTTCTACCAGACCCAATACTAAGTAACTGGTGTGGTGTGGAAGTTTGGAGAGGGGGTGCCAGCTCAGGTGTGATCCTCACCATTTGACCGCGGTTCAAAATTAAGAGGTCCGTCCCAAAATAGCCCTATTGTTGCTTCAAAACGGGACGCTAATATAACTAAACTAAACTCAAAACTAAGTAAAATTTCATAAGAACCAAGATGTTTTTAATGAAAAAAAATTTTCAATTGAGATTCATTAGCAAATTTGAATAGCATAAGTTACCGAGTTACTTTAAGGAAAACTCACATTCTCAACACCGATAATATTAAATTTATAAAAACGTCTACCTTTTTTAAAACCAGAGGAAGTAAACTCTCTAAAACTTTCTCGTATACTTTTTGATTGATGTGTTACCCTCTACTCTCTTGCGTAAACGGCTGCGAATATCACGAGTGCTCGGAGTTTTATTTTCAGACTTCCACACATAAGAGTTTTGTATTTCGCAGTGTAATAAAGAAACTAAAATACTTAGTCTGAACTCTTTACCTTGATTTATTTAAAACAAAATTTTAACACACTCGCACGCACACACACACACACACACACACACACACACACACACACACACACACACACACACACACACACACACACACACACACACACACACACACACACACACACACACACACACCTATTATTATATTATTAAAAAGTAATTAACTATAGATTGAACTATCAATGAAGGTGACTGCCAATGGTATAATAAATTATTTACTACAATTAACTACAATTTTAATAACAAGATCACTCAACAAATCGTATTGATTTATAGTTTATTTTTATTGCGCTTACATTCTTTCCAAGGTGCAATAAAAACGTTTGTCGCCCTCCAAAAACGCTTGGTGTGATAATATCATTCGTCGCACCTCCAGCTCACTGGATGGGTGATAATGTGGTGGTAAGTTCATAAGAACTTCCGGACACGAGTGTACACTTTTGTCTAGCGGTTATGTTTCACGGCTACGGATCCAATGATCCCGAGTTCAAATCTTACGAATGCACATAGCAACTGAGGAAATTATGAAAAAAAAGGAATAGATTTATGCTCATTTATTGATTATACAAATGTAAATGTAATGTTTTGTAGTGATAAAAAAAGACAGTATTTTAGAGAAAAGAATGTTTTTATTAAAAGTTATTAAAATTATCATAAATGGGAAATGAATTTTTGTTTATGTAAAAGCAAACATAACAGATAATTATAATCCTGTTTAGTAGTCTTGCATTGTGCTGAAGTTCAACAAGGGCGGCTGAACTATATCACATTCTCATTCCTACAATAACAGAAAAATCTAAGAAGGATGCGAATTTCTTTCATTTTGAGCATCTTCAATATTCCTCTTCGAACGTCGGTACTCTCTTGTCATGCAACCTGAAAAATATAATTTAAAAAAAAATTCAAGTGATTAAAATAAAATAAAGCAGTAAGTGAAATTTGAAGATTTTAACTTTGATTTTTATAAACAGTGGGTTGAAGTATTTTTTTATATTACAGTTTCTGTAAAACAACCAATCGTAGTTAATTTTAAACTATTTTCTTCGTTGATTTATGAATATTTGACTTTATTACAGATAATTTTATTTATTTATTTGTAAAATGCAATAAAAATAATGATTACAAAATAATTTATTCATTTATTCCATTTATAAATGTTTTTATTCTATTACATATACATCAACACATGTTAGTAAGATATCTGACAACGGTTAATGATTTATATGCTCAAAAGGGAGAGAGAGAGAAATCATCAAAAAAAATAAATAGGGCTGAAAAAACATTTAAATATTATTTTTTTTCTTATCGTTCGTTTTTATGATTTTCAATGTAGAAAAATAACATTTTAGAGATGAATTTTTTTTTTTTGTAAAAATAAACTCGTTTGTTTATTTGTTTGAGCAAACGATAAGTATAAAGAAAAAAAAATATTTACATTAATATTTTGAAATGATCTTTTTATTTAATGATCACAAGCTAAATTTATAAAAAATTCTAAAAGTTTTATAATTTTTGATTGTTATCTTTATTAATCAGAAAGATTTTATTTATTGTATGAATATATATATTTAATATCTTCTTTCCACACAATAAGATATTTCTAAGTCGAAAGGACATTTTGATTAGATTAACTAGCATACAAAACTTTTCCTTAGTCAATTTCGTACAATAAAAAAATATTCTTTTTAATTGTTCCTACGATCTACAACTTAAAAATTTTGAATAGATAACAATATTTTTAAAATATCTATATTATTTGAATTGAATTTTTTGTCAAGAATGTTTTTCTTCTATCAAAAAAATATATAAATTCAATTCTATTCGAATAAAAGATTAACGAATCTCTAAGAAATATATTTTTATACTTGTTTGCTAACCTACATTTTTTTCTGATTTTAATTATTATGACAAACTTCCGAGCCGTAGCGCCCGGGCATGATATTATCGGTTTGTCAACTCAAAATACTTTATTTTAAAGCATGATAAATGCTCATTAACTTTAAATCGTCACCACGATTTCTAAACGTATAGGGATTTCCTGTTACTACACTACTACTTTCGAGTTTTATCTTTGGAAAATAATAGATAATATAGAACAATATTAAAATTTACCAGTTATTATGCAAGAGACGAGGAAGCAGACACAGTATATGGCATTTGAAGGAATGTCCCCGTAGTTGTCCAATGCATAAGAAATAATTTCCGTCAAAAGGATGCCAAATATCTAAAAATAGACAAGAAATTAAAAGAAACAAAAATTAAGTCAATTATGAAATTTTTATACAAAAAAAATTAATGATAAATAACATAGGATATACTTTACTGAAAATAATACTATAAGTAAGAAAAGGAAGTCCATTATTAAATTCTTATACAAAGAAAATTAAAGATGACATTCTTTACTGAAAATAATATCATAAGTAAGAAAAGGAAGTCAATTATTAAATTCTTATACAAAGAGAATTAACGATAAAGACAATCTTTACTGAAAATAATACTATAAATAATAGAATGAAGTCAATTATTAAATTCTAATACAAACAGAATTAACGACAAATAACATAGGATATTCTTTACTGAAAATAATACCATAAGTAAGAAAAGGAAGTCAATTATTAAATTCTAATACAAAGACAATTAAAGATAAGGACATTCTTTACTGAAAATAATACCATAAGTAAGAAAAGGAAGACAATTCTTAAATTCTTAAACAAAGACAATTAACGATAAAGACAATCTTTACTGAAAATAATACTATAAATAATAAAATGAAGTCAATTATTAAATTCTAATACAAACAGAATTAACGATAAATAACATAGGATATTCTTTACCGAAAATAATACCATAAGTAATTTAACTGTCATTCAGTTTGTGTCATAACATCTTCAAAGGCTTTTTGTTATAATTTGCTAGCGAGCTGCAACCAGCTGCTTCGCTGGGAATATTGGTTTTATTTGATTTCAGATAAATAAGTAAGTATAAATTTATATTCATAATTTCGCCAAATATTCTGACATTAGACGGTAAGACCGTGTTATTTTAATTGTCTTAATTAATTTATGTTTATTATGTACATAAGTTTTTCTAAAGGGGACTAATCCCATGACATTATGTCACAACTAAAATATAAATGAACAGTTCATTAATCTCATAACTTATCTGTCTCATAAACTACATAGATATTATACCAAATTCTAACTTAACTTTCAACAATGGAAAAAAAATTAACATGATAAGAAGAAATAATGAAAGCTGCTTGAACTTCAGGGCAACAATATACCTACTGCGCGAAACTAGGTAGATATTTTTTTAAAAAATAACTGTCCATATTCAGCTAAATTACGTATAACTATTGAATATGTATCATTAAAAAGAATTTTTTTTTTAAATTCTGAAACGAAGTAATATAAATCTTTATACTTAAAACCTCGGATGTAATCGGGGAAACAAGAGAGAATTCAACTTAGTTTTTACACAATTAAACTTATAGTTAAAAAAAAATCTTTCCAAGGTATACAATACCATCCTCCAAGGCACATATGTGCCAGATTTGATAGTTGAAGGTCAAAGGGTTTCAACGGTCTAACAGTCAAACACCAGCACACGCATTCATTTTTATTATTGGTAGAAATATAGACAAACAACTTTTTTTAATCACTAATGAAACATGGTCTTACATGGAAATTTTCAGTTTCAACAGTACATTAATATTCAAGTTTTAAAAATTTATAGGAGATAAGATATATCAGGAGGAATATATAGGAATATTGCTATTTCATGTAAATAAAAATACACGGGAGTTAAAAAAGAGGAGTACATTTGTTGTTGTTGTGTTCGTGTTTTTCACGGAAAGGGGGTGCAGTAGCTTCTGAGGGTAAAAACCCCTGAGCACCCAGAGGGCAGAAGTCTGACTTCTAGCTCACACACACGACACAACCCTTTTTAGGGGGTGGTCGAATTCATTCATGCACTCATTCATCCATCAGCAAGTTGGAATTTAGATCCAAATTAGAGACCGACTCTCCCTGATTCAGTACCCCAGGAGGTATCGTTTTGTTATGGGAACTTGGAGGACTTTGCAGTCTCGACATATTTAACGTGCCCCAACTGCCATTAGCCAACACGGCGGTCTTTGGCCAAGCCGAGGACAGAACCCACGACCTTTCGGTTACGAGACTGACGCTCTACCAACCAGGCTACCGCGGCCCAGGAGCACATTTAAAATATTTATTTTTAATTTATGACAGTAGAAAGGTTGCATAACCCCATAAAGGAAAATTCAGTAAGAGGCTATATTTTTTCAGAGACAAACATCGAAAAGTTGTCCATTTTTTGCAAACATAAAGTAATTGATTATTGAATTCACTGCTGTAATAATGTGATTTTGCAAATCTTGAAGAGCAACAAGCGTAAACAATACATATAGGCTGTAGGGATACATCTTTTATATATCCCCATTGACAGGCCTATATTTGAAAACAGTTCAGATTCGCTCAATATTTTCATTTGACCTGCCAGTATGATCGATGTAGTTTTTTTTTCGTATATACAGCCATCTTATAATAGTTTCGTGTACCAATAATACATTTGTTTATGATTGGTGGGACTTGTCGAACCAATAAGGTGATATATGATAAGATTGTCGAACTATAGTAACTTGGATATGATAATATCATCGAACCTGCAACAAAATGCATGGGTAGTACAACAAAGGAGGACTCTGTTAAGAAAAAAAATGGCCAACATCGCGCTTACAATATTTCACGATATTGGCTAGCATTCAGAATATCGAACAATATCGAAGTGATATCTTACAATATCTTGTGCTAGTATAAGATTCACTATTTGCCTACTTTCACACAAAAACGATTTTTCTTTCGACATTTTCTGTTTTTCAGTAAGCAAACAACAATCCATCTTTTACCGGGAGAAAGAGAATCCAAATACATAAAGTAAAATATTGAACTTCTCACTGTCCAGTAATTTATTGTACTGGACAATAACTGGAGACTAGTAAGTCTCCAGTTACTGTCATTCTTTAGAAATAATATCTTAAATGAGCTCTTTCTTTTTGATTAATCCTGTGTTAACTAACGATTTTGATTATCTCTGAGACAGAAAAAAGATCATAACAAAAGAAAAAAAAAAACGTTCAAGATACTACTTTCTATGATTCATAACTTAAATGTGGTTGAAACTTTTATTCAATGAGATCCACGCTTCAAAGTCTATGACTAAATAATGCATTAAAATATGACAAATATATTCGTTGTTTGATATTATTGTTCTTGAATATCTTTTTTTATTTTAAAAACAAAAAGATCCTCCTTCAATCTTCAATAAAGAAGGTAATAAATCATGTTGCGGTCATTGTGAGATATTTCTTTATGCATTTATGCCTTAAGGTGGGTTCACACGAGGCTTATTATTGTCCGCAATAGGAGATCACGCCTACTTCTGGAAAATCACAACGGGACAATGGCAAATGATTGTCTCGTCGAGACAAACGTTGTCCGCGTTGTCTAAAGTGTTCACACGGGGCCAATGCCGGGACAACAGCAGAGAGACAATGTTTGCGGACAATAAAAAGCCTCGTGTGAACTCACCTTTCTGCCTAAGAAGTCTCGATTCAGTTTGTACACTAAAACAAAAGGCTTTGCCAATGCTTCGATAAGCTTTACAAAATCCTGCGAACTGTTGAGAAAAAAAAATATACTTTTACCCTTTTGAATGATTAAAAGAAATGAAAAAAAAATGTATTAGGGTTAGAATACATATAGTCTGGAATACTAGATTTGGCTAGAAATAGCTAAAAAAAAAGGCCATAGGAATTCAAATTCAAAACTAACGGGTTCGAGTCCCGTTGGGATGAGATAATCTAGTTGTGAGGATGTTCGGTTCCAAATCGCAGGCACTAATTCTTTTGATAACCTATCATTAACTAGCCAAATAAACAATGATGTGTTTTGGCATTCGTAATAAGAGCAGAAACAAAAAATGTGGGCCCCTGTAGCGCAGTGGATAGCGCGTTGGACTTCTAATCGAAAGGTCCCGGGTTCGAGTCCGGGCTGGGGTGATAATCGAGATGGAGGGATGTTGAGTTATTCTTCGCATTAGCATTTGTTTTGATAACCTATCTAAATAAACAAAGGTATGACTTCGCATTCGTAATAAGAGCAGAATCAAGTGTTGTGGGCCCATGTAGCGCAGTGGATAGCGCGTTCGACTTCTAATCCAAAGGTCCCGGGATCGAATCCCTTCAGGGTTGAAAAAAAGATTATGGGTGTAAAAAAAGATTATGGGGTGTTATTCTGTTCTGATACTACCGAAATTAATAAAAAAGTAACTTTTCCACTTTCGTCATAAGAGCAGAAATCAGCATTGTAGGCCCCTGTAGCGCAGTGGATAGCGCGTTGGACTTTTAATCAAAAGGTCACGGGTTCGAATCCTGGCAGGGGTGAAAAAAGGATTGTGAGCCGTCCTCAGGCGTATCACTGGCACGCTAGCACCAATTCTTTTTTTATTCTGAAACTACCCAAATTAATAAAAAAGGAACTTTCCCACTTTCGTCATAAGAGCATAAATCAGCATTGTAGGCCCAATATAGCGCAGTGGATAGCGCGTTGGACTTTTAATCCAAAGGTGCCTAGTTCGAATCCCGTCTGGGTGAGAATCTCTTTGGAGTGGATGTTCTGTTCCTTATCGTAATACGCATTTCTTTTGATAACCTATCAATAATTTTAAAATAAACAAAAGTGTGTTTTCGCATTCGTAATAAGAGCAGAATCAAGTATTGTGGGCCCATGTAGCGCAGTAGATAGGGCATTGGACTTTTAATCCAAAGAACCGGGGTTCGAATCCGGGATAGGGTGAAAATTTAGTTAGGCTCACTTTCTGTTTCTCATCTCAGGAGTTTTTCTTTTGATAACCTATATAACTATCCAAATAAACAAAGGTATGATTTTGCATTCGTAAAAAGAGTAGAAAAAAGCGAAGTGGGCCAAAGTAGCACAATAAATAGCACATTGGACTTCAAAGCCAAAGGTCCCGGGTTCGAGTCCCGGCTGGGGTGATAATTTTTGGAGGGATGTTCTGTTCCTTATCGCATTTGCATTTCTTTTAATAACCTATCAATAACTATCTAAAAACACAATGGTATGTTTTCGCTTTCATAATAAGAACAGAAACTAGTACCGTGGAAAAATATAGGGCAGTGGATAGAGCGTTAAACTTTTAATCCAACGGTCCCGAGTTCGAATCCCTGTAGGGGTGAAAAAAAGATATCGGGCCGTCCTGGGGCGTATCACTGGCATGCTAGCCCCAATTTGTTTTCCGTTCTGATACTACCAAAATTAATAAAAAAGGAACTTTTCTACTTTCGTCATAAGAGCAGAAATCAGCATTGAAGGCCCCTGTAGCTCAGTGGATAGCGCGTTGGACTTCTAATCCAATGTTCCAAGATTCGAGTCCCGACTGCGATGATAATCGAGATGGGGGAATGTTGTGTTTCTCTTCGCAGGAGCATTTCTTTTAATAACATATCAATATCTGTTGAAATGAAAAAAGTTTTGATTTCGCATTCGTAAAAAGAGTAGGTACAAGAGCCGTTGGCCAATGTAGCGCAGTGGATAGCGCGTTGGACTTCTAATCCAAAGTTCCCGGGTTCGAGTCCCGGCAGGGCTGATAATCGA